>JASVER010000040.1:4431491-4548382 GCA_030449065.1 Oceanodroma leucorhoa | reverse complement strand
TTTTTTTTTTTTTTTTTTTTTTTTTTTTTTCCCCTTCTGCTGACATACTATTTTTGTTATCTTTTATCACAGAAACGTTTTATTAAGGGGTTGAGGCAGTACGGCAAGAACTTCTTCAGGATCCGAAAGGAGTTGCTTCCAAATAAGGAGACTGTAAGTACATTTGGACTTTATGTAATTTGCTTTTTCTCTTGCTGCTTCAGTGTTTGATCTTACGAAACCATTTCCTTTTCACCCTGAACTGAATTCTCTTCAGATAAATGGAAGAGAAATCCAGAAAAGGTAGCTGTAATTTTTCGTGCAGTTTTTTGGTCTTACTCTGTGAAAGATGTTACATAAAATAGCCGTCATTGCTGGATGGAGTCACTAAGGTTGGATGAAGTGTATTTATGGAGACCAAATCTAATTTTAAATTCTGACATTATGATGGGATAATACATTTATGTCACCCAGTTGGGCTCAAATGGCAGTGGGTAATTAAAGAAAGCCTAAAACAAAACAAAATCTAATTGAATCTGGAAGACTGAGGTATGTGCCTGCTCCTACGACCTGCAGAATTCGGTTGTTGTATTTAACTCTTCACGTTCCTGAAACGTGGACAGCAAGCGTGTAACTTCAGTTTCTGAATTGATCTGTGGCTTATTACTCTACTGAACTCCATAAAGCTTACATAACTGTCATTCTACTGCAAATCCTGGCAAGTGCTTGGAGGGAAGATGGACAGGGAGGAGTGGTTGACTTCTTCAAAGGAGAGAGGGTTTGGGAAGCCTTGGGAATCTAGTTACTTTTCCATTAGTCCTAATTGCCAAGCTTCTCTAGAAGCTTCGGTTTCTGTTCTGCAGGTGTCATTTAACTGCTGGGAGGGTGGTTTTGGAAAGCGGTTTTCATATTTGTTCTGAATTTAGAAGGGAGATAACTCAATGAAAATTGTTATCTATTTTCTAGCAATGTGTTAGCAATCTGGAAAATATTTATTTAAAGCATAACCGGTTGTTTAGACTTTYGTGTGTGTGGAATTTGGATGTTCAGTGGGGAAGAACATTACTGTCAAAATATTTTAAAACCTATCACTTACTGTAGGATGTTTCCATTCTTTCTGAGATGTTCTTGTGAGACGATGCTGTGATATCACAATCTTCCATTGATAAATAGTTGGTAAGACCACGTAAGTCARATAGAAGGGGGAGGATGAAATGATTCCTGGAGTGCCTGAGTTGGTGTGTATGTTCACTGATTCCCCTGTTGAGAATGATGGGAAAACTTAATTACCGATCAAGTGTAGGCAGACTTTGCTTTAGTATTCTATTGGATTTTGAGGCATGAAGGTCCAGTGTTGGAAAGATAAGAGCTTAGAAGGAATGCAGAAATAGTATGCTTCTTAGCAACACCTAACAAATCCAGCACACAGCTTAAGCAGTCTTTTCCTCTTTTCTTCAGAATATCTCCTAGCAATGCATTTAGAACAAACTGGTGTTTACTTTAGAAATGAATTCTGCTGATCGTGAAGTTACTGAGAGGCGAAAGTACTCTTCTAAAGTTTGAGTTACAGCAACTATGAAATATGCTTTTAAATACAAAATGTCTCTTTGTGATAGAGAAAAACAGTTTGCAGGAGAAARGAAAACTAAAAAACTGAGAGCTGGGGGCAGGTGTCTGACCCTGTCTGTACTACTTGACTTCTACATTTGAACTTGGGTATCGGGCCTAAGGCTTTTGGTAAAAGTTTTGCAAGTTTGCAAGTGGTAGGAAACTTTATATCAGCTATCATTTTTCAAGTGTTACATTTTTGTTTCATTAGGTCTAAATTTTTAGCATAGGGAAGACTAAATATTAAGTTTGAGCAACTGGGAAGCAGTGTGCTGATGGTTTTGAGCAGACTTTTTTAGCCCCTAGTGGTAACTGATCTACAAATAACCTTTGACTTACAACGGATTGTTTAATCTCTGTTTCCTATTTTTGCCCACAGGTCTCACTTCTGCTTTCTCTTAATTCCCAATCTTTTTCAGACAAAATTTACAGCAGTTTTGCTATAGTAAGACATGCAGAATAAAGGCTGCAGTAAATAATATTTGACTATCCAGTTTTGCTTTTCTTCCTTAAAGTGGAATAATGAATAATGTAAATTACAAGGCTGTGGAATTAATCTGTCTGTATTTTTTCATCAGCAGAATAATTTCAGATACTTTGCCTGCCATTTTTCTATTGCAGTGTGAAGCAACCCTCTAGCAATTCCAGAAATGGTAGAAAAAAAGGCCTTATTTTCCTGTTTAGCYGCCATATTAACATGAGGTGAAATTTGAAAAATTATTATATGGATGCAAAAGCACTAGGGCAACTCCCAAGTTCTGCAAAAGCTACTTGAAAATAAGTCGGGGGCCATTCCTGAAGTGACTTGCCCTGGATGGAAACCAGGCTATAGGTCAATACATCCTGCACGTTTCTAATTTATTAGAGTTCACCTTACCAGTCACTGAAGCCGGTGGGGAGGGGAGCCAGGGTTTTGGCCTCTCTGCAAAACCCACTTAAAGTTAAATCTCCTTATTATCATGCTGCTTGTATAATGCATGYGTTTTCTAGGCACTTACATTTATGCTGCTTTCGCTCATAGAGGGGGAGCACTCTTCCTAATACCGCCTTAAGCCCTGCAGTTGGAACATTGCAATAGGGGAAGATAAGTAATACAATAGGAATACAAAATGATTGTAGAGACTAGGCCTGTTTTATAGTAAATCAAGCTGATGCTACTGTAGAGGAAGGCAGAATATAGAGGTGAGCRTGACATTGTATTTCATTTATAATAYTGGAAGGTGTAAAGTGGCCATGGAGAGAGATGAGAATTAGGCCATACTGTACTAAGCTTTCACAAGCATGTTAAGGAATGTCCTATTTGAGTTGGCCCTTYGCTATTTTTTTCTCTCCACAGTTACTGTACCATATCGTCTAAGAAAACCCCGTATTTGTCAATGTGTGTGTTAACTAGTTTAACATAGTTTTTCAACATTTTTTTAAATTGTTTCTTCTAAATGAATAACCAGCAGGAAGAAAAATATTCTTGAAAGAAAATATTTACTGCATATCAAAGCTGTGTGTTTGTTTAGGTCTTCACGCTTCCAGTTTATTTCAGATTTCCAGTTAATTTCAAAGTTTATGTCCGAGAGCAATTCCCAGTGGGCATAAGTGTAAATAGCTGTAGCATTCTCTTCAAGCTTTTATAAGCAAGAGATACAGGAACTAAAATCAGCTCTTACCTGAGCTGGCCCTCTGCTGAAATGGGAATGCTGAAACGGATCAAGGAGAGCCGGTAGTTTTAAGGCTGGATCAGTAAGTGTTAACTTTGTGATGATCTGGAGAAAAAGTGCCTCCATGTAGGTGAGCTTAAATAAAACTTCTGAAACTTCCTTGGGTTGCTGTTGAACTCTGATTTAAATAYATCTTCTCCTCTGTTCCCATGTATCTTTCTTCCTTTCCCCTTTYTCCTGAATAGTTTTCTCTTAGTCAGCTATAGCTGTAGTTGGATGGCCCAGCTGAAGTGTCCTCCTCTCATTTGGTTCACGCTTAGCAGCACTTTGGATTCTTCTACATGCTAAGCCGAGAAATAAATTTTGGAGGCACGTGTGACATGAACAGTTTTCATTAATAACTTTCATTTAAATTCGTATGTTGTGAGAATGCAAGGTACATAGCTGGCAACAAGTTAAGTACCTGATTTGGCTTTACGTGTGATTCCCCCCTGCCTCCTCCCTCCYGTTTTGGGTTAATATGGGTTAAAATTATAAATTGGGTTAAAATTATAAATAATTTTATGGCTAATASATTGTGATAATATGGGATTTTAAAGTATTCGGAATTCTCCTGCTCTGAATTCTTTAGGTGATTACACTGAGCTACTTGAATTGGAGAGTTTTAGAAGCACCAGCATTGTGATAGGCCTGAGATGAACGTACTTCAAATGCCTCCAAGGTCGGGGATTGACTTACCCAGTTCTTGTGCACAGCTTAACTCCGTGTTAGTGAGATGCAAAAGGTAAACAGAAGCACGGGCTGACTSTGAGCTTGTGCAGCGCAATGACGGCCAGCCAGGGCAGGAGGAGGAGGACGCCAAGTCGCGGTGTCAGCCCGCTCGGATTTAGAGCTGGGTCCTGTTCTGCTCAGCCTACCCTTGCGCTGGTCACTCAGAAACACTTCTGTACGCTGCAGTGCAGTTTCAGTTTGCTTGAACTATTTAAGGGCATGGTCCCAGAAGAGAGRGATTTGTTTTCCTCTGGCTGGAGTTCCTGCAGCCTGCTTTATCTCAGATGTGTTGTCTGACCAGCAGAACTCGAAACATCTTATGCCGGTTAGTTAGCCACTAGGAATGGGGGGGGAATGTACGTGATTGTCCCTTTGGCAGCCTTAGGTTTAAGAATAATATCGTGTTATGTCGTTAAATAGCTATGGCATATGCTGCAATTGAATTGAGGTTTTGGAAACACTGTGTCTTTCATGGGAATAGGCCCAAGTACTTCTGACCACTTGTGCCTATTCTTAAAACGGGGGATGACACCTATCTGAATGTTTTGAGGTTCTGGAATGACTCCTACGGCGTTCTTCAGGGAAGGTKTATGGTACAGTGACTGTGACCATGGGCTAATCGTCTGTTTGTCTTTTTTCTGGCAGACTGAAGCTCCTTAGTGAGCCTTGTAGAGCTGCTTGCTTAGTGAGAAGTCCGAAAAGAGGACAGTGAATCTTTGTGGAGGCTTGCAGACTTTGGTCTAATTCTGTTTTGAATTTCCCTATTGGGAAATTTCCCTATTGAGCACATAGGTATCTTTGGTGTGTGTGAGTTTTGGTTTGGCTGCTTAGCAAGAGACGACAGAGTGCAATCGAAAGGTCTTGCCTCTGGGTGGATGCCTCTGTATTTAGCTTTAAAACACAGTGTAAATAGACGTCATGAATATCAGCTGTTCTCCTTAGATCAAAATACCTGCAACGCGCTGTATTTATGCGTGTAAGAACTATATATGCGACGCTTTCTTACTTAGGAAAAATATTCTCTCTTCTGATAGTAAAATCCTTCTCTCCAAATTAAATGCTGTTGGGATTTATCTCGGAGACTAAATAAGCTGTGCTCTGTTAATGTTAGGAGACAAAATGAGTGCAGTGTGAGCTTTCAGCATAAACTTCTGTTTAATTTTAGATTGGGGTTTAGATAAACAATTTTATTCTTGCCTCATTAATGCTTAATCTTGTGTTACATAATATACAATATTGGCTTCCTGAGTAACTCTTAAAATATAGTGCAAATGTGTAGTGGCTGAAAGGTCACTGCAGTTGCCATATGTGCAGGCTGGCAAGGTGTTTGTCCTCTCTGAGGACAGACTGTATGCTATTCATGTCAACAAACAGCTTTAGTAATATTTGTGCAAAATTCTCATGAGCGTAKGAAAGGTAAAGATTCTCCCTTGACATAATTGCTCAAATAGCAGTTTTCCCTTGATCAAGAGAGGGGGATAATTAGGTGAATATATTTTGGTCCGTTAGTATAAAGTGATTAGTTAGCCCCACATTGGCTTTTTAATATTTGCATTTAGTGGTATAACTTATTTGTACCAATAGCTGTGTGTGTCTGTGGYGTGGGCATTATCACTGTTCTCTTTTCCCAAAGGAAATGTATTTTATTTGATGGCATTTTCCCCTAATGATAGGATATTAATACATTGCATTGTCAAGGCATATTATTTCCTGACTTGATTTGCTGCAGGAGTGTTCAGAAAGGGACAAGCTATGTGAGCCTTTTCTGTTTGAAAGCTGAACCTTTTTCCTTAATAACTTRTTCTAGCCTAGATGCAGTCAGAGCTGAAATTTTCCATTAGAGTTTGAAGCGACTGCCAACATAAACAGCCACTGCTTCTTTTCATTTCATCTCTGCTCACTGCTGCTAGTGCTTCCATTGCGTGGATATTACAGTTGGAGGGTTTTGTTCTTGTTAAAACAGGGACTATAGGCTTCACAGTTTAAAAATGATAGCCTAAGACTTTTTTTCTTTAGTCATAGCAGATMTCCTACTGGGCCACAGTCCATTTTGAAAAATGGGCAGAGGCATCGGTTAGTTGCTTTTTCTGTGTTAAGTGAAACCATTGATTCATTTGCATAGCAAACTCTTCTGTAGGGAGCATGCTGCCTTCTTTTTCTTCTTCTTTTTTTTTTTTTTTTTTTAATGTGGCTCTCTTAGCTGATTGAGGGAGAACTCTAAATTAATGTTTGGCTTTAAGGTAAAGCACTGTACTGAGGAGGCATACAGTAATTCAGTTCATGCTTCTCACCAGGAGCAGAATAAGCAAGCCAAAGAATTTAATGAAATGCTGAGCTCATAGGAGCTGAGCTCAGATGGAGATATTCCTAAATTTAGGTGGCACTGAGCTGAAAGCTGTTTACAAAGACCAGATCATCTGTAAGGGATGTTCAGTATATGTGTTCACTGTGATTTGGCTTGTTCTTAAAAGTCTAACTGTTAAACCTATTGCAAATGTCATTATTTTATTGGATAATAAAAGAGAAGGTTTRGAAAGGTCTTTAAAGAGAGATAAAGGTTTAACTCTAGTATACACCATGTCGTCTTCATCTCTAAAACTGATTCCAGGTCTTACAGGTGAGTAGAGCTGCGGACTGTAACTGTATTGGACAGGCTTGGGCCACAGTTGCAGCTTCATGGTTTATATACCATGCGTGTTCCTTTTTGTTTCAGTTTCTTGAGTTTCTTCTTTCGACTTAACATATCCTGAAGGTGTATCTTGCTTATCTCTTAAATCCTTGCTCTGTGAACTGCCTTTTTACATTGATTGTTCACTTTCAGGACCCAGTGCCACTAGTGTGTGGTCATCTGATTAATGACTATGGTTACATCTTCCAAAGACCAAAATACCATTTCACATACCTGTGTCTCGATTTCAGCTGAAGCAAGTAAAACCGAAGAAAGAAAGTACCTGATGTGCTTTGGTTTTATTTGTTTTAAATCTCTTAAGCTTTCTCTTAAGAGAGTAAGATAATTCATCTTCAATTGTATTATTTTACTTTTGTATTCTAAAGRTAATATACAATGTCATCAGCTCAAAAGCTGGGCTGCTTATTTGAGTTTCTTACTAAAAAACTTTTGTAGGTGAAGAACATAAAACCAGAAAGTGTATTCACTGTGCCAGCTGGACTCTAGAMTTGCCTTTATCATGGGTAATAAATCAACTCTGCACTCTGGTGGGTTTTCTTTTATTATTTTACATTACAAGATTGAAACTCGTCGTTTATTTTTCTCTGCAGGTTTAGAGGTAGGTAGGGGTAAAATATTATTGCAAGCAAAAGAGGGCCATTAGGCAATTGCATTGAGTTCTGTCAGAGAGCCAGAAAGGACGATTTCTGCTTTGTAGTGAAAGGTATGTAGTTGAAGATCTGAGCCAAGATTATTTGGGAAATTGATGCAATATTGTCGGAGCCTTGCTGAACAACTGAGGGAACACAGTGCTTCTGCGACTCCTCATAGTTCTGTTACAGTGTATTTTCCCTACCTTCTGTTTTTATTCTGTATTTTTCTTTCCCTGTCAGCAAAGATACTCCTTTTTCTTCTTTTGTAGCAGTTGTACTCAGACATCAATCCTAAGGTCCTTTGAATCTCAGGTACATAAAATAGGTGCCTATTTGAGAATTTGGGCAGTTTATTTTCATGGTTGAGTTTCTTACCCTGGCAGGATTCTTTTCCRCAGATCTGTGCACCAAGCCCTTCATGTTGTTTGTTTCCCATCCAGTTAGCGACTGAAGATATGCTTTAAAACTTGAAGATGGCTTTCAGAAAGGCAAAARTAAGTCGTATAAGCAATAGTGATGTTTGTGGGACATCCTGTCCTAGAACAGTGCTACTGTTATAAAATTTGGGTAACTCCTTGAATAGATTAGTCTGTATAGTCCTGCCTGGTGTCTGATTTTTTTTTTTAAATGGCCTAATAGAGAAATATTCCCCAYGTAATCCTCTCTGTGGTACTAACTCACAGACCCACAGTGGATATCCGAGGATCTCGTGATCTTTAATTGTATACCTAATGTACAGTACTGTTGGGTGTGGAATTGAAGTTTTTACAATTTAAGAGCTGAGTCAGAAGCAAACCTGGTGACTTGCGCAGGGCAACCGAAAACGTCTGTGGCAAAGCGGGAAGATAAGCCTTGATGTCCTTTGTAATAGTTGCATGGATGTAAAAGTGGTGTTGCACAAATCTCATCCTACAAGTACTTGATTTRATCTATGGAAGATACACGTGAATCAATGGCTTTGTTTTTATGCAAGTTAAAGACTTCTGCTATGTGTGAACATGGTGTTCTAAGATGGTATTGTGTGTCTGGGGGGAATGGGAGGGGACCGAAGGGGACAACACAACGCAAGTCTCTCTGGAAGAGCGACGTATCAGTGCTGAATATACGCTTCAGGTGTGTCTGCCTGCTGCTGGTTAGTCCCTCTTTCTTACCTCTGCGGTGGGAACGCCAACTTTTAAAAATTCCTGTATGGAGCAGAGAAATGAATTCTTTTTAAAAAGGGTTTTTGGAAAGGGAGGGTGGTGTGGAGACAAGTGGTTTGGTTGGCAAATGGTGAGTTTTACGGCAATTGCTCAAGTCTGAGATACTGAAAAACCACCTGAGTGAAACTCAAGCAGTTTTTACAGCTAATTCAACTTCTGTGTTTAAACTTGATGTTTGTGGCCTATACGTAATTGTCTTTTTGATTTTGCTTCCGTGTATTTGGGCCAAATTTTATCCTTAGTTATCCACTGGAAGCCAGCGCAGACTGCTCACAGCCAGGCTGGTGGCTTGCGTACAATTAAGGAACAAGCGTTCTGTCTTGTGACTTGATTTTCTCCTCCTCAGCACCCACACTGCTTTCTTATCCTAGTCAGGGATAATGAAGATTAATTACAAATGTACCATTAAGGGGAAAAAAAATGAAGCAGGGGCAGCTAGATTATAGCTAACATAACTGAGGATGTTATCTAGGTGTTGCCCCAAGTGGTGCCATTTCATGTGTGTATTTACAGTGTGTGAGAGAGAGAGAGAGAGAGAGATTACAATTCCAAAAGGTATTGCAGCAGTTTCCTTTGAATTTTCCAAGTTCAAAAAGTAAATAAATGTGAACAGCTTTGACCTGTTGAGAGAGTCATGTTACAGGAGAGTCGGGGTAATCCGGAGTGCTTGGTACTGCAAAGCAATTTTCAGTTCCTTAACACAGACGTTCTTGAAATTGTTGTCCAGGTTGTGTGGGGTTCAATAGAGCAAGCCATCTGGGGCAAAAGATTGTGCATCAGGGAAAAAAAAATTGTCTGTTGGCAGAGAGTAAACTATACTTTTAATGCGTCTTGCCTGCCACACTGAGTATGGAATTAACTTTCTTCTTATACAACAGATCGTTGGCCTTAATCGTTGCTTCCTGCCCCAGATGGCACCGTCAGAATGGTATCTCCAGTGTTCTTTTGGCATAGAATCAGCCCCCAAATACATTATTCAGTCCTAAATATCCTGTAATATGCTGCTATAACTGTACTGTGAGAACAAGACAATAACAACTTCAGTAGACAGATGCACTCATTTTGTCATTTTTGTTTCAAACCAGCTGTAAAAAAGAAGCAGTGCTTGATTACTGTTTTTTTTGTTGTGGTGGTTTTTCTGGTTTTTTTTCTTGCCAAGGAAAACTCCCAGGAATTACACAGATTGTGGAATAAACTGTTAAGAATAGTGGCTTTTTTTAAAAGGGSCTGTGCCATAGGGGAAACTAAGGCAGTTTGTGGATATAACAGKCTCTGTAAGCCTTGTACTTTAAGAAACATTTAACATCACAAGCTGAAATCTGCTAGGTTTCCTTTTTTTTTTTGTTCCCCCTTTCTATTTTGTTTCTGAAAGAAAAATGCTTAGGAGCGTGGTAGAATTCAAATTCTCAGGACATAAAAATGCTAATGATTACTTCTAGGCGATGGGCAAACATCTACTGCTCTTATCACAGCAGCGCATAAGGGAAGAGGCCTATTCTGCAGGGTGCTCAGTTGGTAGGAGGAAGGCTGCAAATCTGAACCGTAGCCCTGTATGCGTGCGTATGATGGCGGATTTATAGCGGGGGATTCCTTTCCCTGCCGAGAGGTAGAACGCRTTTTCAGGCACGTTGATGTTTTCTGGTATGTGGAAAACAAAGATAATGAAGCTGTGAGCCGTGTGAAATGCTTAGGCTTTGGGTTTCCCCTTCCTGCATGTGAGTGGTAGGTATCTTGCAAGCCTGGGGTCCACCGTTGGTGCCGTTGGTGCATTTTGCGTGGGGTGCAAGGGGCTCCTGTGCCGACCGTGCCCCCGACCTTGCCCCGTTAGAGCTGCCTTCTCGCGTCCTGCGGTGGAGRAGTTCTACACGCTGCGTCACTTCTTGCTTTTAGTCTAGTTGAGAAGGTACGGGTAGTGTCCCATCAAACATCGAGTAGCCAAAGCAACTTCCACAGAAAAACTTTTGCTTTTTACATCCCTTATTTTTTAAAAATCTTAGGGTGTTGACGGGTGTGTTTCCTTCTGATTTAGATCTTTCAGGATTAAATTTTTCAATTCCCCTTTTCTTTGTAAACGTGAACTTTCTCTTTTGGGGAGACGTAAATGAAAGAGATCGTTTCCTAAGTAATCTCTGTATTTAAGAACTTGGAGTCTTAAGACATAGACAAAGTGTTACGAGATTAATGACGAAATCAAAAAATGCTGACAGTACTGATGGTTGGGAAATCCTTATTGGCTCTGGTCATCTGGTATGTAGAAAATTGGCAGGGAATATTTTTTTCTTTTTCTGCTACCAAACTCCTGTACAGCAGTAAGAAATCTGGCGTGAAAGAGGTGCTGATAAGTACTTTTATTGCCGTGGTGAAATAGATTGTTCTCGTTGGGTGGAGCAGTTGAGTTGATTCCTCTCCTTCCCCTCCCCCAAAGGTACTTTCTGTGCTCCCTTTTCCCTTCCTCCCAACRCCCCGACGCAAACTGAGTTATTTTGTACAATGCCTCTAGACCCTAACCTTTAAAGAAAGGGGAGAGTACGTTCCAGGTTATAAAACAGCTCTTTCCTCATGCAATTTGAGAAGTCCTCCCTGTTGTTTAATTCTGAGCCCGCTTTGTGCCTAGTGCCGCTTGTTGTGTAAAGCACGAGGACATCCCACAGGAACTCTTGATTTATTTTGCTAACTCTGCCCTCCTCTGTGGTTCAGAAACCTCTAATGATCTGTGAAGCTCCAAGATTTTTGAGCTGAACAGTAGTAGTTTTAAGAACCTCCTCTACTACATGAAAGTCTTAACACTTTCCACATGCTGGGTTTTTGGCTCATGAAACGCTGACCTCCTGCAAATACGGTTTGTTAAAGCTGGGCATCCTGGGCCAGGGCTTGTTAATGCTATTGTGAAATAGGGGGGGAAGAAAAAAAATGTAATGAAAAAACTCTGGGCTCTTGGCCAGCGAGGAAGATGTGATATAGTGAACGTGTTTGTGTTGCCCTTTGTTACTGTTCAAGTTTTGATTAGTGTTGCTTCCGGTAAGCTTAATTAAGGTGGTTCTTTTTTTTTTTTTTTTTTTTTTTTTTGGTAAGGAGAGGATCTTTGCCAAAGCTCAAGTCTTTCATTACCTGAATTGCAGTGTGAGGGAACTGGAGAAATAAATCATGCCACCTCCCCAACAAACAAACAAACCCCCCAGTGAAACCCACCCAAAAGAAACCCCATTAAACTATAAAACCAGCCCTTCTTTCTCTCCTTTCCTTGTTCCTGCAGCCCTACCACTGTTACTTTACATCCATTACTTTCCTTTCCCTGAAGTTTCCTTTAGGCCTTTAGGGTTAAGAGTGAATTTAAACAAATGTGCAATGCCAACTGCATTACTTGCATTTATCTTTTCTGTTTAGCAGGACAAGATAAGGGAAAGAGGGATTTTGTGCCTCTAAATGCTTGCTTATTTTGAAGAGCCCAAAAGAGGCATTTGTTGCCTGTCTGTGTAGGGGAAGGTGTGTCACGTAAGCCTCATGACGTCATCAGAGGGTGTGTACCGGCCAGTTTGTGTAGTAGGTTGGTTTTTTGGGGTTTTTTGTGTTTTTTTTTTCTCGCCTGGGCAGTGCTCTTCACGTTTGGTTCTTGTGCTTCACTAGACCTTGRCTGACTTCTCTGCAGTTTTGGGGTCACACAGACTACACTTTTTGCATAGGTTTCTTTTCATTGTATTAGAGTAATACAGTTGCAGTGTATAATGGCTTAGATGTTGGAAGAACATAATTTACAGAAATAGGTGTTTTTTGGTTTGGACTCTGGTTTTGTTCTGCAGAATTTCATAGCTTGCAGATTCAGATGTGATTAAAAATACATGCCCTAAACCTTGCACACTCTGGATGCTTAAAGAACATCTAGAAAAATGCATYTATCCTAATTCCCACTGTTAAATCAGATCCAGTATGTGGAATAACTCTGTGGGTTGTATAACTGGACTTTTACCTTCCTATGATGAAGTGACATGGACAAAGGCCTTCCACCTTCAATGCTGTGTTAAAGTTGTATTGATTTAACAATTCCAGCTCATGTTCTTATTCTGTTGCATTTGATGTGATAGATTTTTTTGTTGTTGTTGCCCGGCTTTAGAAGAACATTCTTCTGTTGTGAGCATAAGAGCTTCTAAAAAGAATTTGTCTGCTCGCTGTGGGCATAAAGCTCTCCTCCCTATCTTTTCCTTATTTATAGTTTAAGTGAAAACTGCCTTACCATTTTCCCACCTCATCCGATCACTCTTTTATAGTCCTTATCCCGTGTTTACACAATCTTGAGTCRTGACTCTAAAAAACCATGCTGGCATTTAGAAATTGTGACTGTAGAACTTTTAATTACTTCAGCAATTAAGTAGTATGTAAGAAATTTATGTGAATCACCACTGAATAGCTAGTTATATATATTTATGTCTGTGCCAAACCAGTGTTAAGTTTTTGGGTTTTTTGAATTACTSAAGTTTTGCTTTGACCTCTCCAAGTGAACTTACGTAGAAAAGATATGGGAAATTTTAAAAACTGAGTTTCACATTATGTTTGATGGCTTTAGTTGTCATCTCGGAGCTGAAAATGTGGGTGGAATCCTGCAGGCTGTAGATGAACAGCCTTTCTGGTGCACTGTTCAGTCTTGGTTTGTCGTTCCATAAAGGTCACATCAAAATGAGGGAAAAAAMCCCCAAAACAAAGCAACAAAAAACCCCAGACTAGCAGGGACTTCTTGTCTTAAGAATAAGAAGTTCTTTGKGCTACCGKTTTTTCAGATATTCTTGCTTCAGTCTCTCTCCAGGAATATATCATCTCTCCTTCAATGCTGAAGAGAGTCCATTGTGTAACTTACTTCCCAAATACTCTCTTAATCAGCCTCCAGCTTTTGGAACTTCATTGTAGCTGTAATACTTTATTGGCAAAAGGAAGGCTAATAAGAAGAGGTAGTTTCTTTAATTGGGTTAACGTCTGTAGTTGAAGTCTTTGCAGATTGAGCAGTGCAGGGGAGAAGCACAGCTGGTGGGTAGACATTGATAGATCCGGTTTGCTCCGACACTCCGATTAGACCCGTCCGTTTCTGAAGGGTGGTTACCCGGCGGAAGGACGGGGCTGGGGGGGAGCTGGTCTGTTGGGTACCAGGCAGTTCCCTAACATCACCCMTCTGCTTCTATTCCCCTTCTCCCCCACTTCCCAAGGTCACCTTCATCCGCAGTATATAGCGGGGATTTCCATTTTATTTCATTAGAAGTGTTTTTGAAGGGCAGCAGGGAAGTAAGTTAGATGCTGCCAAAGCTTTGTTGCCTCTGTATTATTTTGCCTTGTCTCCGTAATAATTAATGTTGACGTTGCTTGCTTGAAGGCTGCTGGGTTCCTGGCAGCTCTGCTTTCCTCCTCCCCAGGGGATCTGTTAGCCGTGGGATAYATGCCCTCTGAGATGCAGACGCTGAAGAAATAAGTTGCGGGTACCTGCATCTTTTCTGAACAGAAACAACGTGCGCCCGTTAATTAAATCCTTTAATAGGCTAAAAGCCCTTTTGGAGGAGGCTTCCTCTGTGAGCTTTGAAGCATTTCTGAGGAGCTCCGTGAAGCAGTACCTGCGGAATGCCACCGTGGTGCTGGGGGGTGCGGGCTGGCCACCTGCGCTGGGCCCTCCTGGGTGTCTGGGGTCAGGCAGTTGCAGGTTTTTCTACGCCGAGTGAGTAACCAAACCGCTAAAAAACGGCTGGTGAACCACAGAAAAAGCTTTGTTCGTGTCTTTGACGATGAGAATGGTTTCAATTATGGGACCGCTTTGCAGTAGCGTGTGTTTGATGGATTAGGGAAACAGGAGTAGTAGGAAACCTGTCTCGCTGCTTCATGTCGCTCGAGTCTTTTCCAAAGGGAGGAAGAAGGGCGTGCTGCCGGCTGAGCAACAGCCGGCTTCTGAGCCGGGAAATGCAAGTTCAGGAGGCCTGCATGGTTTTAAATACAAAAAAATRACCAACGTAAACACACACAACCACTGTAAGAACTTCCTATTTGAATTCAGAGTTATGCGTGGTATTTGCTGAAATACTTCTTTCCACTTCTAATACATTTCTGAAAATCTGAATTTTCAAAGATTCTGTGGGAATTTGTGCCTAGGTGAGCTCTCWTTATTGGATGTTGCTCTGCTCAAGGTAATCGTCTGCTGCGATTGACTAAGGAAACAATTTGTATTAGTTGTGGGATTGTTAGGTTTTGTTGCTGGGTTTTTTGTTTTTAATTGCCCAAGCACTCAGTATAGAACAGGTACTCTTCCAGCRTAGGTACCAAAAAAGGACACAGGTAAGTGGCTGTATCTTGTAATGCTTTCACCTTGTCGCACATATTTAATCTATTTAAAAATTCAAATGTTCTTAGAAATCTGTATATCTGTACAGTAAATAACTCTTCTTTTTCTGAAGTTAGTACCTCTAAGGCCAAAAGGAAATTGGTGTTTTCCTACTTAGTTGGATGTAATTCTTTGGTGTGTTAAACAAATATTTTCCTTCACAGTAAATTAAAATATGCACACATCCATAGCTACGRTACCTGGAGAATATGCTGGTTTGTTATCCCTTCCACAGTTCAAGTCCTGTTAGCTGGATTGTTCCTCTTGTTTAAGAACCACAAGACAATTTAGTAGGAAAGTAGTAAGTTTGATGGTTAGACTATATAGCTTTTCCATGCCATGCAGGTGACAGAGTGTGCTCTGCTGACCTGTTACCTTCTTTACTACAATTAATGGTTAATTATTTTTTCTGGTTGACTGTCTTTTGAACTCTTTCTGTGTGGAGAATTATCACAGGTTTGGAAACTTAGCACAATGACTTTTAACTTTTAATCTTACCTGGACTKGTTAAACTTTTATTTGAATTTATTCCAGGGAGCGCAGCATGTGTGGCAGACTAAATGACTAACAGGCTCGTTACTGATCGACATAATCCCACAAAAACATAATATTAACAGTTCCCTCCCTCCCTGTTACCCAGTTGTTCGAAGCTAACACGGTGTTACTGACGCTCTTTTCTCGCCGGACTGCCAGCACGGGCTGCCGGGAAGGACAGTTACAGCCGGTGGTAGTCGAGTATCTGATAATACAGTTGCCTGCCCTTTGAAAACTGAATTAATGTTAAACAAGCACATCTCCTAGGATACAATGCAATCATCTAGTTAATGACTTGGGATGGGGGGAAGGCACATGTTTCAAGTTACTCTTGATTTTTGGTTTTAAGRTGATAGCACCAGTGAATGTTCATTCTACAGTGGAAAGCAATAATGTGCATAGGTATCTATTGTAGCATTAAAATTGCAATTAATTTGGTTTTTATGTGATGTGGTCTCACTCTCAGCTTGTCCATGTAGTAAAATTGRCTACCGCATTTGTACAGAAGCAGTGTCATTTTACTGGAAAAAGTTAACCCGTTTCCAGGGTAACATGACTGTACTTTGATATGATCCATTATATCATTGGCATGCCCCTGTCATTCTTCGCTTCACTTTCCTTGGGAGACAAGCTATGAAAGATGATTGGAAGGGACAAGAATGATATGAGAATGTAGCATTGCTTTAAAAAAAACAAAAAAAAAAAAACCAAAAAAACAAACCAACAAACAAAAAAAGGCAAAAACCAAACCAAACTACAACAGTCAAAACACATGCCAAAACCCCATCGTTCCAAACTCATTGCCTAAATCTAACAAAACTACAGGCTTGCATTCAGGCAGAGTTTTYAAACACAAAGGGTCTAACAGCCTTGTGACAGCATGACTGTTCCTGAAGGTTAGTTTTCAAATGTGCAGTTAACGTCAGCCTTTTGGAGATTATACACTAATGCACTATGGACAGCCTAGTTCCTTTTATCTTGAAAGGGGCTGCTTTTAATGTTGAAAGTATGGAGCCAATTATTTCAGGGTTACATGGCAGTTGTTATTTTTTTTTTTTTCTCTCTGGCATGTTCCATGAGTCTTATGCCATGTTTCTCCCATCCTTTTTCTTTTAAGCAATTCTACCTTGTTTCAGATACTTACTTGTGGTGTTGCTATTGAAGATAGAAGTGTCTTTAAGAAAAAATATTGCCTGGTGAAAAAGCTTGGCATTCTATTAAAAAAAATAAAAGCCTTTATGGTAATGGAGGGGGGAAGGATTGATTAATGATGTGCATGGACAGATATGGTCAGACTGTGACAACATCTTGAAAACTTCCTTTGAATGTAGAGCACAATAATAATGTGTTAAACCAGTAGTGCCAACCACAGGAGAAATGCTTAGTATAAAGATATGTTCTCTTTTTGTGAAATTATTCTGTATTTAACAAACAAGTGAGAACTACCAAGCTATGTCCACTCRACATGGAAAAATTACTTAGTTTTTTTTTCTTTTCACAGGTTGATGTTGCTTTTTTATTTTACATTGTGAGTGCTTCAAAATTGAGCAAACCTTGTATAATGCGTACTTTCATACCATGCCAATTGGAAATTGTTGTATGGGTCCTTGTGAAATAGAAACCCTGGAGAAGGACTGTTAAAATGTTAACATCATATTCCTAACAGCAGCATTATTCTGTGTCACTTGCGTTAGTCAGAAAGCTGCTTTGCGAATGGTTGAATCTTTAACAGCAAACGTCCCTCCAGGGTTTATCATTTCCAGACAAGATGGCTGAGTTGATAGAAACACTTTCACCGTGGCCTTGCAGCAGGTGCCCTGGTGCTGGCTTAACAAATGTTGAACATAATTAATTGCTGCCTCCTCATCCTTTTTCAATGGGCTTCTTAGCTGGCGCGTTTTATAAATATTTTGTTTCAGGTGGTAATTAAAGCTCCTAGAAGGGGGGTAATGGGCGAAGATGGAGTTAGCTGGACGGGACTGTGGGCGTGCAGTTGCAATTCCCGTTTTGTGTTGACAGGGAAGATCAATAGTTTCAGGGTTTGTAGAGTTTCTGCAGAGGAAAGGATGGCCAAGAAGAAGGGGAGGTAAGGGAATTGGGAGGAATAGTAGTTCTTAACATGGCCTACTTTTGATGTTTGACTTAATAAGGAGCTTTGGACAGTCAATTAACAGGATTAATGGGTTATTTGTATGTTTGAATGTGGATATTTGTACGCTTTCTTTTGTCAAGATAGGCTTTCCTGAAGAGTGTGGGATTTGTAAAGGGTGTTTCTTTGCTTCTGCTCCCTCATCTCCTACTCTTTTTTTTTTTCCCCCATGCCTTAGTCTTTCCCTAGCTTCAACTTTAAATCACAGTTTAGCCATTTCACAGAAGTTTGAAGTTTTGCAGTGTTGCTCTCCTCTATCACGCTGAAGAGAGGCCGATTCAGGAAACTGAAGCAGCTCAAGAGTGATGAGGGTTTACACAAAGTCCAGATGAGTTGCTCATTGGTTTTCTCTCGTAGTGTTTTGTGTGTTTTGTATACAGAAGAGTAGGAGTGGATTTAGACTCCTTGACTCCTTCAGATATTCTGATCCCCCAAGGTGCATGTTTGCTTCTTGGGAATGCTGCCAGCTCTTCAGCTCTTGGGTCACTAATGCTTCAGGCTGAATTTGAACCAGTGAGTTGGAAGTGCGTATCTTACCTGTTCAAAGTCCCTTTCCTGCTCTGGAGACGTGAATGTGTAGTGGTTGCCTGCTGCTTACAGCTTGGTATTCTCGGCCATTGAGCTGTTGATGATATTTTTACATGGCATAGAATAAGTGATGTAAAAATTCTTACAYGCCTGAGTTGAATGTCAGGTGTGTATGAAAGATTCATGAAACATTTTAAAGAGATGGTAGTGGATGGCAGTAGATTTTTCACTGTTGTGAAAAATACCGCTGTAGAAAAATTCCAGTAAATAATTCCAWTTTTTTATGCACCATTTTCTGTATTTTCCCTCTTGTTTTTATTGTTAGTACCATTTGCGTGAAAACATCTGTATTGGTCTTAATTTGCTGCTTTTGTTTTATTCCCACCTGAAGATGCCACTTTCTGTCCTGCTAGCTTGGTAGCAGCTAATTACAGCAGCGCATAGGCCTGGGGGGTCCTAGTTGTCCTCGCACACATACAGGGATGGGCTGAATCCCAGACTGCGATTTCATGAGTGAGGCCTAAGCAATAGAAACATACAAATAAATTGAGAAATTATTCAGTTACCTTACAAACAATACCTGCAAGGATGGACCAAAAATAAATGATACAGCTTAGCAGTGTTACTGTGATTAGCTTAATGAGGGGGGGGRAATATAAGAGCTAGAATTACTTACAGAATGATACACGAGACACTCAAAACGTACCCTGTGCTTATACTGTGTGTGGCTAGATCCAGCTTAGTAAAGTGATTTTTAACTGAGAAAATAGTGTTTGTGATCTGTCTTTTGTGTGTCACGGGGTTTCTTTTCCAGAGTTGTGTAATGTCTCAGATCCCTGTTACTGCAAGATGTCTGCCTTAGTTGTGTCAGCTGGTTGGGTAATTGAACGTATTTGTAATCAGAAAGGAGCTTGCGGCTTGAGTCCGTGGCTTTTTGTTCCTTTGAATTTTCCTAAGCCTGCAAGATACGGGGTTTGTGGTTGGTAGAACAGGATGCTGCCAACACARAAACTGGATGAACAGATAGGGAAGAGTTAAGCAGAACAGAAAGGCTGTTGTGAGGTAATAATGTTGCTGTTGAATAACTTGAGGTGATGAATTGTTTGAAGCAGCAGATGCCTTGAAGAGCCGGGATGGCTGTCACTGCTGTGTTTTGCTCCTAATTGATGGAGAACTGCTCATAAAGCTGAGAGCATTCTTGGGTTATTGAATATTTCATATGGAAAACACAGGGATTCTGCATTTAGAGAGGCTGCAAAGATATCAACCACAAAGAACCTTTTTCTAACACATASCTTTAGAAAGTACTTCTCTTTCATATCTGTTGGACCAAACCGAATCAAATGCATCATGCCTCTGACTGGACTGTCACCCCCTTACAAGGCATGTTCGTAACCTCATGAGGTGCAACGAGGCCAAGGACAAGGTCCTGCCCCTGGGTCGGGGCAGTCCCCAGTATCAGCGCAGAGTGGGCGATGAATTGATTGRGAGCAGCCCTGCGGAGAAGGACTTGGGGGGATACTGGTGGATGAAAAATTGGATCTGGTCCGGCAATGTGCGCTTACAGCCCAGAAAGCCAACCGGATCCTGGGCTATGTAAAGTGTGGCCAGCAGGTCGGGAGAGCAGATTCTCCCCCTCTACTGTGCTCTCGTGAGAGCCTACCTGGTGAGCTGTATCCAGCTCTGGAGTCCACAGTACAAGACAGACATGGACCTGTTAGARCAGGTCCAGAGGAGGGCCGTGAAGATGATCAGAGGGCTGGAGCACCTCACCTGTGAAGAACGGCTGAGAGAGTTGGGGTTGTTCAGCCTGGAGAAGAGAAGGCTCCAGGGACACCTTATTGTGGCCTTTCATCATATAAAAATGGAGGAAGACTTTTTACCAGGGCCTGTAGTGACAGGACAAGGGGCAACAGTTTAAAGTGAAACAGGGTAGATTTAGAATCATAGAATCATTAAGGTTGGAAAAGACCTTTAAGATCATCGAGTCCAACTGTCAACCCAGTACCCATGCCCACTAAACCATGTCCCGAAGCACCTCATCCACACGTTTTTTGAACACCTCCAGTGTTGGTGACTCCACCACTTCCCTGGGCAGCCTGTTCCAATGCCTGACTACCCTTTCAGTGAAGAAATTTTCCTAATATCCAATCTAAACCTCTCCTGGCGCAACTTGAGGCCATTTCCTCTCRTCCTATCGCTTGTTACTTGGGAGAAGAGACCAGCACCCGTCTCTCTACAGCCTCCTTTCAGGTAGTTGTAGAGAGCRATAAGGTCTCCCCTCAGCCTCCTCTTCTCCAGCTCCCTCAGCCGCTCCTCATMAGACCTGTTCTCCAGACCCTTCACCAGCCTCGTCGCCCTTCTCTGGACACGCTCCAGCACCTCAATGTCCTTCTTGTAGTGAGGGGCCCAAAACTGAACACAGTATTCGAGGTGCGGCCTCACCAGTGCCGAGTACAGGGGYACGATCCCCTCCCTGCTCCTGCTGCCCACACTATTCCTGACACAGGCCAGGAYGCCGTTGGCCTTCTTGGCCACCTGGGCACAYGCCGGCTCATGTTCARCCGGCCGTCGACCAGCACCCCCAGGTCCTTTTCCGCCRGGCAGCTTTCCAGCCACTCTTCCCCAAGCCTGKAGCGTTGYCTGGGGTTGTYGTGACCSAAGTGCAGGACCCGGCACTTGGCCTTGTTGAACCTCATGCARTTGGCCTCGGCCCATCRATCCAGCCTGTCCAGATCCCTCTGCAGAGCCTTCCTRCCCTCAGGCAGATCAACACTCCCGCCCAGCTTGGTGTCATCTGCRAACTTACTGAGGGWGCACTCGATCCCCTCGTSCAGATCATTGATAAAGATGTTGAACAAGACKGGCCCCAAAACTGAGCCCTGGGGAACACCGYTCGTGACCGGCCGCCAACCGGATTTGACTCCATTCACCACAACTCTCTGGGCTCGGCCGTCCAGCCAGTTTTTTACCCAGCGAAGAGTACACCCRTCCAAGCCATGAGCCGCCAGCTTCTCCAGGAGAATGCTGTGGGAGACGGTGTCAAAGGCTTTGCTGAAGTCCAGGTAGACCACATCCACAGCCTTCCCCTCATCCACTAGGCGGGTCACCCGGTCGTAGAAGGAGATCAGGTTGGTCAAGCAGGACCTGCCCTTCATGAAGAAGTCTTCATTAAGAAGTCTTAAGGGAGGCCCAGAAAACAAAGCAGAAGGATGATCTGGCAGACCATGAAGTTAGTCTTGTAAAGAGAAAACTGACTTCATCGCCTCGTTCTTTTGTGGGCCTTCTCTTCTGGCTTGGCTAGTCTCTCTCCAAGTTCTGTGAAATGGGATAATATCCCAGCCTATTCTGTGAAGGTGCTGTGGAGATAAAACCACKTAAGATTTAGAGAGATCACTCTAAAGCTTGGTTGTAGGAGAGGCTTTGTAAGGACTGGGGTGGACAAGGAAAGGAAAAAGGTAGGAGCTGGAGGATTTCCAGAATGACTTGTCATAGGATGTCAGCACGGCCTTTCTAAGCTGGCCTTTTTACTACAAGTTTGATGTGATGGGACAGTATACAGAGAAACCCTTTACAAAAGTTAGAAATACTCGAAGTCTGCAGGAAACGTTAACTTCTGCGCTACATGTGGTTGTTTGCCGAACTTGGCCCTGAGCCCAAGCACTGTGTTAAACTCTGACCTTGTTTCGCAAATGGAAATCTTCCACAGTTAGAAGGAAAAACGAGAATGTGCCCCCACCAGACARGCTTTTGCCATCCCACTTTTCAAACTTAGGCATGGCAGTGCAATCAACACACTGAACATCCATCTCAAGCTTTTTTCCAGCACTGAGCTGTGTCATTGGGTCTCTGCATCTTCCTGAAGAATTTTATTTATAGGSTAATATTTTGCTGTACTAAACCAAATCCAAAATGTAATGCAGCTTAATAATAGGTGAAAGCTGGTGTTGCTGTGTCTAAAGCCACAGGTTGGTTGGTTTGTTTGCGGGGGGAGAAATCTGTTCTTGGATTCTTTYAGGGGAGCGAATTCTTAAACTAACTCAGCATGTACCCACTTCTAGTTAATGGAGTTTTCCGTGCAGTAAATCACTAGTTTTTACTTCACTCTGAATTACGCTTACGTAGTACTACTGATTTTATAGATGATCACTACAAATGAAAGTGGTGTTGCACACGAAGTTAAGGCTGGAAGTCCTAGTGACAGTGTATGTGCTTAAAGGTGTAAAACCGTGTTAAGTTGACAGTTGCAGTTCTGCTTGCTACTACCACTTTGATATCCCCCCCCCGCCCAGCGGTGTGTTTAAATTCTGTCTGTAAAACCTTYTCAGATTCATGATGGAAATGCTATCTTACATCTTCAAGTAGAGCCTTCTGTGTAGCACCACTGTAGTTAAAAGATATGTATATTAGGGGCTGATTTGCGAGTGGCATTGCTTTACAAACCCGCACTCACCGTTCGGAAGCAACTGAAGAAGGCAGAGGATTCCAGAAAAACAAAGTTTAAGGAAAAAATGCAACGGGGAATTCTGGTGGCTAATAGGGATGGAAGTGTCTTGTTGAAATTGCAGGATGCTTCTGTGAGTAGTTTTGTTTGCAGATAGTGCAGCGTATAGGTTGCCTTCTGGTAGACGTATGAAGATTCATATTCCAACAATTTCAGAAACTTTATGGCTACAGCCTATCAGTTAATTATGGAGTATCCTTTTAAGAGGCACGCAAGTATAAATGTATACTAGTAGGCTTCACTYAGTCTCAAAGGAGGCCAACAAGTATTGATATAACCTCTTTTTTCTTGTTGTTTTGAAGTTCTCAATTATAAGYGGTTCTTTTTTAGTTTCTGACACCTTGGCTGCTGTGTGGAATACAAGCAGCTAATTAAAATGATCACTCATGCTGCCTGGTGGTAGGCATCAACATGCTGCAACTGTTAGACATGCTGGTAGGGAATAAATGGTGTAATACTCCGTGCGTTTGGAATACCTGATCAATCAGTCTCTGTGTTTCCAAGGCATACTGGCATAGTCTAACTGTAATAGTAAAGAATTTCTGAGCTCTTACTGATGCAACTGGAATGAGRCTCTTCAGTGTTCATAAACTGGTAGTGAGAAACAGGTCTGTGGGATGGAGGGCGGGCTGGGTGGGTGGCAGTGCCAGTCGAGGCTAAGTGTGGTGTGGCAGGAGCTGTCAAGCATCGGTCGGAGGAATTGGTTATATAGTTTTGCRTATCTAATAAAGCACTACAATGAAGCAGTCTTCATCTTCAGAAGATTGCTGACTGAGTAAAAATGACATTTTATTCCTCTTTATCAGAAACTGTCTCAATCTCTACTTGTAGAAGCACTCAGGAAGGCAGGTAGAGACAACAGAAGCCTAATACCTATGAAGAGGGAGGTAAACCTGGCTTCGTTTACATGGGGGAATCAAGCTTTTCTTGGGTAGTAAAGTGAAAYGTAGAGAGAATTGTTTCGGGGAAGCAGAAAGGCAGCTGTAGAATAAGCTTGTCAGYCTGCTATAAGGAAAACGTTACCTATGG
Source organism: Oceanodroma leucorhoa (assembly GCA_030449065.1). Classification (NCBI taxonomy): domain Eukaryota; kingdom Metazoa; phylum Chordata; class Aves; order Procellariiformes; genus Oceanodroma; species Oceanodroma leucorhoa. The sequence goes on along the minus strand of JASVER010000040.1, from coordinate 4,524,759 downwards.
CAGGCGGGCTGTCGAATAGGTCAGCGCCCTTGCTTGACAGGTTTCCCGGGATCTGCACTTCTTTCTCCTCTGGCATAAGAATGCAGGGCCAGAACAGGCCGGGGGGATTGCTGAATCTGAAGTTCTGTTGTCACAGGCAACCATCTCTCAAATCCCTTTCATGAACGGATCAAACTTCATATTAAAGCTCGTAAGGTCTATAGCCATTTGTTCTTTTGCCAATACTGCCCTTTTGCTTTAATGGCTCTTCTCTCTCCCTGGTGGATAACTGCCTGCGGAGCTGCGATTCTGTATAATAGGGATTGTGCCGAGCCAGATAGATGAAGATGCCTTTTCTAATGCCGCAGCTGCTTTATGTCATCCAGTGGGTCAGAATCTGAAATTTGCCCCAACTTGTGAGAAATAGCTATTAGAAGGTTAGCTTGCCTAGTGGTGCGAATCAGAGCTCTTGGGTTTTACTCCTGTCTCTGAGATCTCTGGTTCTGAGTGGCAGCTGAGTTTTAGGTTGATGAAAAATATTACTGCCTTAACTTCCTTGTTCCATCATACTTCTTTTCTCTCCTGCTTACATGGTTCTCCTGTCAGAGATTAGCATCCCTGTAGTGGACATGACAAAGGTAAAAATGAGCCCACTGTTTCATTGGCGTTGACAGCGTAAACTGAAATCAAAGGCATTTTAAGTTAGCGCACTTTGTAAAATCAGCTGTGGCAGCTGCATCACCTGCCCTGACACCCTGCTGTGGCTGTGGGCATCTACAGGGAGGACGGGATTAATGGCAGCAGCCCCATTTCRTCTCTGAACTCGCTGTAGTATGATTTGCAAGACCTCAGGAGTCAGAGCCCTAAGTCATGCCACAAATTACTGACGCTTTTTTTTTTTTTTCCTTATCCCCAATTATGAAGTGGGGATCAAATTCACTTTCCAAGGGAGTAGCTGGGATTAATGCTTGCTGGAGACACCAGGGCAGAACAGAACTGTACAGAACTAGCAATTTCTTTTACTTTTGAGCTCACTGTATATAGGTATTACAGTAAGCTACAATGAATTGGTCTTTCTAATACTGCTTTACAACTCTTGCCGTTGTCTTTTAGTTAAATTTTGCTTGCTAAGGATTTTTTCTTGACAGAAAGAATTTGAGACTGGAGGGAAGCAACAATAACTGAGGGATAAGCAGCTTACGTGGCAGTTCTTTTGTGGTTTGGGGGGTTGCTTGATGTCCTACTTCAATATTCCTCTTTTCATATATTGCTCTGATAAACAGGAAAACACTGAAGTACCCCTCAACCCTCCACACTTAATCTGGAAAATCTACTGCTTTAGAGAAATGTTCTTGGAGAGCAGTAAAAGGAAGACAGCTGTTCGGGGATCAGATCTGAGAGAAACTAAGTCTGTTTAAAATCAAGGCTTAATGACAGGGATGTCTGTCTGAGAGTTTTCGTTTGCAAGTTCGTTGCTTTGTCCGTAACTCAGACTGAACAGCAGAGCAGGAGCCGTCCTCCTCCAGCCTGGCTCTGCGTAGCGTGTGAATGCCGTTTTCAGCGATAAGCCTCGTGGTTTGTATGAGTTTCCTTGATASTTTCCAGCTGTAAAATGGATGGCTTTCTTCTTCCGTCTGGCTTGTTCAGGCGTTGGACATCCTGTGATAGAAATTTTTATTAAGAGGTCGAATGCTAGCTGTCTTCAGCATGGAATCAGGGGGTTTGATACTTCTCATCATGAAATAACCGATTGTRAGGACTTTGAGGATAGCTGCAATAAAAAAGGGGTGGAAAATTCTACTGTTTSCAGGTGATTGCATCTTCACTTTCCTCATTAGCAGTGAGGATTATTTGACGAGGCTTGTTGCCTCCTGTGTCATTTTCAGCATTTTCCGAACGCTGTTGTTTTTAACGTGACTTTATAATAAACTATTAAAACTCAACAGCTCCCCTGTAGGTCACGAGCTGCAAAGGGAGGAAGCTGTGTGTCGGGGAGGATGATGCACACATTTGACAAGCCAGGCTTTGTGTGATCCATCACAGATGTGTTTGGAAAACCTAAAACCTGTGTTACAGTGAGATGCGGGACGCAGGTCAGCGTGCAGACACAGCAGTCTGCAGCGGTGCTGCTGGTGGCAAAGCTGCGTTGCTGGGGATTGTCGCACAACTAAGTGGACCTTCAGTTCTTATTTCTGTATTTAAATAAAAGCAGTTACAGAATGTGACATTTGAGAAACAAATGGCTAATTCCTTGCTTACCTTTCAGGTCTTCTTGCCCTACTAAAACAGGAAAATCTGATCAAACTCAGAATTTCCATTTGCTTATTTATTTGAGTGTTTTTGTCTCCTTGTTTTTGTGGTATGTTATCTTCTCAGTGACCACTGCCTGCCCAGGAAAGAAATGGGGCTAGGACCGCAGAGCACAGTGCAAGTCATCTGTGTTCTTAATCTAGAGGCAAAAACCCACTCTYGAAAGGAAAAAGGGGGGGGAAGAAAAACCTGTCTGACATCATGGGATCATGGGAGTGAACTCCTGCTGAGAATGACATCAGATTCCAATAATAGAAAATGGCAAGAATCAGATTTGTTTTGAAACCTGGTAATATAGTGTATTCTAACTGAACCCGGGGAAGGCATGAGGCGGTTTCATGCAAGGAAACAAACAGAAGTACCAGCTATAATTAACAGGATGACAGTCCTCGGTGGCCCATAAAATGTCATAGGATTTACACATTTGACTACTACAGAGAAACTGCAGCGACTTGGGGATTGGAACTTTTTTCCAGCCCATCCAAGGTACCCCAGAGGTGTTGAATAATGTAGTCTGTTCGACCTGGACTAACTGATGACTTTTAAACTGGAGCTTGAAAGATAGCTAGAGACGTCTTTGGTAAATGTTAGAGGCGGCTCCGGTGTCTTCTCAGGTGAGTTGAGCCAGGAACTTGCCTTGCAAGATGCAAGCACTTAACCATTTGAAATAATCTTTTCAGATCAGTAAAATGTCCTCCATCTTACCACTGCGTAAATTCCCAGCTGAACAGAAGGGGAATTTGCTGGGCTGTGTAATGGTTGTCTGTTTTAGCTAATGAGGAGTGTGAATGTGTGGGGGTTATTTTATTGCCCCTCCCCACTATTCTAGTGAGAGGAAACCTTTCTAATTCTGATAAGCTCAAAGTCAGTATTTTCTGTCATCCCTTCAGTGATGTGTCAGTGTCGCTCCAGCGAGCCTGAGGCATCCAGTGGAGTGTCGCAGTAATGCCGAGTATTGATTCGAAGTGACAATTCACTGGAAGTGGTTTGTTTTAAATACCAACTTGAATTATCGCTGTCAAGTAGTCAACTAACAGAACAAATAAAGCTCACAATTACAACACAGGAAATGTTTTGGTAAATATAGTTTGATTCTGTTTGTAAAATTGTCATAATGCAATAATAAAAATATTTTTGAAGTAGTAAAACTTTTTTAATAATTRCAAGCCTCGTTTCAGTTGTGCAGAATTAGGAAACAAATTAGCATATGTATACCTTACGGAAATGCAGGAGGATTAAGTTCCCTGCTGAATAGTAGAATTAAATGTTTAATACTTTATTTAAACGAAAATTATGAAAGTAGAAAATGCTGCTGTCCTTGTGTGTGGAATGTCACTTTCTGCACACGAATGCACATRCACAAATTGGTCTTTCATTTAAATTAATTAAGGTTGACATGTAAACCACAACAGAAAGTAGTCTAGTTGGGGATGAAATTACCAAAGTCTGTCAATATTTTTTTATTGGTTTGAATAGCTGATGGTACTCGATATAATTCTCAGCCCCTATATAGAATCCATAAAATAGAGGAACTGCTGTGGTTGAAGAAACCTTTTTCATTTTCTGGCAGCCATTACATGCTGCCAGTGCAAAAACATTTTTATTTTTTTTTAACAGTCCTTTTCCCAAGCTCAAAAATGGATTTCCCCCCAGCCGCTGTCATTCAATTATCACCTTAGGAAATGCATAGATATAACTGATGATCCCTTTAAAGCATCCTGTGGTATTCCACTCCTCCCATCCTTCATTTTTCTTCTCGCTCCAGTCATTAAATGTAACACTGCCGATGTATATTTTATAGGGTGACCCTGACAGCTGTCGCTTTGAGGATGTGCAGAGATAATAAGATTGTGCGTGTAATGAAGGGCAGATAAATAGAAAAATGTTTACGGGATGGCGTGTGGTAGTTTTAACTGCTTTATGGCTTGCTTCTCTCTCATATACACACACCCACGTGAACCACCACTGATGCCTTTGCTTTAAATAGTGAAAATGTGATGTATTGTAGGCATTGAGAAAGATGTCGTCGTGATGTAGCCAGTAGCAGTGAAATGGGGTTGGGGGTTTTTTTCCCCACACACACCCCTGAACTCCAGCAATACGCAACCAAGAAACTTAATTATTGAGCTGGTACAAAAAGAAAGTGCAGTTAAAGGGGTAATGTATCGGTGCTTGGCACCTTCATTGAGAAAATCCTATTCCTTGTATTATGCTGCTAAATTCTTGATGTCAGCGGCATTGRTGGAGAAGTGTACCTGAAGGGGGAAAGACATGATCCAGTGCAGACTCTGGTGAGCTCTGCTCTGAAAGCTTTTCTGAATACCTTGCATTTAATTTATCTGGGTATTTATCCCACTCTCCTTTTTGTCCTGGTGTGTGAGCTCTAATATTGAGAACTTCTAGTTAACAAGAGACTGGCRGTGAAAGTTGTTGCATGAAACAGCCGTGAACCCCAGGACTTTGATGTGGGTTGTAAAATGGAATGAAAGACTTGCTGGCTCAAGAAAATAGGAACTTCTCCCATCTTTGCAAAAGCATTTTATCTCSGTTCTTCAGAACTACGCTGTGCTTAATTCACCTGGCCCGTGTGCATTTTGTTAGGGGTAGCGCTTTGGGCATCAGGATGTAAGTGAAAAGGGAAAAAGGCTGAATATTTGCATTTGTTAGGGAGAACAAATGGATGTTGAACAGTGGGTTGGAAGGAACCCGCGATGTATGCCAGCCTGAGCCTCAATAGGAAGAGAGATGCCCTGGCTCCACAGGGGCTAAATTACATTCTCCGGCTCTGTCTGCACGAAGCAGTTCGTACTCTGTGCCAGGTGAAAACATCCCATCAGTGCTGAAGAATTSGGCTCTGCGGGAGTGGACGGACCCCTCCGTGCTGCAGAAGGGGCAGCTCTGCCTGAGCAGAGGCTGGCGGAGGCGTGGGGGGAGACAAGAGGTAGAGGGTAAGCTTGGGAGAGGAGGGGAAAAAACTTAAATGGTGAGTKAAAAGCACTTAAGCAAATCAGGATTTCCAACCTCAGCAATTTTCATAATGTAAGTTGCAAAGGGGAGTTGAGTAGAAAATGAATGCTAGACAAATGCCTATAAGGCAAGCAGGTTCTTAACTCTTYCACTATTTTGGTAACCCCTTAATTGATCAAGTGCCAGAGGTCCCWGTGGGGCATACCTGGTGACACTGGCAGTGGTTACACAGTCCTGGAGAACTAGAACTGACACTATTAAAGATAGGCTCTAATAATTAATAATGGATGCAGCCAACAGTCTGTGAGTTCCTATGGGGATTAGGAACTCTGTTGATTAACAAAGAGGAGTCTCTGGAGGAAGAAGCCTTAATTACAAAAGCTTTCTTTTCATTCTGGCATGACGTACAGCTGGAGAGAGGGTCAGCAGCTCTTAACTGTGGCTGAGGCTTAAAACAATGCGCTAGCATGCTATGTGTTTGTTTTTGCAGAACTGTTAAAGCTGGTATGTAAATCCCTAAAAATGAGAAAGGAAAAAAAAAAAAGAGTTGTTCACATAGAACAGATAGCGAGGGTAAGTTCCATAATATGCTAATTTTCTTATTTCCTACCAGTATATGCAACCGTATTACAAACACTGGAAAAGATTAGCAAATGAACTGCATGAAAACTGTGAGTTAGATGTGGCATAGAGACTTGTTACTGGTGTTTTCTTCAGGCTATGGACAATAACATTCAGATTTCTCGGTGGTTTGCTAAAACCATACAGTCAAGTGGTAGGAATGAAACAAGACTCTCCAACTGAAGGACAAAGCAGCTTGTACTGAGGGCAAARGGAAAGCTGAACTGTTGAGGAACAGTCAGCCAGTACTGTGCTTAATAAGGATGGATAAGCCCATCCGATAGGCCTGGGTTTAAATTATGAAGGAATTTTAGAGCCTGCTGTCACTGGTGGAGCTGTTCACAGAGTTTGAGGTTAATCAGTACAATTGTACTTCTCACACAGGATTGATCTTGGCCAATTTATAAATCTTCTGTCTCTTGGCTTCTATACGCTATAAAACTTTAAAAGGATGTGCWGAGACTTACTTTGTAAATACTTCATTGACTTTGTCATCAAATGGAAGATGCTGCACAATGGCTGAGTGTTCCTGTGTTGCTGCAGATAAATGTTTGCTTCAAATGAGAGATTATTTCCATCCTACCCTGYATATTTCTTGCCTTTTTTCTCCCTGTTCACTGCCTCTTTTCTACTAGTGATTCCGTTACTCTTTGTGTCTCTTGCCACTTAGAATTCCCATGCATAATTTTGTTGTAAGAGTTTAGTTTCCACTCACTTGTTATGTTTTTTGGTGTTTTGGTTTGGTGGTGGTTGGGTTTTTTTTAATTATTTGTGAAGGAAGGCAAACACATTCTCTTGGGAGAATTACAAAAGTGATCTGTGTGTTTAGGTAGGATGAAAAATGAAATTATCGTAGTCTCTTCACTGCTTGAGGAACTTGGAGTGACATCTTCAGGTTCCAGACTTGTTTCAGCACTGTCGGGAGCGACACCGTTCTCTAATGGCCTGTTGTATCACAGACCTGTCTCAGCTATCTAAAAAAAAGCATAATTGTAGGAGATAGACGCTCGCTCTTCCTCTGGCCTGTAGAGGACTAAGCAGGGTAGCAGTGCTCATTTAGCAGAAGCAATTAGAAAGCATAAAGCTGTATCTGATTGCAGGTTTTTTCCACAACAAAATGAAATCCAGAAAATACAGATGGAGCCTCGGCTGGGTTCCCAGGAAATTCTGTGGCTGATCCTGTRTTGCGGGTAAATTGGCAGCATAAAAAACCAAGGAGTTAGCCTGGGTTTCTTGTATACCTATCTCCTCTTTTGATGCCCGCTTGGCCAGCCTGTTTTGCCAGGAGTTTCAAATAAAAAAATGAAACCAGCTAGCTTRCCTTGCTGTTTGCAGAACAAGGGAACAGAGTATTAGGACAGCCGATCTCCTCTTAAAATTGTAGGTAGGGTTCTTAGCAGCGACGAGGGAGAGAAGGCTGTATTGCCATCCAGAAGATAATAAATGGCTAGAGAACTGCTAGATAAAATGCCTATACTTTTAAAATATGCTAGAGAACTGAGAGACCTGTAGGATATTCCGTAGAGAGCATTCCACAATTTTTAATGTGTTTTTTGTAGTGTTAGTAAAATATTGCTTGGTTTTTAAAAGCTTCTCTTAAAATTTCAGTAATGTTTTAGATTATGCAGTATTCCTGTGCACCCAAGGTGGACATTAATCAGTGCTACTGAACAAGCTGCTGAGACTTATTGCTTAATTAGAGCATATGCAAACCTATTTGTCATAGTTGGCAGAGGCGTGTAGACCAAGCTTGAAATTGTAAAAACGCCGAGGTTCAGCTCTTCTGAGCTGCACACAGGTGGTGTTCGGTCTCYTCCCTGCTGCATTTTTTCAATACTTCAACTTGTTCAGGCCGAGACAAGAGTTCCAAATTTTCTCTATCTGGGTATGGGCTCGTAACAAGAAATAGCCGTGCGGTGCTCTCCCCTCACTGCCCCATTTCGACCTTGGGGGGGGGGCTGTGCTGCTCAGGAGGTCGGGGGGGTTGGTGCGTGATTGCGCTAGCCTGCCTCTTGTGTCAGCAGCTTTTGGGTGTGGAGGGGTGCGTGACGGAAGGGACCGATGCCTTCGGTTTTGTTTAACAGCGTATGGCAATATTCTGGGTGGTTCTGTAAAGTTTCGGGAAGCAACCTGGAGATGACGGGCAGCAGTACGCGGGTCTCTGCTGAAGGTGTGTGCTATAAAGCTCCCATCATGCGGAACTGTGCACGTGTGCTCCATGTTCTTGATATGCCCCTTGGCGTGCAGGCATTTGAGCAGATGTTGCAACCAAGMCACTTAAAGCCAAGGGCTTCGGTGAAGGAGGGAGGCGCTGGAGACCGTGTTCTTACCACAGGACTTTAGTAATAGGAAGCATTAGCTAAATTGAGTTGACTTAATAAAATCTTGATGCATTCCAGAAAGATTGTGARTTCATTAAGGCCACAGCTGGACAGTCTGTTCCCCTCTGGTCTGCCATGACTAGTTTATAGCCATTGAAGAGAGTTGTCATTTACCTTTTCTGTTTAATTACTGTAAAGCTATTCCCCTCCCCCATGACTATTTTTTTTTTTTTTTTTTCCCCCTGGCAGAGCTAGGCTCTGGGGAAATTAAACAGCAATTATTATGTTTGCTCACTCTGTTATACCATAACAGATACTTGAAGGTAAGTTGATGTGTTTTTGTGATTGGCTTCCATAGGGTGTCTGCTGCAGCAGGGCTGTCAAAACCTCTCAAATCCCGAATTGCATACACAGTGTTAATCCTTTGTTTACCTAAGGCAAGACTAAACACAAACATGGGGCACAGCTCCTATTGTGTATTTTACATTTGAAAACTACTGATAAGAAGTGAGAAACCAGGGCATGCAGCACTTGCTGGCTCACCTTAGTTTGTTAAGGGTATGGAGGAGTTAGTAAGGGCTGCCCTGGTGTTCTGTGGTGTGGCTTGGAGAGCTTGAYGGAGCCGCAGAAAAATACGGGTGAGAGCAGTGGGTGAAAATGGTGGGAGAGGTAAGAGGAAGGTGCCACATGCCAAGGARGTCATCTCCTAATAAATGGAGATGGCCTGTGCTGGGTTAGGGAGGGTGCGGGCTGTCGGGCGCTGGGAGACTCTCGTCAGCTCAGCCTCCGGAGCTGAACTGCAGAGAAGGTCTCACTGCTGCCTACTCCTGCGGGAGTGGAGCTGAACCACTTCTTTCTCTTTAAAAATAATCCCTAGAACGGAGCTAAAAGGAGATGAAGCGTGACTTTTTTCGATGTACCTACAACATGGGGTGAAATGGCCTTGGCAGGAGAAGGCAAGAGGTTTGAGGAGTTGTGAGCTCCGGATGTATTTCAGAGTTGATGAAAGCTGAACGATGGTTTTTAGTGAAGAACGTAGCCCCTCTGTCTTGTGAAACTTCAGYAATGGGAAAATAGATGTTTTTGAGGAAAGGTGGCATTGAAAGCTTGAACAATGCTTCTCATTTTGTTTTATATGTGTTTGATAAATTGCTCGGGACAGTTAATTGGATGTTAACGTGGAAAAAGGGAGTTGTGTGTGCAGAAAGGAGAGGTGGCGTTGTGTCCAGTGGAGGTGAGGCTGTTACTATGAGCAACTAAGGGAACCGGGAGAGAAATGCATCTTCTCCCCACACTGATGGAAAAAGCTGTTCCTTGATGGRGTTGATCTGGGAGGGCACTAATAGCATCTTTCCTGGATGTGGCACGGTACAGGAATTAGAGCTGCTCATTTGAGGGGTGGTGTTGGAGTAGACTTGTGGGTCATTTTATTGGGACTTGCCTTCTAACGTTGGATATATTGGTAAGTGGTACAAATGGAAATTGTGTCAGCAGCATCAGTATCTGGGGAGAGAGATGAGGTGGATTTCAGGGACGGGAGGCAGCCCATTAATGGTTCTGCTGAAAGAAGCAGTGACTTGGACATGGAAACCCTTCCTGCTGGACAGTTGCCTCCAAATACTGRCTATATTACCACCAAACATATGGAATGTTACAGCTGCTCTGATTCATTAGACTGGGAGCTTTGCTGAAGAATGATTTTGCGTGTGCTATGAGCAACTGCTTCATTGAACACTCATGTTTCTCATTTGCATATGCATTAGGGGTCATCCATGTATGTGCAGCCATATAAAAGTTTGCTACTTTGCRTTCGAAGTGGTGATAACCTGGGTCATGCATCCCTTAAGTTTACCATTTCACTGTGAGGCTTTGCAGTGGTTGTTTAATGCCTGTTTTATTGGTGGTTCCAGAGCTTGATTAAACAGGGGGTGTTATTGGGTGCAGGGAAGAGAAAGAGGGTGACAGAAGCAGTTGGATGGCGCTTATTGCAAAAGGAGACAGTCACCTCCTAACTTCAGATGGTCTGGGTGCTTCAGGCCACTAAACGGGATTAGAGRGTGACGGACAAGGTCACTATTTCAAGCAGCAGGTTCAGCCCTCCCTGAAAGTGGCTTGCAAGCCTTCCACCATCAGCCAGAGACCTCACCACAGGTAGTAGTTGCTTCAATGGTCTCACCCCTTCCTTAATTTATCTCTGAAGTTAGGAAACGAGGGAGATGTCACTCTTAAGTTGGACGAGTATAATGATACAGTGAAGGAGGGTTCAGTCTGCTTTATCTTGTGTGATTTTAGTGCGTGTGTTGCTAGCAATACCCAGTTCCTGGCACAAAAATCTTCAAACGAGACATACGATATATTTGCAGGTGGTTGGGTTAGGACTACTCCCCTGGGTGCAGACCTGCTACCCAGAAAATCAGATTCAGAGCAGCTGCTCTCAGCCCTCCCCCAGTGAGCGAGCACCAGACTGCCTCGGTTCATCACGCTGTTCGCAATTATAGTACAGAGATGTAGGATGTGTTGACTGCGAGACCTTGTGGTGAGGTGAGGTGAGATCGCCRGGAACAAAATGATCATTACCGGCCATTCATGTCAGCAGCGTTTATGCTTTTCTGTTTGCTTGCAAGCAAAAACAGCAGCTAATTTGCAAGGCTGCCTTTTGTGAGAGGGCCTTTTGATCAATGCTTGCCTGTGTTAATGTTTCAGTAGGCTATTGATTTCTGCAACAGCTTTTGTTGCCTGAATTTAYGTGTGATGGGTTTCAGCAGTGCACGCTATGCATGTTTGATTAAAGTTCATTTGACTTCMCTTGCAGTGAAGCTGGAAGCTGTTTTTACTCCCTGTTTGTAGAACCAAAGCTTTCCTGACTTACTCCTTTGTGCTCAGGCTTCTGCCACCCGTGCAGTCACCAGTGTATGCTGTTTCTAATCCTTCCAGACTCACTCCGCTCCAGCATTTAATCCCTTAGGTAGACAATATAATATTAGATAGCCAGGCAGCTAATAAGATCTGGCGTGGAATTTTTTCAGCATAGTACGTGTCTAACCTGTGTGTACATACGTAACATTAACATTCTCTGTGTATGCTGCTTCTCTGACTTTTACTTCTCCATCTTTGTCAGAAAGTTGAGTCATTTACCAAGTCATGTAACTGTGCAGCCTGACGATGAATTTGAAGTACAGAATATTCTCTAGTCCTTTAATATATCCAGATTTCGTAGATGGGGTAAAAATAGTTGTTGAATAACTTCTGTTTCATCTTTCTCTGCATGCAGTTGTGACTGCGGTGTTGGGAGGGTCTCGGGAAGAAAAGCGTTATGATCRTGAAGTCAGTATTTTTTATAAATATACGCCATTTCTTTTTTTTAAAAGTTTGGTTTATGATGTAGTGCATGTATAAGTTGTTAAACTTCCCTTGGGACCTGATGGGTTTGCGACGTGTAAATAGACCTCAGATAGGTTCCCATTTCCTATTTTATGATAGGAGGAAATCAGATCGGTTTGCACTCTGCTGTTGCCATGTCAGAGGACACATTAATTCACTGACATAACGACGTGGTATTTATGGACTTGCTCCTCGGGGCTGACACCTCAGATTTGCTACAAATGAATTTATAGGTAAAATGTGGCTGGTTTCATTTGCAAAGAGACTTTGTACCTCTGAAAAGCATTGCATAAGCTTTTCTGCAGAGCTTCGTCTGCCTCCTGGCACAGGTCATATCCTCAGTTTGACAAACAGTTGTGCTGGATGGACTTTGAGCCCACTTAATGGACTCAAAGTAAAATGGCATTTCTAAAGCAAACACGTACAGTTGAACAAGCAGTAGCAGAGCAGGGTGCTGGGTGTCAGAACTCTGTGTTCTTCCCAGGTCTGATGTAGCTTGAATGCTCATCGCCAGCCTGCGCCCATTTTAGTTTTAGATTCTCTTCAGGAAAGAGTTTTATATATGTGTATTATTTTTTTTAGTAGGTCTTTTGTCCTTCAGAATCAACTGTTGTAGGTAACGATTAATTTCGCCCACTTAATCCTTCCTTCTCCTRACCAAGTATCACTCTGAATACAGTTTGGTGTGAATATTGTTCCGGTTTGTGACGGAGATCCGTAGCATCAATCCCAGTCTGTAACAGTGCAGATCAAAAAGGCATCTATTCTGTCTATCGCCAGAAATCAAAGTTGTGGTTGTGTTCTTTTTCTGGTGTTTCTATTTTTAAATTAGGCATTGGTAAAATTCTTAAGTGTCTTAAATGCCAGCAGTTAATGTCTAGAACAACATCCTCCTTTTGTCTTTCAAGTGTTTCAGTGGTACCGACGTTAGTTACGGCTGTAATTGCTCGGTTGAGGCCCTTGGGAGAGTTTGGATTAAGGGTGTGTCTTTATTAGAGTGAACCTGAGTGATCTGCCCTCATCCAGGCTGCAGGATTTCCCCACAGAGGGAGCGGGCTGAGGTTGTGTTATTTGATCACATAAAATGCAGTTCAAAGAAACCCTTTTTGTGGGCAATTCAGGTATGTTTGTTCTGATGTTGATTTTTCAAGGGGCTGGTTAGAACTTCTCCATTTTTCTTTTGCAACTTGAAAGAAACAACACCTTTTACCTTAGAGGCAGACAAGTCGCCAGGAAATGATGGGGTTTCAAAGTAAGAGAAAAGAGATTAAAACCACATGCTGTTCTTTAGTTCGGCATTGCATCCGCTAGTTTGAATGGCAGCTGCTCCAGTTTTTGAATGTAAGCCAGATTCATTATGCTGTGAAATTATCACTCATTTCTCTAGGTGTGCTCTTTTAACTGCTTAATTAATTTATATGTGGGCATATATATTCAAATTAAAACACGATTTACTGTAGTAGGGTTGAGTTATGGTTATAGACTTCTCATTGAACACGTTTTTATTCTAACTTTCAGCTTCTTAAACAGCAATATTTAAAAACACTGTTCGCAGAACGTAGGTTGACAAAATGGCAGTATCCGTTTGAATCGATCCTTATTCTTTCTGTAAACACCAGAGGATTCTTGGCAGTTACCAGTTATTTGTTCTGACACCTCACCGAAAGGTGGTGCCTCGGGGTGGGGGGGCCTCCTGGGCCCTGCGCGGGGTGCTGACGGCGAGGCAGGGGCACCCCCTTCCGAATTGCGGCACCCAGGGGAGGCTGGATGCTTACTGCCCAACCTCTTTCCTTTTCTAGTGGAGGAGGAGGGGGGTGAGAAGGCATTTATTTACTTCCGTTCCTCCCCTGCAAAAGCAAACAAGAAATAATGAGGATTATTTTTCTGTCTTACCTGAAGAATTCTTTTGTCTGGCTGAAATATATCCTGAAGCTTCCTGCAAAAATACATGTGCACGCATACAGAGAGCAAAAGGGAGGAAAAAAGCTGACAAGTCAGATCTGCATGCCCCTCTAACATACTCCTTCTGTATTTGCAGGGAGAACTAATCACCTTCTATTACTATTGGAAGAAAACCCCTGAAGCAGCAAGTTCTCGAGCCCACCGTAGGCATCGAAGACAGGCTGTGTTTCGGAGAATTAAAACTCGAACTGCTTCCACTCCAGTCAACACTCCCTCCAGGCCCCCCTCCAGTGAATTCTGTAAGTGGAAGCTAAAAGCAATGCATTTATCTTTGTTTAGATGCAGGGAGCAACAGTAATGTAATGGTGCTGTACCTTCAAGTGAATGAAGCAAGGAAATGGAGTTCAGGCGGTTGCCCTCTCCTGTTCCTATACCATTATGCTGGAATGTGATAGGCGTCTTTGATCACCAACTGCTTTGTGCAGTTCTTAAACATAAAAGCATCCTGTAAGGATGGAAACATTGCCCTGTAGTGAATTTCCCTACTCTTTTCYTGGGTTTGTGTTGTATTTTCTCCAGGCTTATTACAGTAATGGGAATTAGAAAATGCAGGAAGAAGGAAATCCTTCATCCCTTTGGAAGCAAGTCCCTTTCATCCTTACTTGGTGACCCATATCGTCCGCTTGGTCTCAGACAGTGTGCTGCAGCCAGCACTGTTGTATCTTAACGCATCTTGGAAGAACTTTGGCCTTGACTGAAGCAGAAGTGTCTAAACTAAGAATAATTGCCCAAACCAGTGAAATGTACTGCATCCAAAGGGTTATGATTAGTGATGTCCACGTGGATATATAAACTTTTATCCTTACGTAAAAGGCTGATGTTACCTTGTGAGTTTTAAGTCTTTCTATGGACTAAACCCAGCACATTTCACGTGCCTTCTAAAGAAAAGGGACGATGTGGAAGGCAGAAATCGGCAGAATCTTACTAATATGGGGGAGGTAAAGGATGTGGTGAGCAGGCAGGACAGAGAATTCTGGAGAGGGTATTGGGTAGTAAGAAAGGGCTGTTAACTTCTCCTTGCTGAAACTGATGGGATTTATTGCTGATTTCCGCATGCACACGAAGTGAGGATCTTGACTCTACAGCTCGATCCAAGATACTCAGCACTTCAGAGTGCATGTGGCTGGAAAGACCCATCCATATGGATCCGACTGCAGAACGAGAATAAAAGTCAATTTAGTAAAAGAAAGCCAGTTCTAGCCTGGTGTCAATTTTGCAGTCAGGGTTTAAACACCTGCAAGAATTACGTAGAGATTATGGTAGTGCCCTGTGTTAATTTGAAGGGTAATGAGTTGATGAGAAACGCTAATGGCAAGTACTGTAGAATCCCTCCTCCGCTATAACCTGCATGTATTGCAAAATATCCTCTTGGAACCTTTAGAAAAACAGTATTCTTGCATCAAGGACTTCTTTTCTAATTAAAGATATGAACAAAAGAAGCCACAGGGCTTTCTGCGTGTGATAAATTARAGACCTGTTATGTTGTGAATTTATAGTGGCGGTGCTAGAAAAATGCAGTACTCTCAATAAGAAAGGATTTACTCCTGACTTGTTTTAGAACACGAGGTAAGATACAGTTTTTGCGATGTCTGCAGATTTTCAGTGGTTTAGGTGGTGCTTTTTARCTCACAGCCTTGTAATTGGCTAATTTGCTATATATTGCTTGCCACAAAGGARAGTGACCCTTTCCATGTTCTCCACTTCTTCGAAACATGACATTCTTGAAATGTAATTTTGCCACAGGTTAAAACTCTTAYGGAGGCTTGCAGTAAGAATTGGAAAGCTGGTAGTATCCTTGTAGTACCTCTCATCCAAAAAGAATCACAACGTTTTCAAACTGGTACATTATATGCAAGCATTATTTCTTCCACCCACAAAACATATCTAGCTCTTGGCTTAAATATAGCCACTGTCTAACAGAGCATAGCAGCAGTCCCCATCTGGTTTTGAAGATGAAGTCTAGAAACAAAATAAAAACCAGAAAAGCCACCACAGTATCTGTCCATGGAATCTAGTAAAGTAGGATTTAGGTACAGAATATTTGATTTTAAATTTCACCAGGTTCTAGAGATATAAATCTCCTTTCTCTTGAAAATTGTGCTTTAGGAACACAGCCTCTCTAACTAAGCATGAACAGTATTTGAACGACAACTTAATTGGAAAAGTACCGTGTACTGAATCAAAAGTTCTGTGAGTTGTATCATTTGGTGCATTCCTGGAATCCTCCTTTAATCTGTGGACTGATCAGGTCTGGCCTTGCTTAGTTTGCAAAATTAGAAATAATGGCCATCCAAGGCAAGGTGATTGTAGGAAGTCACAAAATTTATGTGAGTACTATTATTATTAATGGTTATTTTAGCCAAGTAGGGGGAAATAGAAAATCCTGCTGAGTTTTTCTTTTCCATTTTCCTGTTCTTCCCTTGCCCTTTACCTATTCAGTGGACTTGAGCTCGGCCAGTGAAGATGACTTTGACAGCGAGGACAGTGAACAGGAACTGAAGGGCTACGCCTGTCGTCACTGCTTCACAACCAGTATGCACCTGATTCATTGTTGTATTTCTCTCCTTTCTGCTACTGCCTATTTAATGCAGGTTCATTCAAGCAAGAGCAGTTTGTGTGCATGTACAGCTGTTAAAAAAAAAAAAGTGGGATTGAATCAGCTAAAATATGCAGTGTTCCTAGCAGAGTTAATCATGCTTTGCCATTGCAAATTAATATTGCAGTGACAAAGGAGAATCCTGAGAGTTAGGCATTTACACAGGAAAAAAATCTACATAATCCATAATCTATATATCCATTTGTGATACAGCAAATCAATATTGGACTGTGACTGGCACACACAAAACTTCTTTACGCTGCACCAAATCTCTTCTGCAGCAGCCTCGTTCCTGTAGGTATTCTTGAAGGTTGTCTGATATTGGGGCGTATGCATGGCATGGAAGTGTGAGCCCCAAAATAGGGAAGGGGAGGAAATGAGAAGTTCATAGCTCACTTCACTTGAAGAAGCCACAGCTTTGGAGAATAATAGCTGYCTGTTAGCTCCCAGGTAGAGCAGATAAGGCTTCTTTGTTTTCAAAGCTGTAGTTGCTTAAGTAAACAAATAGTTCATAAATTGAATATTGAAGATGTGCACTGGAACACAGATTAAGCCTGGAACAGGACAAAGTTTTCCAGAAATTTCTCCAACTTTKTTACCTGTAGAAAAGCAGCTACTTTTCTAGTCGTTGTGTGCTTTTTTAATAATGCAGAGTGTTTGTGCTGAGTATCTGGTACATAGCGTATTTCTAAGCTGTTGCTTTTCCTGTCCCAAGCCTCCAAGGACTGGCACCACGGCGGTCGAGAAAACATTTTATTGTGCACCGATTGTCGCATTCACTTCAAAAAATACGGAGAGCTGCCACCCATTGAGAAGCCTGTAGACCCTCCACCCTTTATGTTTAAGCCTGTCAAAGAGGAAGATGATGGACTCAGTGGAAAGCATAGCATGAGGACGAGGCGGAGTCGAGGCTCGGTAGGCTTAACACTCTTGCATTGCAGCTTCTTCTGTAAAGACGAGGTGGTGTCTGGAAAAAGGTAGTCAAACTTCTAAAATGATGCTTCTTCCACGTTGCTTGTTTGCCATGGTACGTGCCTGCTGCTGCGTTTGGGTATGCAAGTGTGAGATTTGCTGAGGTTGAGGTTTCCCTTGGAAAAAGGAGCTGAAATGTCTCCTCTGCAAGTTCTAGTCAAACTTGTTATTTTCATGTTTTTAATGACTGGCAGTGGACTGTCATCATAAGGGGGCACTTGACCAGCGTATCGTTACAGATTTTGTACTAGCATGTATCCTTCTTCCAGCTGGATCCTGTCAGAGGTAAGCCCTTGGGCTTATTTTAAAGGAAGAGTTTTAAAAAATTAGATGCTATTCATGTGGTCTCCTCATATTACTGGAGTTAAAATCTCTTCCCTACAGAAAACTGTAGTTTGCGCCTATGGTCACTGTGCTCTGTCGCAGAGTTTTTACTCGGGGTGAAGTGCCGGGCGCCTTACTGTGCACTTGTGAGAACTCTGACAGCAGCCCCAGTCACTGTTACGTTTGCTTTGGGGTTTGGCTGATAGAAGGCAGCAGATATATTTCTTTTCCTTGCCCTCCCCTCTCCATCTTTCTGATCATGATGATATGACCATTGCTTCTAAATATCTTGTGAGGCTGCGCTGTCAGGTAAGGTTGGCTTCATTGTTTTTATGGCAACCAGTCATCCAAAAAACTGCCAAACTGGGAGGGAGACAGCATTAATTATTGAAATATATTCTACTGTGATTCCTTATTGCATAGCAGGAGCACATTGGAACTGTGGTTTTAGAAGCTGGTCTTGACTGCTTGAATGCCAACAGATAAGCTTTTTTTTTTTAATGGACCATGAGGGTCCCCTCCTACCTCATTCGCTGTGTGTGTATGCACGCTTATAAATGTGTGTGCATGCGTTTTATTAAGAAAATTTAGCATGCGAACAGCAGCAGCTTTGGAACATCTTTCTAATGTTGTCATTCCTGGCAGACACTACTAAATAAAATAATCAGCACTTAATGTTTTTGAGTAGACAAATCAAGGATTTGCCTCCTTTTACGGAAGAACTGTTACTATGCTAAATGCTCTTGCTTTTTCATTTTTCAAGCCCTTAGCAGGAGTGGTCCATCCATGCTCCTGATGTAAGACAGAAAAAAGTAAAGAGGTTGGACAAATGCTGACTTTGATACACTTTTCTTTCTGTTGAACAAATAGATGTCTACACTACGTAGTGGTCGTAAAAAGCAGCCAGCCAGCCCTGATGGTAGAGCCTCACCTATTAATGAAGACATCCGTTCCAGTGGCCGCAACTCTCCTAGCGCTGCCAGCACCTCCAGTAATGACAGCAAAGCAGATTCAGTGAAGAAGTCTACCAAGGTAAAATTTYCCCATTCTTCTTTTGTGTTAGGACTGGATACCTGAGGCCTCTTCAGTCAGCTAAATGAGATGCAGATTCTAGGAGGCCAGGGAATCTCTCAGTGACCTAGAAATTCCTACTTGTATGCATAAGCAAAAAATTTAATGGTGCATCTGACTGATGCTTTGTTTCTGTACATAAGGATATGCAGTGATAAAAACCATTAAAGCATCCCCACATAACCTTACTGCTCTCATGATAAATTAATCCTTCAATTTTGGATGCAAATGCAAGCATTAGGCTCGTGGAAGTAATAYGGATCAGAAATGCTGTATTTGAGACAAGTAGACAGTTTTGGGGATTTTTTTTTTTAAGCAGTACTTAATCTTTGYTTACAAAGGAATATGAATATGTAGTAATTGAGACTACTTCCGTTACTGTTTTTCTGTATGTATATTTGCTTGATTTTTCAGAGCAAGCTGACAGTTTAGTCTGTTTAAATGAATAAGTGCCTTTCCAAGAGAGTACTGAAGAAACAAAGCCAGATGAAGCGGGAAGGCTTGCCATTAAGCGGTGTAAATTGAGAAGTAGCAAGTTAAAAATAAATATCTTTTTAAAAAAAACAAGTCAAAACTGGAGTACGGAGCAAGTTTTCACATGATAAAACTGAGAACTTAGCAAAATTTGAAGTTAGGTTAAGCAATTATGTGATGTATAAAGCTGTCCCAGCCCATGAAAGAAGGCAGTAATCTTGTAATAGCTACTCACTGTTAGCCCTATATTTGAGGGGGTATAAAAATATCCATCTCAGAATCTCAGGAGTAAAGCAAGACTTCCATGCAGTAGAAAGAGGCTTATCCTGTGCCTGTCTACTGCAGACATTCTTGCTCTGTCCTCTGTTAAATACTGGTGTTGGTCTCCATTAGAAGAGTATACTGGGCCAGTTGATCTGGTCTGAGTTCCCGATGGACTTGATTCTGCACAGCTGAAGGTGGAAAGACAACTGCTTTGTTTAAARTATTCCTTCACTTTCAAAGCTCGAGACCACATCTGTGTGATGAGGAATGCTTTACTCGGTGTTCCTTTTTCCTGCTAGCTTCTGTCAGAAATGTGTGCAGGGTTTGTGTGCAAACTGCCCCTTGGGTTTCTGTCTGCRGAAGTAAAATTGCAGCCTGTTTTGGGTTCCGTCTTCAATTTGACCTCCAGAGGGAATGGCTAGAGCATTATGTAGATGCAAGCCTTCTGGGAGCTGCTCCTGGCAGATGGCCGAATACAGCAGCAGCTCCAGAACAGATTCCCTGCAACCTGTAATTGGACAGAGGGACAGATGCATATTGGATTGTTGTTAAATACTCAACTTCTGATCAGTTCTCCTGCTCCATAGGAACCCTTCTCGTTTATTTGTATTAAATATGGTAGCACTGGCATATGCTCAATTTACTTCAGCATTTGTATCACTGGTAACTGTTGTGTTCTGCTTCATTTGTGGCAGAAGATAAAAGAAGAGGTATCTTCTCCTCTCAAGAACTCCAAGAGGCAGCGGGAAAAGGCAGCTTCCGACACAGAGGAACCTGACAGGTCCAATGCCAAAAAATCCAAAACTCAAGTGAGTCCCACAGAGGAATATTTTCTCTTAGGAGAATGGTTTGAGAGTGGGAGGGGGTGCAGACCTGGTAACAAACCAAAAACATGAAATCAATTTAAGCCACAGCAAATTGTAACTTAATCTGTGGCTGGAAAGCAACCCATATTATAATGTGTTCCTTCTGTTGAGAAACAGTGGAATGATACGGGGTAAGTCCAGAAGCCTTTTTTTGTTTTAATATCAATATCAACTATACAGGAGTATACTTGGATTATTTTCTACCCTCTCCCCCCAAATTTTTTTAATTGCAATTTGTTTTTTCCTCTTCTGTGGCAAGTTAGAAGACCACCACTGGAGTTCTCTTAATTTAGTGGTATCAAAGCTCAACTGAAATACTTTTAGGATGTCTTTTCAGCTCCATGTACCTGGCCAGGTTCACTCTGTGCACAGGATTTTGGGAATTTTGGCACTGAGTTTTCCATATTACAGAATYRCAGAATGGYTGAGGTTGGAAGGGACCTGGAGGTCACCTAGTCCACCCCCTCYRCTCAAGTARGGCCACCTAGAGCCAACTGCCCAGGACYGTGTCCAGATGGCTTTTGAAAATCTCCGAAGATGGAGAGTCCCCAGCCTCTCTGGGCAACCTGTTCYGTTGCTTGGTCACYCTCATAGTGAAAAAGTGTTTCATTRTGTTCAGGYAGAACCTCCTGTTTCAGTTTGTGCCCATTGCCACTGGATGCTACTAAGAAGAGCCTGGCTCTGTTGTCTTTGCACCCTCCCTTTGGATATTTATGTTGCCCGTGCCGTTTGAAGTCCTGTGAGGTTCAAAGGGTTCACCTGCACTTGTGTTTGCACAGCACGTGTAACAGGTTGCGTCCTGCGGTATGCTGGCAATGTTCTTTGTGCACTTTTCTCCTGCACGGTGGTTATTCTTCCCCCTCTCCCCGCAGGAGATCAGCAGGCCAAACTCTCCCTCGGAGGGTGAGGGCGAAGGCGAGAGCTCTGACAGCCGCAGTGTCAATGACGAAGGGAGCAGTGATCCCAAGGACATCGACCAGGATAACCGGAGCACGTCGCCCAGCATCCCCAGCCCTCAAGACAATGAGAGCGACTCGGATTCATCCGCTCAACAGCAAGTGCTGCAGGCGCAGCCCCAAGTGCTTCAGGCGCAGAGCGGTTCTGGCCAGGCTCCTCCTCCCGCGCCGCCCGTCTCAGCCCCGTTACCAGCATCGCTGCCGGCCGTGTCCAGTGCTGCTTCAGCTCCGCCGCAGGTCTCGCCGTCGGCATCCCAGCCCCCGAGCCAGCCCCAGGCCCCCGCGCCACCGCCTCCTCACTCCCACATACAGCAGGCCCCCGCTTTGCACCCGCAGAGGCTCCCCTCACCCCACCCGCCCCTGCAGCCTTTGAGCGTCTCGCAGAGCCAGCCGACCCCCGCCGCTTCCCAGCCTCACTCCCAGCCTCCCCTCCACGGGCAGGCCCAGCCCGCCCCCCACGGCCTGCAGGCCCAGCCCCTCCTGCCTCATCCTGTACCTTCGCAGCCGTTCTCCCTCCCCACTCAGTCATCTCAGTCTCAGGTTCCCCTTCAGACACAAGCGCCGTCTCATTCTCACTCCGCTCTCCAGGTTCAGGTGACGCAGCCTGTCCTGCCGACTGCCACCTCGCTGCAGCAGGCTCAGCCTCCGCGGGAGCAGCCCTTGCCCCCCGCACCCATGGCCATGCCTCATATCAAACCTCCCCCTACTACCCCGATCCCTCAGCTCCCCACCGCTCCATCCCACAAACACCCTCCTCATCTCTCTGGCCCTTCTCCATTCTCGATGAACTCCAACTTGCCTCCACCACCTGCTTTAAAACCTCTGAGCTCCCTCTCGACTCATCATCCTCCATCCGCACACCCTCCTCCTTTGCAGCTGATGCCTCAAAGCCAACCACTGCAGTCTTCGCAAGCCCAGCCTCCTGTACTGACGCAGAGTCAGAGCCTTCCCCCGCCCGCTAATCACCCCCCGTCTGGACTCCATCAGGTATCCTCCCAGCCCCCCTTTTCTCAGCATCCATTTGTCCCAGGAGGTCCATCTTCCATCACCCCTCCTTCTTGCCCCTCCACTTCCACACCACCCGCTGTGCCTGGCATCCCACTTCAGACTTCCATCTCCACATCAGCAGCTTCTAGTGGAAACGTGCCAGTGGTGACAGCCTGCACGCTACCACCTATTCAAATCAAAGAAGAAGTCCCAGATGAAGCTGAGGAACCAGAAAGCCCTCCACCTCCACCTAGAAGTCCATCACCAGAACCTACTGTGGTGGATACACCAAGTCACGCCAGTCAATCAGCCAGGTATGGAGGTTGTCCGCAGTGCTTCCTTAATGTGCTCTGTTCTTCTGTGTAGCAGGGCACTCCCAAAGGCTGAGAAATGAGCTCCTGTGGGAGCTGAGTGTATTTTACACGTGCGTCTTGTCAGCCTCTCGTTCTGGCATGATTTTGCTCTGTTTTTCTGGAAAGGTGCTGTTTCAGCCAGCATGTTCCGACGGGGCATTACAGTTGGTAATTGTGAGAGGGGTTTTATACTCCGCTTGTCTGTGGACTAATATGCTACAATCAATTTTCTCACGGCTTTCAGGGAAGCTGGTAGTGCTATTGTGTAAATGTAGAGTGATACTTCTTGTTTTTTGACGTACAGCTCTTAAACCCCAGACTATTGCATCTCTCCCAGGGCTAAGCTCTTTCGCTCTTGTTTCTTTCAGGTTCTACAAGCACCTGGACCGTGGCTACAATTCATGCTCAAGAGCAGACTTATACTTCATGCCTCTGGCAGGATCAAAACTGGCCAAGAAGAGAGAAGAGGCTATTGAAAAGGCCAAAAGAGAAGCAGAGCAGAAAGCCAGAGAAGAGAGGGAAAGAGAGAAAGAAAAAGAGAAGGAAAGAGAGAGGGAGCGGGAGCGTGAAAGAGAAGCAGAAAGAGCTGCGGTAGGTTTATTTGTAGCTAAGAGCTGTTTAAGGGGGTTGGCATGGGAGGGTCTGACCTGGATGGTGACTACAGAATGCAAATCCCCAGAAGCGCTTTAATGCACGTGCAGCCAGGTATTTGTGAATATGGGAGCCTTGCGTGTTAAGGGAAAGCCAGCCAGCTGTGGTTGGCCTCCTGGCCTGCCTGTGACTTTCTTCTCTTTAAAGGAAATGGAGAGTTTCTGCTCCTGGTCTGTTTCTGATGAGCGGGAAGCCAATGCAGCTGGGGATAACTAGGCCACGGATTTACGTTTACTTGCAGTAGAAAAGCTCTCTGTGCAGAGATAGTGCAGGCCTTTGTGTACCTTGTACTACTGTGCAGGCACAAGAGTGCTGTCTGCTGGAGAAAGGGGGTCTGAAGGCTTTTTAAATTTGAAATAAACTTAATTAACTTATTTTATGGGGAGACCCAAACTGCAGTCTTGGTATAAAGCGCCAATACAACTAATCGATTTTTCTGTGGCCTGTCGAAAAGGAATGATTACTTCTGGGCCCACAGAATTGGTTGGTTGGTAATACGTTATTGATGCTGAAAAAGAAGGTGCTGAAGTCTCCTATTCCATGGTGCATTTCAGAGATCTGAATTATATAACAATGTGTTTCTGTAGGATTATAGAAGTCAGGATATGGCATCTGTCCATTAAGGGATGTTTGGGGACTTTGCTTTATTTTGGGGGTAGGGATCCTTGGGCAATTGCAGGGGTAAACTCTGCTTATTGCCCTCCCCAGAAGTGCTGTGCTGCCCCTGTACAGGAGGGGAGAGCAGGATGCGAAGTCCTGATGTGAAAGGAGTGGAATTTGTTGTGTTGCACATCATGGAGATGAGTTTCGTTGGGTTTAGTAAGTTTTAGGGTACAAGTGAGTGTGGAGAAGAGAGGAAAAACACACTGCAATCAAGACTAGTGACATGTACCAGCCAGCTGTTGCCCGTAGCTGTGACATGCACCAACTAGTTGCTGCTCTACTAACTGTAAAACAGTTAGCGTAGCTTTGAGGCTGCCACTCCAAAGTAGTTATCTTCTGGCCTACAGGATAGACAGAATCCAGTTCTTCCCCAAACCACGTTGGAGCACACAACTGAGTCGCGAGGCTCAGCAGGCTGAACTTAGCTCCTCTTAGAGCTTGAAGCACAAGAAGGGAAGTGTGTGCCCGCTGTGTTTTTAAGCCAAGTGTGTTGAACTAAAATTCTCTTTCCCCCATTGTGTGCAGCAGAAGGTATCCAGCTCCTCCCATGAAGGCCGTCTTGGAGAGTCTCAGCTCAGCGGGCCAGCACATATGAGACCTTCATTTGAACCTCCACCGACGACCATTGCTGCTGTACCACCTTACATTGGTCCAGATACACCTGCTTTACGAACACTAAGTGAATATGCCCGTCCTCATGTCATGTCGCCAACAAACCGTAATCATCCCTTCTTTGTCCCCCTAAACCCCACTGATCCACTTCTGGCCTACCATATGCCTGGCCTCTACAATGTGGATCCCACCATTCGGGAACGAGAGCTGCGAGAGCGGGAAATCCGGGAGCGAGAAATCCGGGAAAGGGAGTTGAGAGAGAGGATGAAACCTGGCTTTGAGGTGAAGCCCCCGGAGCTAGATGCACTGCACCCAGCTACTAACCCCATGGAGCATTTTGCCAGGCACGGTGCCCTGACTATTCCCCCAACAGCAGGACCTCACCCATTTGCTTCCTTCCATCCGGGTTTGAACCCCCTTGAAAGAGAGAGACTTGCACTGGCAGGCCCACAGTTACGGCCTGAAATGAGCTACCCTGACAGACTGGCAGCAGAGAGAATACACGCGGAGCGGATGGCGTCGCTGACGAACGACCCGTTGGCGCGGCTCCAGATGTTCAACGTCACGCCTCACCATCACCAACATTCACACATACACTCGCATTTACACCTACATCAGCAGGATCCCTTACATCAAGGTGAGCCCAGGGAGATGGGCTAGGCAGTTCCCTAGGGAGCCTCTCTCGTGAGCTGTTAGCAGCAGGCTACCCAAAACAGGCAGACTGTGACTCTGGAATTCAAGTAGCAAAATCCCTGTTTTCTCGTATATGATGTGACTTCTGTACTGTATAAGGCGGTGATAACTGAAATGCAAACAATTATTTTTTGGGAGGGTGGACCAATAACAGTGATAAAGTAAATGRTGGTAACGGTACAGCGATCTTCACTGAGACTGCACACTGTCACCTTAAAAGGTTTGCTGTTTTGTTGGTGTTGGGTTTTTTGGTTGTTTTTTGGTTGGTTTTTTGGGGAGGTTTTTTGGTT
Organism: Oceanodroma leucorhoa; assembly: GCA_030449065.1. Taxonomy (NCBI): domain Eukaryota; kingdom Metazoa; phylum Chordata; class Aves; order Procellariiformes; genus Oceanodroma; species Oceanodroma leucorhoa. The sequence continues at coordinate 4,499,446 of JASVER010000040.1, read as the reverse complement.
TTTTGGGGGTTTTTTTTTAAGTACTGGAGTCCTAGAGGACCACCTTACAGTGGTGTCTGGTGTACAGGTGGAGACTCCATTGGGAGAAGGGAATTCACTAGGAGAGATGCCATGGAACTGGTAACGCTGCTAATGGCTGTTATGTTGTGAGTTATAGCTGGAAAGGAGCTGAAGCTGGTGTTTCCACATAGGAGCTGAAAAAAAAAATTAGGAGAGAAAGACTCCATCTCTTTATCCATTTGACATGCCAATCATCTGGCTTTAGTTGAGCTGAAATTCTCTGTCACAATTCTCRTGAGAACCATCTGAATTTATGGGTTGGCAACTTTTTAGCTACAGTGTATTGTTAGGTGTGGAAATTTTTTTCCCAAAGTATTTAATAGTCTCAAAAATGAATTGATGCCTTGCTCGTTTTTAAAGCAAGCTACATGGTYACTCCTTTAGAATTCTGGAGTCTGGAACCTGGAGTCTGGAAGATAAGCAGAATTCTTCTGATTTTCTGGTGGCAGACTGGAGAGACGATAGCAAGCAAGGCACTAGGTGCAGTAGCTGCTAAGTAAGGAAAATAAAAAAAAGTCCAAGTACTAAAAGTGCAGCTTYTGGTGCAGCTGGCCACAAATGTAGTGTTTGTGCAAGCAAATATAGCATACTTCGCTTTGGAGCAATATGCATTAAATGTAGCTAGGATGTCTGCTTTTTGGGGTTCGGAAGGAATTTGAGTGCTGTTGCAGAAGCCAAATCGTATAGCCAGGAAATCAGCAGGGTCTTGTGAGATTGTTAAGGGGCAGGGGGTTACAGGTAGGATATGATAGTGCTGAATATCAGYATTCTTAAAGCTGTCAGCTGTGGCCTTGATTGAGACTGCACAAATTACAGACTGGTTCAGTTTGAGGCAGGTTTGCATATCCCGTTGATAGGAGAAGAAATTTGTCATAGATCGTGTCTATACAAGGATTCTGTTGTCAGGTAAGTCACTTACCACCTCTGTGCAGGTAAGTCTAGATACTCCCCAGTTAGTTGTTCTGGACAAAAACATGGCTAGTACATYCTCACTCTCAGTCTAGCGAGAGACTGGTGCCGACAAAGCCGAGTCAATTCAGTGTCAACACTCTCTGACCTGTATTTGAAAAGTAATTTGGCTTTAATCTTGGATGCCAGGTTAAAATACAGTTAGGGRCTCTTGAGTGTCTCCAAGTAGTTCTTGCTCCAGAGTAAGCTCCGTGGATGGGTAAGGCCCTGAAGTGCATAACCTGTAGGTCTCCTTAGAGTGGGGATGAACAGAGTGTAAAATGGCCACACATTGGTGCTCTGGACCAGAAAACAGCTGAGGGAGAATTGTGTTAGCTGTGTTGTATTCCTTCCGTTTGCGGTTCCTCTGCAATCTGCTAACAGCTTAACATGCTGAGATTTCAGATGAGCTGATGGGTGAGTATTTTTCAGGTTTTGCTGGTGTCGTCTTTCATCATATTGGTAAAGTGGCRTCAGAGGGGTTGTCTACAGGTGTCCCTCTCCACACAAAGGTGGTGACAATGTCATCTTTTGCAAACAAAGGTTTTTGCCAGCTTTTGGCCTATCAAGTGGTATTGGTAAAGTCAGAASGATGCTTAAGTGCTTCTGTACTGAATGTCACTAGTGATCCTTCAATTTTATGTGTGTAAAGGGGAAATAGGAGAGTTTTGAGAAAATTTTTCCGAACGTTGACCATCTTTGTTGTGAAGAGATCAGAGTTCTCTTCAGMGAGGCCAGGTGTTAGAGATTGGTAGTTAAACACATTGTTTCCCTGTCACAATGCTGCAATAAAGCACTCCACAGTTCTCTCTGATGGTTTTGTTTTTTCTCAGTGTAGTTATCAAAGTTGAGCATGTTCCTTCCTTAGGTTGTTTGTGGGAGCAGATCTGTAATTCAAGTCACTTGCACTGATAGACAGAAATGGGATTGCTTATTTCCAAGGAATCTCCAGAAAAATCAACTGAAACAATTCAGTCCGTAGCGATATGTTTGAGGTAACTTGTAAAAGCCAAGAACGGGAGTTTCCTAGGAGAGCAGAGTGGTAACATTTGGCCCAGAGATCCATGGATTAAGAGGTGGCCTCACATGCAGCAGCACTACAGCGTTGAAAAGAAACATGATATGGATTTGCCCAGCTGCGTATGGTTTTGGCTGGTTTTTTRTCTCTTTGTGTCTTTTCTGTTTGTTGGGATAATAGTGGCCTGTTCCCCGGGCCAGTCCATTGTGCAGGCATACCAACAAGCAGTGGGAGGTGGAGGTGGGAACAAGTGGCTGAGAGGTAAAGACTGAAGGCAGATTGCTTTTTTCAGAGTCYGCTTAAGGTGTTCGACAAGGTGTTTGCACTCTGAACACATGGTAAAAAACGTAATTATGATAAGCAATAAAAAAATAAAATTCTGTACAGGASAGAGGTCTTGCAAGGCTAAGTAAAGGTAAGAGCAGACCGGTGCAGCAGGATTTCTGTKTTTTAAGCCTCCAGTTATTGAACAGATTTCACAGCAACATCTCGATTTGCCTGTGTTAGGCTGAGCAGGCTCTGATTAGCAAGCACTGCTGCAATGTATATGGGGGAGTGTGGAAGGAATGTCTGAAGATGAAAGCTTTAGTTACTACTTTTTTTTTTTTTTTTCCCCCTACCACTTGGTGGATGTCTTTTTCTTGTAGAAATTGAAAGCCGTGGGTTGTTGCTTTAACAATTAAGACTGTTTGGTAAGCAGATGTCACTTGAAGATAGAAAAGTGKCTTTCAAATTGGATGGAGCTAAGCTCCTGGTAATTACATGCCAGTTAGGCCAAATGCTGATCCAGCTCAAGTCTAACAGGGCTTTTGATCTCCCAACAGTGAGCRATGCTTTGAAAAACAGTTGATTGCTTTCTTTCTTTCCTTCTTTTAAAGGTTCAGCAGGACCTGTTCACCCGCTGGTGGATCCTTTAGCAGCTGGACCCCATTTGGCACGTTTTCCCTACCCACCTGGGACCATCCCCAACCCATTGCTAGGGCAGCCACCTCATGAGCATGAAATGCTCCGACATCCAGTCTTTGGTGAGAGCATTTTATGGTACTTGACGAAGGTTGCCTCTTGATCTGAACTGTCACCTTTTCTTCTGGGTCTTAGCATTTCTTGGAGGGGCGGGGGGGGGAGTTGGTGGAGTTGAGCTGTAACTTAGGTTCCAGCCAAAGGTTGATTGGTTTGTTTAAAAAAAGAAAAAGCTTCATGGGACAACTTTCTGGAGACCTCATAGCAAACAAGTGTCTAAAAATGGGCAACTCTYTCTTAGGTACTCCTTATCCACGAGATCTGCCTGGTGCCATTCCACCTCCTATGTCAGCAGCCCACCAACTGCAGGCCATGCATGCCCAGTCAGCGGAGCTGCAGAGACTGGCAATGGAGCAGCAGTGGTTGCATGGGCATCCTCACATGCATGGTGGTCATCTACCAAGTCAGGAAGATTATTACAGGTGAGAGGTGCAATGAAGGCTTTTGGAGACTCGGGGGTGCTACGGCTCCCTTCATCTTTCTCCATATTCCATCTTTTTTCTTCTGAATTACTGCCTTTCTACCGTGTGCTGAGTTACTGTCCTGATGCAGTTATGGAAAATGGTGAAGCTGTCCTAAGACTTAATTTGGGCATAGGTGACAGGGCAAATTGGAAGCCAGGTCCAAATTATTGGCACAGGATGTAAACTAGTTGAGTCTTACATTGTAGAATTACCTCTGATTGGGGTTTTTAGTGTGATACTACAATTGCTGCTTCCACATCTCTCTCTCTTCCTTGAGAACWGTGGAGGAGGGTGGGTAAAACTTTATGAACGAGAAGAGGGGAGGAATTCAGTAAATCTTAAGACATGACTAAAGGCAATAGGAATTGAAATGTGTGAATAATCCGGATCCTGCATTACCAGCTGAGAATGCCTAGATGAATATGTGAGTTCTTTCTCCCCAGAATGCTATGTGGTGTTGACAGTAGAGTGGTTCTCTTCTTGCCCTACCTTATGTGACACCACCTTGCTTCCCCTTTGGCAATGACCACTGACAATACGTCAGCTAAGAAGAAAAAGCCACCGGCACCTAGCAAGGGTCATTCCGCCTGTCTGTGGGTAGCAAGGATATAGGAAGCAGCATATTAAACACCTGCCTTGCACTGCTTTACTCTGATGTTTCAGTCCTTGCTTCTGCTGTCCCAAATTGCCTGCTGGCCTTGTGCCGTGGGGGCAGCCAGTCTGCCTGAAGCTGACTGTCGTCTCTGCAACGGCAGATGAAGCTAAAGCGCGAGGAGCTGGCACTAGTGATCTTGCCCACGTGTAAGGAGCGCTTCAGTAGCAAAAGGTCACTACTTCCTCCCGCGACAGACGGTGTTATCACTGCCGTTACAATGGCTCTCGTTTTTGTGCCGAAAGCTCACACGTCATGTTGCAACCTCTGTTCCCTTCAGGGCAGCCGGGTGAGGTTGGCAGGAAGGCAGGCGCGCTCTGAAGTGTCATGACACCTCCTTCGTTTTGTTAAAATGAGTTTTCTTTCTCTTTCAGTCGACTGAAGAAAGAAGGCGACAAACAGTTGTAATAAATTATTTATTTGTAATGCTGGCTATGGAAACCCCAGTCCTTGGGAAGGAGTGGAACATTTTTACATACAATAAGAGCTACAAAAGGAAAAGAATATCTTATAAAGATTTCTTTATATATTTAAAACAGAAACAACCACCCAACAAGTAGAGACTTATCAGCATAGTGTTCATTTGTAGAGAAGATTTCTCAAGACTGGTGTGGGTCTCCCTGCATGACAACGTATTCAGAAGCCTATTGAAAATACAGGACTGTGTGGAATATTCAGAGAACTTCCTGCAATCTTGTTTTTTTTTTTTCTTACTAGTGGGTTTTGAGTAGGTGCTAGAATCAGGTTCACAACACAAGTCACTGTGCGTGAAGAGACACTCAATGCATCTATAGCTATTTTAAAAAAAACAAGGATTGCAAGTAGGTGACATAACAAGCTCTGAATCCAAGTGCTATAATAATAAAAATCTACTTTTATTTTAATACATTGTAGGAAATCTTCATAATTTTAAAGAGAGCTCAGTTCTGCAGCATGGCTTTTTAAGTCTGTAAATAACTTTTTTGGGTAGAGGGGAGAAACAAAACAAAACAAAAWCTCCAGAAACGTTTATCTTGATTTTCAGTAACATCACAAATTGTGAATTCCTACCTGGTATTGACAGAATACAGAGTTGATTTTTTAATAAAATATATATATATAATTATCCCTTTAATTAAAGGGAATGATGGGTATCAATAATTTCAAATGGGTAAAAGCTTGACATTTGGTTTGATATCGACAATAAGCATTAAAGGGAGTTGCAGGGATAATGTTGCAAATGACTGTTTCTGTTCTTGGTTTTTTGGTTTGTTTGGGTTTGTTGGGTTTTTTTGTTAGTGTTACATCTCTCTGTTCTGCAGATGATTTCTGTTGAGTTGGGTTTCTTAGCAGTACAGGTGTCCCTTGGAACCAGCTTACCCTTTTGATGCCTACTTCAAGGGTTAATTTTCAGTGTGGCCATAATACACTTCTTTCCTATTACCTTTTGAAACTTAATCTAATACATTGGTTTTAGACTTTAGGCAAAGGTTCAAAGAAATAATCTGTTCTAAAATCTCTTTTTAAACGTGTTCCGTGGCTCAAACTAGTACAGCCAGAATTTTGTATGCATGTGCATATTTTTGGAGGACGTGCTCTTTCTGGCCTCTTATGTTTGATACGTTCTTAAGAAAAGTGGATAGGCAACTCAGTTAGTGTTCTTAAAGTTGTTTTGCAAAGACCAGTCTGTATTTCTCTTTGACTGTTTTAGTTTTGTTTTTGTAAGCAAAAACTTTTTAATTGCCACCAGTGTTCTGTATCTCAGGAACTTTCTGCTTTGGGATTAACCGGATATATGGACAGTAACATTTACTGACTCCCAACACAACAGGTCCATGCAAAATAACTCCTGTTGGCTAGTTCCCATGTGGATGGTGAAAGGAGAGGAATACACAGAAGGCCAGTGAGCATTATTTTGGAGACAGCTCTGCTTACTGTCTAGGCAGAAATTTTTTTTCACTGTTTTGCCATGGGTTTTCTTTGCCAGAGCAGAGGGTGATGCAACCAATGGACATCTGAATCTGCTGGCCATTTTTTCTGCTGGTGCATAACTTCCCCCCATTCTCTCTCTTAACTCACGAGTGCTCTCTCTCTGCTGTTGTAGACTGTTCAGTGTGATGGTTGTGTCATAGGACTGTACTGAGCCGTGTTTGATAAACTTGTAGTTAATCGTACATTCTGATGGAAGGCATGGCATTCACAGTGCTTTATCCACCTCATGGGTCTCAAAACGGTGTCAGTGCCCAAAGATYACTGTCGGACAGTTAGTAATGTCAGTTTACCAATTAAAAAATATGCATTGGGGTATTCTAGGTCCACTTAAGGCAAGAGTGTGTAGGAGAGAGAGGACTCTTTCAGCTGACGTTGATCTTCCTTTTTTTCTGTCCTCCATTCCAGATTTCTCAGTGCTAAAGAACTGCGGTAGCATTTAATCAGTTCCATCTGCTATATTTGAACTCTCTGTGAAGGTATAGGAGGAACAGCTAGTATTTCTGAGATTTGGAAACCATGAGGTCAGTCTAAAATCGAGGATGGTAAAGTCTTCAGTCAATGCCTTCAGTCGCTGTCTGCAGTGATCAGGTGAAATGGTTTTCTTCTGAGTAACATTTTCTTACTTTTGCTAACAGTGGAATAGCTAGTAAGAGCGGTCTGCTCAGCAGAGAGAATGCCTCAGTTTATTTTAAAGGTCTAATTAGGCACATTTCGGTTAAACCTCCCCTCCTTGTTTTTACCATGTGGAATTTGGGAGTTTGGGGGAGTTCAGCCACTTCAGCCATTTCTTCTGATCCTTCTCTTTTGCTGTTATTTTTAACTATAGTTCTTTTTAAGGGAAAAAAAAAAGCTAATAGCCTCCCATGGTCCTCTCTCTGTATTTTTTTTCAGCTGAAGCTTGCGGTCTGTTCAAAAGCTATTCATTGATCTCTTTTTTTTTTTTTTTTTTTTTTTTTTTTTTTAGAAAAGCATTCTGATAATTTGTGGGAGGTTTTTTGTTCACATCGTTCAGCAAATAAGCACTGAAATTCTTCCATTTTAGACCAGTGATTAACTACAACTTTACATGCAGTGGTTTTTGAAGCCATCTTGGTGTTCGATGCCCTGTTAAAACAACCCAGACCTTTTGATTTTCTTCAAGAAATCTCTCTTATTTTTCCTCTGTTTTGAAGGTTTATTTTTTAATTTTGCTTTAGTGTTTTTGAAATGTCTCTCTTGTTCTATGTCGTCATGGTTGAGCTTGTTTCACTGCACCGTTAAAGCAGAGTGTACATTCTGACTGCTACATTTATATATATCTTGAAGCTTAATGTATATATGAGTAGTTTGCCATGGGATAACACAGTGTAAACAGAGTAGAAACCCAGAAATCGTGACTTCTGTGTTCTCTCCATTTGAGTATTTTGTAATTTTTTTGAAATATTTGTGGACATAAATAAAACCAAGCTACACTACAGCAGCCGGGTTTTGCCTGCAAGCGAAATGTGTCTGTTAATTGTTGTTAGTGGGAAAAGAGTTATTTTCGTCTGGGATAATATGGGATGCCGGCGTGGCCATCTTGTCTGTTTCAAAACTGTCTTGTCTTTCTTGGCTTTATTTTTTCTTTCTTTAGGGCCATTTCATTTTTAATATACAGTACACAAAACACCAACGCTAAATCCAGTTCCAGAGTATATTCTGCCTCCCTGAGGCACATTTATGCTCTAGGGCCATACTGCATCACTTYAGCATGTTTTTCCGTAAGTTAAGCAGTCAAACTGATAAGAATGAATGTGTAAGGGTGTTTTGGCTGTCATGACTTCGGGGGCTTTTTGTGTACAATGGTAATATATTATAGCCACTGATCTGTCTGAGCACAAACAAGTAGCTAAAATGAAGTGTGTGGATAAGCTTCTTTGGCTGATGCAATGAGAGAGTAGAAAGATGAAAACTTCTAAACYAGAGAGGACGCTTCCCCTCGTTTCAACAGAGGAGAAAAAGACTGCATGCTGACATCTCTTTTAAATTTGCCTGTGAACCAAAGGTGTTCAGAAGACATGCAAGGGGAAATGAGGCCTGATGACTCATGAAGTATAAGCTTGAAATTAGGTATCGTACCCTATACCCCAGTAGCCGAGATCTTCACGAATCTTATTTTCTAAGAGATGTTACTCTGTGCCAGTAGGGTCRTCTTGCACACAACTGATACAGAGCTGGCAAGAGATGCATTCCAAAGGGATGATAATTGCAGAGAGAAAGATGCCCAATAGCTCATTGTCTGTTCATTGCCTGCTGAAAAGCTAGAATTTGCTTTTGAATTGCATAAAGTTACATGTTTGTGTACATTTGTAATGGCTCCCTGTCTTCCATCTATCGGGGATTATAATGTATTTGTGTGAGCTAGCTGTTTGGGTATTCCGTATTTGCAGTTCATGATAATCAGCGTCTCCAAAACTTCGGAAAATGTTGTGATACCACAGAGAGAAGTGGTGAGTATCTTTACAGAATAAATGTTTGGTCAAAAGGGAGACGGGAAGGCTGCGTTCTTGAGCTGGTTCTGCTTTGGTTTTGTGATTTTTCAGAAATAGTGAGGTATTTTGACTCCAGCTCAAGCTAATCAGTGCTCTGAGTATAGTGAGAAAAGAGTGCCCTGTTGTTTGAGTGTGCTTGAAGCGGACGGAGAAGTATTCATGACAAATTGCACAGGAGTTTGGGGCTGCGTGTTTGAAGACGCTGCTCTATTTATACCCTGTGGCATTTTAATAAGGGGAAGGTCAGTTCTTGTCTACTGGCAATAGCTTCTGAAAATGCTTTTTCTAAGGCTGGCTTGAACATGTGCTATGGTATTTATTTTGACATTTCTTTTGGTTTTTTTAATTCCTTGYGCTTAACTTGAAGGGCTTAGGCTGCCCTCCCTTTCTTGTTACAGGTTCTAAGTTTCCAGACTTTAAATGATGAACCCTACAGGGACAAGGCCGAAGAGGACTTCTATTACTTCATAAATTGAACAGTACAGTTCCTATTGCAGTATTGGTCTTGTGTTAATGATGCCTCGCCATTGCAAGGCTTTGTTATATGCACATGACCAGACTTCCTTCGAATGTCATGTCAGCTGTAAAAAGTAACACGGGCAGTAGGGTTTCAGTCCTTCCTAGGCCATGGATAGCTTTTTACAACTTACATTTGTTAAAAGTACAAGGAGAAAAGGTGAAGCCCGGTGTTTTGCTCAGGGATTTGATTTTTCTCTTTTTGAACGTGAAAAAAAGGTACCTCTTCTGTTGCTTGTTGCAAAATTTCTGTTCTTTGCAGAAGATCCTGTGCGTTGGGTTTGGTCCCTGAAGGTCTTAAAGCAACTTTCTTTCAGGCGGTGGTGAGGGGCAGTGGGGCTGGGCAGGAAGGGGAGGGCGGAGCGGGGGGGGGGCGGGCCCCGCTCCTCAGGCAGCACCTGGCCCGGAAGGTTCTGGCAGCTGCTGCAGGCGAGTCCCTCAGGCCGGGCGGCACGGCGGCCTGCAGGTAAGAGCCTTTCCCCTGCTCTGACAGGAAAAAGGGTGACAGAAAGGTGGTGGGAGGGAGTCTTGGGGCACAGCCTTTCCCCTGAGAGCAGCCATGCCTGTTTGCCTGTGGAGGGAAGCTCAGATCTTGGGATACGCCGTCACCYGGCCCCTCCTGTCAGTGTTTCTTGATCCCAAAGGGAGTCAGCTTCCCCTCTGCCCTTCCTGGTAGTGTCCCTTGGTCCCCAAAGGAGCTGGGTCCCTCTGTGCTCCTCCTGGCAAGTATCCTTTGGTCCCTGARGCAGTCCCTTGCAACCCAGGCGCTTGTTCTGTTTGCTCAGTTCCGTCCATGTTCCTGTGACAGGTGCTCTTCCATATGTCCCAGTCAGCTGCTCCTGCGTTGACAGTCCCAGATGGTTTTCCTCYCTTGCTCGTGTATGTGACAGGTAAGCTTGAGAAAGCCTTGCTGATGTTTGTATTGGGTCTTTTTCCAGGGTATTTTCTTACCCTAAGTGTATCAGAAAGACTCGATGTCTGATGTCGGAGGGAAGAGCCTTTTGGGTGCCCTGCATGTACGAGTCATCCTTTGCAAACTACTGTTCTGCTTGTTTCCTCCTTTTACTTTAATGCAAGGTAATTAAGCCTGATTTTTCTCATGGTGTTGACTTTGTAAAAACAAATTGGAGCAAAAGATAAAAACAACATAATGCAAACCACAAATCCCAAGTCGACAATTTATCTGGGCTATTTTTTGCTCTTTACAAATGCTCCTCTCTGTAGAAGTGGTAACTTGGCCCCTGCAAAATCAGCTATTTCTATCTATATAAAGAATGTACTTCCCTGCCCTGTTCCTAATCCCCATCCTCTTTCCCACTTTCTCCCTAAAGAAAAAGCAAGTGAAGGAATCTGGCAAAAAACATTTATCTGCATAAACTCTCAGACATTTTTGCAAAACTATTCTAAGAATGGTCACCCGTGGCACCTGACAGATGTACTGGTGAATATTGATGCAGCACAGGTTTCTGACACAACATAAGCATGTCTTCCTTGGGTCTCACAAATGAGAGACATGAGTCTTCCCAATAAACGCTGTTCAAATCCACTTTCTGGTTGGATGAGTAGTGGGAAGGGTTAGGCTAATCTTGCATTGCTCTGCAGAAGGGGGAAAAGGCACTACAAAAAATAGCACTTARTGAGTGGAGGACACTTGGCAAGTAGAAGTCACATCCAGGACAGGATTTGATAATTCCATTGCTTGCATACACCTCAGGTTTTGGAAGTCAGAGTATATAAATTTTAGGGCACTAAATCAAGCCCAGCTTCAATGTAAGCATGAATAACTTTACTGATTATTAATATTAATGAAGTAGCTTTCCCTTACACCAAAGCGCACTTAGGGTAACTCAGAAGTACAGTTGTCAGAGTGGAAGACCCAGAAAAGATTCAAGCAATTGGTCTTGTTACCCTTTCTTTTACTCTGGATTGCTTTGTTGGGTCTCTTCAGTTTCTGAATCTTGTTGAAATTCCATTTCATTATTTGATAGCTCTTTAAATATTTGTCCAACGTCCTTACCTGTGGCAATGTCACCAGAAAGAAGCATGCTCTGCAGAGTCGTTGCTTAGCTTATGAACACTCCTGTCTCTTGCTATAGCTGCAAGGCTGAGTTTCCTGCCACCAGGGAACATGTGTATAGGAGAGAAATTATGGAATAAATTGATGCACTGGCCTTGGAAAATAGCTGTCCGTGATGTCAATGGAGTTGTATTTCACTTTGCCTGGGGTCTTCGTTTTGCTGGAACAGACTATTAGTCAAATCTGTAAGATGGAAATTTCTCCGGCATTGCAGCTTGTTTGCATGAACCCTAATTACAAAGTCTAGGCAGTTAGAAGAAAATCTAGTATTCTCGGCCTCGTAACGTGGTTGAATGTATGCTTTCAAAATACTCAGCCACAGCTTCGTGGGGGGGTTTCCTCTCTCTAAGTTGGATTGTTTTATTGTCATCTAACTGTCACTGTTTTATCCTTCTTTTGACTTCTCTCTAGTCCATTCCTTCACAGCTTAATGCTTTTTATATAGTAGCAAATAAAATGGATATCAATAGCAGTATTTTAAGAAGCACAAGAGGATGTTCAGTAGCAAAGGAGTAAAGGAACACACTACCCAGTTTCCCTAAGAAGCTCCAGTGAGCTTCAGCACTTCATAACACCAAGGGTTTTGTTTGTCACTGAGGGAGTGTCTGTGACAATTTATTGGAAGTAGGGGGAGAGGATTAACAGAGGGAATTACTTAACAGTCAAAGTGTCCATTTTGAAATACATGAATTCTGTGGATGCTCTTCTTTTTTTCTGTGAAAGGGTCCACTCAGCCCTAAATCTAGTGGACGAAATTGCACGATGTCCAGTGTATCTGCCAGCAAGGTCTTTTTATGTTGCAGATGCTCCTCTAGCCACTGTTTGAGGGGTGGAAACATGAAGGTGAATGAGGATCATAGTTTGGACTTACTAGCACTGTATAGATACACGGCCACTAAAGATACGCACCGGGAGATAGGCAAATACTCCCCTTCTAGCTGACGTGTCAGGAAGGATGACGAGCTTGAGGAGCACATCAGAAGGAAAGCTAGAGAGTATCAAGTGTTTCAACAGTTTCTGGAGCTACACACCTTTGGGGATTTTGAAGGGTTTATCTTCAATACATATGCAAATCCCTACAGTACACTGTGCCCTTGTGCCGGCGCATTTTTCACTTGGCTCCTGGTGCCACCGTGTTACTTCTCAAGAAGAGAAAAACGAGTATGATGCTGATTTTGCAGAATGAGCAGATGCACATTTGCAACTGCTGCCACGGTTTGAAAAGTGTACAAGGGTCTTGTGGTAGAGAACTGAAATGGTTTGTAAAATGCTAGGGTTGACATAGAGCCACTGTGAAGTGTCTCACTGCTTGTAATAAAACAGCATTTAATTAAACATTCCATCATGTGCACGTTCTGTGCTGACATACAGGGACCCTCCAGGTGAAGGCAGGCCGTCAGGAGAGCAGCAGGGAGGTTTTCTGCAGCTGCCTCAGCATATGGGGAAGCTTTGTCTGCATTTGTGTAGGTTGTAACTTGTTCTGAGTTGACCTCAGACTTGGAATCTGAGCAGAGACTTYAGTCCCTAAGGTGGCACTGAGCTGTAAGTACTAATTCATTCAGATGACAATACTTAAATAATCCCCTGACTATATCCTGTCTCAGAACCTGTGGCACATCTTTACTTTGAAACTGTTAATGAGTTTTTTTGGTTTCTTGTCCCTTTTTGATCTGCTTTTTTGCCTCAACAAGAGAATGTGCTGGAGCTAGAGGGTTTGTAATCTGTCTGTCATTCTTCATCCATCAAGGTGCTGCATTAAAGCCTGGTCTGTCCTGAGTTTTACTGTAGGTGGTATTGATTAGGGAGGTGGAAATACTTACTTTTCTTCCCGAGCTGACTGATTGCAAAATATTTATTCTTTGCATCTGTTGCATTTACTCTTGTAACTATTGTGTAGTGCTGAAACAGGACAAATTTCTAGCACAGACAAGCCTTTCTGTGACAGCAGCAAAAAATGCAGGTCAGTTATTGTTCACTGACATTTCTGTGGTGGTTGGGGACATGGTTGCCAAGGGCGGTGAAAATCCTTGCCAGATCTGTGCTCACTGGGGAAAAAACGTTAAAATTAGGTACCTTTGCAAAGCATTTCCACTCTATCATTGCTCAAGCAATGTACCATGCATTTCATTTGTCAGGTGTCTTGAAGACTTAGAGTGTAATGAACTGAGTAAAGGCTCGAGGTAAAGCCTACGTGGTGTAAATCTGTGGTGGTACTACAGTTTCACAGCAGCATAGCCCSGTGATAGAAACCTCTGTAACTGTTCGGTATACACAAAGCAGGGCATTTTAACAGAGTTTGTGCAGCTTCCAGACATAAGCTCTTTGCTGTTTCTCCCTGACGTGATGATACTACTCTCCTTTCAGCTGTTGACATTGCTTTGCTACAGATTATGTGATTCCAGACCAACAATATGCTTGCAGTGGGACTGTAGAAATATTTTTTCCGTTTTCCTTCTGTTTTATTTAAAGCAAGGCTYCTTGACTTTACTTATTTCTTTTGGAGACAATACCTGGGGCCAGAAACTGTTGGGAGGTGCTGTGACAGAAACGCCTTCATCTAAATGTAAATGTTGCTTCCCTGCCTCAGGCTGCCTTTAAGAGGCTTTTTCTGCGGGAAGCAGCTACAAAGTAATGGTCCCAATCAATTTATTCGTGTCAATAAAAGGTCTTTTATATGCTTATTTGAAATGTATTGTTCTGGGGTGATAGGACCACATATGTTTTTTAAGCAGGTGCCTCAGATGGAATGAGAAATAGGGAGCATAAAGGAGAGGGAAAAGAAATTATGTAAGTCTTGTGGCAGCTTGGGAGGGGGTACAACTTGGGCTCTTCAGTGCAAAGGGTGGAAAGAGCTAAGGTGCCTTAATAGTGGGACACAAGACAACGTGTGCTGGGTAGAAGTGGGACAGAACTCCTCTGGTGCTCCTCCCTGTGCGCTGGGACAAGTCTCTTCTGGCTTGGGTTGGGGGTTGAGTGAAGGAGTTCAATACAGAGTCCCTGACAAASATAGAGGGAAAGATTTTTCTGAGTCACTTCAGTGAAGTAACATCTGCTTGTAGATGACCATCTTGGGCAAAGTCAGCTTGAAATTCTCTTACCATACCCCCTCCTGTCTGGTTAAAAGGCAAAGCGGGTAAAGAGGTGCCACACCAAAGTGCAAAACATAACTCTTTCTTTATATATTTCATATTCCACATCGAAGTGTGATTTCTRTATGTGTGTCTCCTGCCAGCACCACCTGTGAGTGGTGCCTTGTATGCGTGGTATTTAATTTTCTTCTGACTTGGACTTCAGTTTGAGGTAACCCCACTGTACTGTTCCTGACAGCAGAGGCTAATAGGCATAGGCAGGTGTTGATGGCGATTTAACTTGCTCTGCCGATGGATCTCAGTTGCTGTAATCCTCCCTGCAACTCCAGGCTTTTATTTCTCTCAAGCAGCATTTTGGCATTCATGACTAATTACTTAATGGCCCATTGCAAGATACATCTGTCCCACAGCGCCTGGGCTGACGGTTTTGCCGATCTGTCCGGGTGCTGTTTGGTTCTGCCACAGACCCCACTGCTGGTGTGCTCTGCTTTGGTTTCCCTGTGTATTAGACAGAGGTGAAGACACTGACTTGCTTTAAATTCTGATTTTGCTCTTTCAAAAGAGCTTTGAACAGATAAATTTCTACTATTTGTATTTGTGCAATATAGAGATTTGCAATTTGTGCAATATTTGTGCAATATTCTCTTCCATTTGTGCAATGGAAGAGAACTTAGTAAAGGCTTTTGAGACCTTTGAATCCTAATGGCTACAGAATTAATAATTGCAGTCACATGATTTCAGATGTGATTTGAACCTAGGTTGCTGGGGTTACTTACACCTTCTAGTCTGCTAATAAGGTCTTGTAGTTACATGGTGTGGATCTGGCCCCTAATGCTCTGGAGCTGGTGCTTTGGAGGAGGCAGTAAGATAGTGTTTCAATCTCCATTTCTCTTCTCCAGTGCTCCTGAGCAATTTCAGATTGGAGCATAAGCGTCTATTCTGAAGTGGTCCATCGTGAGCTGCTGGTTACACCACCATAAAGTAGGAGAAATGCTGTTGAGTTCAGCTGGATTTATTTGGAGTAATGGAGAGCAATGCTTATAATATTCTMCCTCAGTGTGTAATCTCTGTAAGACGAAGAGCTTGTTCACACAGTGTGTGCCACGTTGCGTAGTCACGTGTTTGCTCTGAGGTACTGGGACACTGCAGATGATGAGCTGARCCTTTGCTGCAACATTTGGAAAGTGAAGATCTGGGCTTGCACGTCTTACGTTATTACTTGTTACGTTATTATATTACTTGTCATGCCTTTGCAATGGATAAAGTCTCTCTCTTAAGAAGATGGCTGGCTTTTTCTTACTGGCTGAGGAATACTAACTTCCAGGCATCTCAGCTCTGTCCCCGCAGAGCGTCTAGGTATGTGGCGGCTGCTTTTTTTATCCACAGTCTAACATACTGCCGTGCAGTGTTCCTGCAAACTGCAGTGCCCTGTGTATTTTTGCATGTGCCAGACTGAGTTCTGAGTCATGTAGAGCAGACGCTCTCAGATGATGGGGGACTGGGCTTTTTCTGGCTGGGCCCCCAGGGCTCTTGTCTGACTGATTTTTATTTACAAGATTGCAAATAAGAAAACATGAACAGTTGGCTGATGTCCCTGGCATGCATTCCTGTGCCCAGCTGGACTGCAGGGACTTGGCAAAGCTGCCTTCACAATGCCTCCTGGCTACTGGAGTGCTGGCCCTGGGGCAGGGAAACTCCCACTTCCATCTTGGGGGGGGGGGCAGGGGGGGAATAGAAAGGACAGTGGCATGAGAGAAGACAACATCTGAAGGAAGACCAGGGGGTGTGAGGGGAGTAGTCTTGCACTAAACAGTTGTCCCGACTTCAACCCTCAATGTGACTTGATAGTTTCCTTGCAGCAGTTTTCTGTCTGTGATTCACCCAGGTCTTTCCCTGTCCAGATCAGTGTGAGACAGCTCCCTCCATCTTGCAGGAGCTACCTCCTCTGGACACGGACTGGGCTCCCCTGGTGACTCGGGCCAGCCAGGCTGCGGGTTGTCACCAGSGCCCGGGCTGTCCCTCTGCCAAGGGTGCCCTGGGAGGCCCTGGATGCCATTGCAGTGTTTGCCACCGGATGGCAGCAGATGCTCGGAAAAAAGGAATTCAACCCTCAGCCTTGAGCGTTGTGTTTCCAGGAAAACTTGAGGAACTCACATAATTACTGTACCGAAGTCATGGTCAAAAAGCAAGACGTCCACATTGCAGCATGGGCTTCCTCACAGCAGGGGAGAAGAAGCCTGTGAGATCCAGGACCACCTGCTCCCACACAACACTGCAAGTCTGTGGCTTTTCTTGGGTTTCATTTGTTTTGYAAAAACAAGTTTCTGTTGCCAAAATTTCCCAGCTGCTTCCTCTTCTTTTACCCTCATGGCTGTGCACTGTGCACTTTTTATCTGGCACTGCAGAGTGGTCACAATTCTCTYTTGCTTTGCTTGTTCCACATTAGGGGCTGGGAGACATGGACCCTTTAAGTGAGTTGCTCTGTGTGTGTGTGCACRTKTATATCCTGSGGGAATGCAATCTAGGAATTCTTGTCTGGACTCCTGACCAGCTGTGTGGCCCTGTGCGAGTTGCACCACCTCCTGGTGCCTTGGTTGCCCTCCCTGCAAGTAATGCTTTTGATGCCCTTGTATGGAAACAGGGATATAAACACAAGGCAGCTGCCCTGAGAATATTTGTTTCTTTTAGATGGCCTCAACTCCGGGCTCACTCTTGAACTTGAAAAACACACAAGCCATGCAATAATATTTAATATAACAACCCCAGCTAACAACAGCCCTCTTCTTCCACAGCATTCAGCCAGCTGGGTGACAGCACAATGGGTTTTCTTCTAGACTTTTTGGCTTTCTTGGTTTGGCTGTCCAGKCTCTTGAGAGCTAGCATTTGTCTGGAGGGCATGCCAGCATGCCTGTCCGTTACTGCTGAAGATAGATGTCATTTATCAAGCAGATGTACTGCGGTGATCAATGGCTACTGTCAAACATATTGGTCTAGTAAGGACTGGTCTCTGTTGTATTGGTAGAGGATGCCCTACATAAGATGCTTCTGACCTTATTGATTAGTCCTCTGTTTTCTGCGCATGGCACCTGTGTGTCAAGAGGGKACCTATCTCAAGATGTCTTACAGGGAGTTTGGCTTTCTGAAAGTTTCTCTTGTAGTAATCCTGTCTCAGAGTGGGTGCCCAGCTCCTGATGTCAGAGCACCAAGGGCCTTGTGGAGTGTGTCCAAAACTGGTGTGCATGGGCTGTGCTTAGGCACAGCTTCAACCTGTAAGCACCTGCAGMTGTGGAGCCAGGGCCCCTTATTACCCAGCCTCCATTTGTGGCAGCCCAAACCCTGCCTTTACATTACGTGCTGCCCTGTCCCTGACAGTCTGCAGGACTAAGAAGTGGTAAAGGAGGTCAGAGCTCCAAGTTTGTTTGATCTGTTTGGTAGATAGGACATTTGTTTGCTGATCTGGCTGCTCCAGTCAATGGCACCAGCGTTTTCTGTTGAGGTCAACGTCCAACACCATTGACGGTCTCTGAGGATCTGGGTAGCAAATGAAGTGAAAGCAGAGGCCATCGTGCAGCAATGCACGGAGGCAGAAAGGCAGGCAGTGAAATAACGTGGCGGGCAGGAGTGTTACCTGGGACGCAGAGGGTTCCTTGGGGCAGGCAGGAAGAGGACTGCTTTTCTTCTACGTGGCAAATACTTTGTCTCTGAAAAATCAATTTGAAAAGACAGAATGATAGTAGGGGCCCACTTTGACAGTTCCTGCCATCTCCCCCCATTACTTCCCTGCCCCCAAGCCCTCCAAACCTTACAGTGTTGCAGAGCTCCCCTAAAAGTGGTTCCCCCTCAAGGGTAGAAGTTGGGGTAAGGTTGTTTAATAGAACAAAATATTTCAGTTCAGAAACAGGTGTGGAGTCTTTCTGCAGCTCCGGACCTGCTCTAATGTGAGCCATGGTGCTCCCAAGCATGTCGTGGTCAAGAATACTTGAGGATGTGACTTGGTCACAAACGCCGTGCAACTCTATGCTGAGATGTCTCATTCCAAATCACAAACTGGGATCTTCGCTGCTTGTTCTCTGTGCAGAGCAGTGAGGTCAGGCTTTGGTGTCAGCTCAGCCTGTCAGTAGTAACGAATTTCCTGGCTGCGGATGATACCTGTGTGTCTGTACATGAAATATGCAATAATACTTTGTGTAACCTTTTTTGTATGTAAAGGTTATTAGGAGATTGTGGCTAGCTGACAATATCTAAGGATTATTTAAAGTAAATTAATTAATGTAGTAATTAGCTATGTTATGCAATATCTCTAATTACTGGTGTTAGGGAAGCTCTTTGGGGGTAGGAGTGGTGCCTTCCCTGTATTAAGAATACCAACAGCACTTTGTCCATGCTACAGAAGACAAATTGTGAGGGAACAGGAGCTCAGAGCAACCGAGTGCATTGCTCAAAGTCCCTGAGGGAGGCAGAGGGAACGGACAGCAGGTGCCTGGCTCCTGCCTATTTCAGTGATCTGTGTTTATATATAAATGTGTAGCTTGTATGTGTGTATATATATATATATGCTGAATTTGTGTGTGTGTGTATAGCACTGCATGTGCATGCAAATCTGCCAGCAAAATGTCCTTAGGGGCTGGTCTGGGTGTTGATTCCAAGCGCTGAAATGCCTTTTCTCTTTGTCCCGATTTCTTTTTGTCCTGCCTCTTAGCTTATTAGGACAGAGATCTGTGCTTATCAGGTTGTCTGATCTTGGGTTTTCCAAGGAAAGCAGGCTCCGTCTCCCAGGTGTGGGAATGCTATTGCAACCTTTTTGGCACCTTTTCTGAAGACCAGGGCGCTGACCCTTTGCAAATAAAGTCATAAAGGGGAGAGGAAATTCTTTGAGGTGGATCCTTTTTTAATTTCTTCTAACCTATCTGTCTAGAGGTTGTTCGCTGCGGTGTGCCCCCACCCCTAGCTCTTTGTATGGAAGTGTTTCGTGACCTTTCCCCATGCATCTGTTTTGCTGGGGAGCTCCAGGATTTGAGAGAACTTGGCTACTGTGACATGCTCTCCCAAGTGCTGTTTACTGATGACAGGCCCTGTGAAGGCCAAGGAAAGCTCCAGCTCAGCTTTTCATTACAGCCATTGCTGGAGCTGTTACTGGAGCTCCAGTGGGATGAAGAGCATGGGGAAATGGCATCACAAACTTTGCTTTTAAAGGGAGAAACACAACCTATTCTGTCTCAGTGAAATATCCATCAGCACCCCTGAAAGGCAGGGAAAAACATGTTACAAGTTGAAGGACAAAACTAAATGTTCTCCAGCTGGGCTGCAGTCAAAGAAGCCAAGCCTAATAGAACCTCTAGGCTTGTTTGAAATGCTAGGTTCCTATYTTATAGCTGCAAAGGCCAATTTTACAACCTGGTCAGCAACTAGTATGTACTCTTGCATAGTGCATGAGTGTAGGGGAGTTTGGGTGTCGTAGATACTTACAGATGTAAAGTAATCTGGCTATCAAGTGCCAGAAATATCTCTTAAGTCTTAGTTGCTCAGTCAGAAGTGTTTAGCTTTGTTCTTTCCATGAGGTTTTGTCCCGAGACAGCAATGAGGAGTATGCCTTGTCACTCCTATGAGAGTAGACAGGAACAAATGGCCCAGGGACAGGAATTTGCAGTAGGGTCCAGAATCAGTCAGCAACTCTGGCTGCTTCTATATTTCTTTGATTCAAAATCAAGGAGGTAGTCTCTGCCCCATTTTTAAGTCTGCTTATACTAAAAATGGCCCCTCTGGATCAGTTTGGGGTATTTTGTAGCAGTTTGGAAGGGGTGGAAGTCTACACCTCTTGTGCTTGAACCTGTAAGTGGTTTGCGGCCAGAGGTCACTGACAGCCCTGCAGGTACCTCTGGCAATATTCACCAGCATGGGGGAGGGAGAGGAGAAGGTGGAGAAATGGATGTGGAGAAGCTGAGATGATGTCACTCATACCCTTTGTTTCTGTCACTGGCCCAGACAATTCCTAGCATGTGTTTTGCACCTGCTCTTTTTTCTAGGCTGCTCAAATTTGTGACCTATTCTGACTGAATGGCTTGAGCACAGAACAACAGGACTTTAGCAGAGGGCATAAAGATGTATGTGCTGGGACATGGGAAGAAATAGAATGTGCCTGCTTTTCAAACCTTTAGTTGCAGCAGGGCAGAACCATCTGTGTACAAGGTCTTTCTGCAAAGATGTCCTCAGACCTGGGGCAAGGAGCAGGAAGTCTAGTGTCAAGAGCTGATGTATATGTTCATAGAATCATAGAATCGTTTAGGTTGGAAAAGTCCCTGAAGATCATCAAGTCCAACTGTTAACCTAGCACTGCCAAGTCCACCACTAAACCATGTCCCTAAGCACCACATCTACAAGTCTTTTAAATGCCTCCAGGGATGGTGACTCCACCACTTCCCTGGGCAGCCTGTTCCAATGCTTGACAACCCTTTCGGTGAAGAGATTTTTCCTAATATCCAATTTAAACTTCACAACTCGAGGCCATTTCCTCTTATCCTATCAACACCTATGTTGGTGTAGTCTTGTCATGACTGTCCGAATCCCAGCCAGGTGGAAGTCAATCAAGAGCAGCCAAAAAGCAAACCACCTGATTACTCCACGAATGAACCAGCATGTTGCTAGGAAAGAGCCTTCTTTGGCTTTCATGTTGTCCTCACAGCCAGGTGTTAACCCTCTCCCCACCAACCCTGCCAAGTATGTGGGACAGTTTAAGCTATGCCCTTTGATATTTAGCATCTCCTGTGCTAGGGGCCTATGTTTGTAAAGTGAGAAAGAGCAAGACCCTTGGCCTCCTGCCCAGCATGTGCATGGCATCCAGCTGGTGGCTYTTCAGCTTTTATTTTTAATGCAATCTTTGGTGAGGAGATATATGACAGCACCCCATTCTGCCATGCACCAAGGAGCACATCTCCCTCATCCCCCATGCGGGAATGCTAGAGCTGTAGATGTCTCCTCTTAACTTGCCATTACTGTTTTGGTGGCAAAAGGTGATTTGACTGGGGCTGGACTCACAAATAATTCACTTGTTTCCTATGAAGAACTGCTCTGTGGGGTCTACTCGAGAGTCTACCCTGCAGCCCACCTGCTCAGCTTCTTGTCTTTTGCAGCATTGCTGGTGGGGAACAACTCATTCACGTCACTCTGAATGCTTGTGGAGGAATGAAAAGATTTATGACCTTCTCCCCTACTCCCCATCCACCCCTACTGTTTTCCTCCCCTCCCCACCTCTGCCTTCCCAGAGCTGGAAGGTCAGAAGTTTAAATCCTGCTTTGAGCAACTCCTGACTTGCTACCAGCTCCTACACATAGCTTCTGCTGGTTGCGTTTTAACTATTTCCCTGGAAATGAGCCTACTTAAATGACTTCTTCATGTATCCATATAAAAAAAAAAAAAAATCCTTAGAAGGCCTCCTTTGAATTGCCTTTTCTGTATTGATACATAGGGTTRGCCAAACTATTCTTATCTTCTCCTGCAACAGATGAGAAATGGCTGCTGTTAATTCTGTTTAATGACTGAATTCACTAGGTGAGCTCATCRCAGCTCTCTATTCACTTGTCTAAGATCTGCTGTATTGTAAATACCTTTTTCAGTGTGAAAGTCCCTTCTGCTATTTCTGATGTTCCTGGTCCAATACCAATATTGATTTCTTATCTACAGGGAACAAGATTTACTGCTTATTTTCTGGAGACATTTCCTTGAACTRCAGTACCATCTTTCTAGCTTCCAGAAATGCCCTTTCACTTAGCTTTTACTGCAAGGCTCCCAATCACTGCCTAGCTCCTGGCAAGTCCTCCCCATTCTACATTCACAGCTTCACCTCATCTTCTCCACTTTTGTCMTGAAGATGCAAAAAAAGAGTACCAACCATGGATTCACCCTGAAAAGGAAATTCAAAGTCTGCTTTTTTGGCTGGGAAAACTTCTTGACAGTATCGAAGGCAGAGAGAGGACTTTGAGATCAACTCGGTTCAACCCTGAGCCAGTACCCAACTTTTTGAAACAGAGAGAGGGGAAGAGAAATAGTTCCCCCGTAGGTGTCTTCCTTTGTATTGCTTTTGCCACATCAATATATAGGCTTGGCCAATCTTCTGTTATCTTGTGCTTTCAGTGAAATGCAGTATTAATTCTGCTTACTGATACCTGGACTTARGGATAAAATATATCTAGTCAAGTGCTACGGTCTTTGGACAATCTATATGGACACCGAATACTCCCTGTGAATTGCAAAGCACATCTGTCTTCTATCTAGATCCGTGTGCATACAARCTCTGGAGAGACATGCAGTCTAATTAGCAGTGATTGGAGAAGAAGCTCACTTGTTAGGATCAGGATGCAATAAATAAAATATTAGCAAGAGGAGGTGGGTGAGCCAGGAGATATAAACAGGGCTGTGCAAAAGCTTTTTTTAAAAAGAAACGCTGTGGGGAGCCCACAGTAAAAGGAGAGACTGTCAAAAATGCACACGATATTCTGTTTGCTGCCTGCCCCTGTGGAATGCCTGGTATTATGCAGTCTTGGACTTCTGGGAAATCAATCCCATGCACATGACCGTGCTTCTCTTTTTCCCAATAGCGAGGAAGGATTTCAGCACATGCTAGGGAAAAAGATGTGAGCAGCTTCTCTTAACTGGCTTGTGTTTCAGCATTTGTTCCATTCATTAAATTAGCCCTTTAAAGATACTAGTATAGGTTGTTAATGGTTCAGTGCACAGCRTGTGTTTTATGAGAAGGTTTATCTGCCACTGCTTGCTCAGTCTTTCTCAGTGCTTCAGCTTCCTCTTCTGAAGACTTACGAGTGGTATGAAGCTTGCATTAAGGATTGTTAAAGGYTCTGAGATCTTAAGTGAAAAAGATTCTGAAGTGGCCCAACATAATGTTGGGAAGCCATGATGAAAAAAGGTTGTCCGTCTGTCCTAAATGAAAGATGTGTTGGATTTTAGTCTGGTTACTAGCAGCTTGGGCAAGAATGAATAGATGTTGAGAGGGCTTGGCCTAAAAAAAAAAAGCTCAATACTTAAAATGGGGCCTTTGACCCAGTCTTTCTTTTCTCCGTATGTATAAAACATTAAGGGGTGGTTWTGCCTCTGAGCCTGCTCTGACAGCATCATTAGCACTGCTGTAGCAGGTACCCCTAGTTCCTTTCTTACAGCTGCTTATTCTATGCTAAGGGGTTGYTCTGGACGGGTGATCAGGCTGGCCCACTGTTTCAAGACTGTCAGAAAAAGCAATGGTAAGACGTTTGTATAAAGGGTGAGAAGGGGGAAAGTTTTGTCTTGATTTTCAGTCTGTGGGTTCCAAAACCGTACAGTTCAATGAAAGTAAAAATGCTCAGTGAAAAGTGGAGACATCGAGGTGTCCCATAATGTACYGACATTTTGGAGGTGACAGGATCTCTTGTGCTGGCTGATTTCGTGGAGCACCTAGGAGGAGAACCACTAGGTGGGGTAAAACAAGGTCAAACAAGWCCTTCTAGGGCAAAAGAGCAGTTAAAAAATCATTTTGGTTCTTAACAGGAAGGCAGTGAAGCGACTAAAAAGCGGGTGTGATATGTTGAGATAATCTAATATAAGAAAGTACCCTGGAGGCAGAAGAAGCCACGTTTAAAACCATCAGCAGCCACTGGAAAGCCTTATCGGGAACAGCAGGAAGTTGGAATAATCAATCCTAGAAGGAACACAGTTCAGTGCTGCAGCAGCTAGAGCTATGAAATATTTCACATCTTAGTAATGTGACTTGGATTGTCCAAAACCCAGCAGCTGGATAAGACTTAAAAAAAAACCCACCAAATGAACAAAAAAACCCAAACAAACAGCCAAAAAAAACCCCCAACCTTGACTGTCTACTGTCATTAAGGGTCACGTGCCACTTTTCACAAGAGATCTCTGAATCCAAATGCTGGAAAGTAAAGATACGCTCCGCCAAAGAGTTTTGCTAGTTAACTGGATAGTGCATCTTTCGTGTATCGTGTTAAACTGGCACATAATGTTGAGGTTTTCTGTTAAGAACTGCTGTACGTACTGTTGTAGCTGTGAAAGAATCATTTTCCTGTAGGATGCTTTGAGATGTGTGAAGATACACTCTTTTTAATTGAGTTCAGACCTGTGAGACAAACATCTTCCTGAAGATTTCCCAACCTCCCAGCAATCAGCAAAGTGTGGTCAGTGGCTGTTGCAAAGAAGGAGCAGCTCATTTTTCTTCTTCTATCTGTATTGTTTACTTTAGAGACAAAAATAATAGAAAATAGCTATGATGCTGGGTGAAATCCAACAACTGGTGACTCCCGAACTTGGAATCCAAAGTAGAGCAAATCAAAACAGGCTTGTGTGATTTGCAACTTGAACTTACTTAGGCCTCCTGAAGATTTGCGGCTTAGAATTACAAAGCAAAGATTCGGATTAACCTTGCCTTTCTTCTAACACTGCACAGTCTTCGGCACCAGGATTCCTCTCTGGGTACTAAGAGTGCCTGGGTTGGTTAGACCTCCTTCTTGATACATGCTAAAGTCAGACATGCTAGAGTTATGTATTGCACTTAACCAGTTGTGTTCCTTAGGCAGCTAAGCAGTACCCTTGTTCATTTTTACAAGTCTCAACCTTGTGTGTGTATATATATAAATATGTATGTATGCATAGAGAAATACTTAAATATTTGTATGATCTATATTCACAAATATATATACATGTAGAAGAGAGATCAAAAACCTGCTGAGTGAAAGAGTAGGAGTTCGACAAGGGAGGGAGGATCTGGTTGTGTAGTGCAGAGGTCAGAGAAGCTTTTCCAGGCCTGCTAGAGGAAACAGATAAGACAAACCATCAACTTTAGAGTACTAAAAGGCAGCGAGCACTGGCACATCTAAGCTTTCAGCCAGTGCTCTGATCGTGGCATGACGGAAATGGGACAGAAGTTCAGTATTACCACTGGCTGAGCACAGAATAATGAGGGCACAGACAACCACGGCTGGGCTCATTAGCCATTCTGCTGCCCAATTAGGCTAGGAGCTAATTGCTCATTAACGAGACCATACCTGCTGAGGCAGCTGGGCTTCCCTAGAATTCACGGCTGGAGCCACAGCAGAGACTAGGGAGAACAGAAGCAAGATTTGAAACCAAGGAAATGGAAAAACTCGTCTGCCACTGAGGAAGGTTTTTGCTGCCTCTGCCGCCACTTCCCGGGGACAGTAGTTCAATTCCTGGCACCGCTGCTGCCTGAAAGGCATGTCAATTAGCCCTGAGCTCCCACTGAAGGCTTCCTCTTCCTGGCATCCTACAGCCCTGATGCTAATGACGTGGAAAAGGAGTGGTTGAGGAGAAGATGCTGGGGAGTTTAAGGTGGAGGGTTATTCTGACCTGTATTTCTCTCCTGAACATCCTCTGGAGAGGAGCCAAGTTTCTGACTAAGAGGAGGAAGCGTGGTGATTTGAAACACAGCAATCACAGACAAGGGTCAGCAATAGGATGTTGGAGAAAGCAAATTGCAATACTCCAGTCAAGTCCACCTCCGCAGGATATAGGCCATATCAGCAGCCCCAGCAACATCTTCTGGAAAATGAAAGCTGGAAGCAATAATGTGCTTAACACCACACACATCAGCTGTCTTTTGACACAGACTTGTTTTATTTAGCAGTGAAAGCATAGCACCAGTGAAAGCACACAGACTACATTGAGAACGAACTTTTACGTATGTCCAAAGGTTATCTACAACACAGATAAGTATGACAGTCCATTGCCCACACACTAGGCAGAGGCATGTGAGATGAGGATTTTCTGCCTAACAGTGGAGAAAGAACTTTTATTAACACTGAGGAGTTTTCTCTATATGCTCTGACATCCTGTGATGGAGGTCTGGGTTGGGTTTAGTTAAGAGTTTGTTACTTCCTTTCCCTTTATTCTTTTTCCCACTGTTCTCTATATTGTTGTTTTGATGATTTAGGCTTTTTTTTTTTTTTTTTTAACACAAAAACAATATAGGGGAATGTTTCAGCGTGGTCCCAGGTTTAGCTGGTGGGTTTTTGCATGTGATGTTGGCACAAAAATGGACTGCTTTTTACCTGGCTGTGAATAGTATGTAAATAGTGGACATGAGAGAGAGGTATTGCCTGTGTTATTAGGCCAGTTCTGCACTTTTCTCTGGCCTGGTTGCTATTGGAATGAGTGTACTGGGCTCCAGACGAATACTGGATTAAGACCCTGCCTTAGTTTCAGTGGATATGGGTGAAATAAAGTGAATGCAAATAGTTTTATATTGTGAAGGTGTATGGGACACTAGCTGGTAAAGGAGCTGGTATCACACAAGGTGATAGCGTTTAGCAATTCCCAACCTATGTGATTCTATTTTAAATCTCAGAGATCTCTATCTTACTATTCTTTTTACTAAGGATAGAAAATATTATTGTCGCCTATGAATAAGTGAAGAATTTGAGGCATGGAGTCAGGGAAGGATCTCGTATGCAATGCATGATAGAGCTTGGAGACCCAGTCATTGTAAAGACACATCATACAGTAAAGAACCAGGCCTTTACTATGAGACATAACTGAATAGCTTCCTTTTCCCAGTGGCAAGATTAAAACCAAATGGTTTTATTTAATCAAAATAAGCTGATTATTGTCTGAGTCTTATTTATACAGCATCTCTCCAAAAAACTCCATTCCAAGTAATTCACTAGCCAGCTCCATAGTGACATTGGTGAGGAACAGGTACTGGTAGAGAGATTTTGGGAAGGTGTTTCAGAGCTGCGGGGTAGAATGCTCCTAAATGCATGATAGTACAGTGTGCAACCCTGAATGTGGCTGAATGAGCAGAGATGAGACAGGGAATGATTTTTCAGGTGGCTAAATTCCACTTTTGGAAGATTTTGCTTAAAAATCATCAAAAGTCAGTGCTATGCAGTCCCTCAAGTGCCATGTTTCTCTGAGAAATGGGATTTCAGTCCCACAAAGGCTTCGCTTCTGTTGAATTATTACTTCAGGTCTATTAGGTGAGTGTACTGAAAGCCTGTGGAGTGGTTTTGAAAAGCAGGAGTGCAGTAATTGGGCTGGCTCCTAAAGTAGCTGAGGAGCCAAGAGCGCTGTTTAGGCGTCAGAAGGGGATGGGTGCCCAGCCTTTTTCTTTTTTTGTAGCATTACATATCTTCTGTCCACTGAGCATAACTTTGTATTTTCCGTTTGCCCCAAGCTATACTTGATGGGGGCTGGAGGCCATCTGAGAGCAGCAATGGGATTAACGCACAAACATCCTCTTTAGTTCGCAGACTCTTTGTCTCAAAGGGAAGTAGAGAACCACTGGCTTGGGCTTCACACTCCTGTGTCTTTTGGAGCAGGCCTATACGATTTTTCTGTGAAGAGGTGGCTGCAGGAGAGGGAAAGGGGAGAGAAGGAATGCATTTCTCATTATGTGCTGCAGCCTCTCTGCTCTGGCAGCCTGAGAAGAGAAATTTTCTCTGCCTCCCCAGGCTCTCTACCCCCTGCAGCTTGCTGATTATTTTTGGCTGAGGTGGAAAGCACAACCCTAGCATTTTTCCCACAGGGGAGTGACCGAAGCAGGAGGGGAGTGAAGCCTAAGCTGTTCTCTTTGTGGTCTTCCAATTAATAGCCACGCTTTTGCTTGTCTATAGCTCCTTTCCTCTGAGTACACCAAAGAGCTTCTAGAGCTGTTAGGTCCTCCCAGCCCACTGCGGTCACCCTCACCTCTGCTTAGCAGAAGGGGTGAAACTGAGGCACAGAGACTTACTGAAAGTCACACAGGGAGGCTGTGACTTTCCATCCACTTTGCTTAGGCTTTTTTCCTCGGGCTCTTTTCATGCTGTTGAAGGCCCTTATTCCCCGCTCTGACTCTGTTGTGCTGTGGTTCCCTCCTGGCTGCATGGTGCTGTCAGTGATGCCTGCAGGGCATTGCTACAACTTTTGAATGGGAAGGTTTCTCTGGGTTGAGCCTTCAGTGGTCTCTTAAAATACTTCTTGAAAAGCTGGCTCTGCCAGGCATAGGGTTGTAGCTTTTGAGGAATAGCGGCATGTATGTGGGAGTCAATTTGACGACATAACACCCACAGAAGTTGCATTTAGAAAGCTGAGTGGAGAGGAAAGTTGTGCAGAAGTGGGGTCAAGGACACCCCAATGAGCCTGTGAGTGGTGTCTACTCCCAGAAACCAGCGCCTTGTGTGCAGGGTGAAAGCACAGAGTCGGATTTCCCAGGTTCTCCCCTCTCCGCTCCCCCCACTGCCACAAGGCAAACTCCCCATGCTCGGGAGCAGCCTGGCTTGTTTTCTTAGCTAATAGAAAGCACATGAGGAGCACCGTCAGGCATGGCGACAGCTGTTGGGAATGATTCATTTGGGACACAAACAGGAATCGAATGCTGGCTGATCCCTGGGCAGAGCCTGTCCGCTGCTCCAGGCCTTTCCAGGGGGTGACTACGAACTCCGGAGCCCCCCCTCCAGCCCCAGCAGTGACTCACTTCCTCCGGCCTTGGCAGAAGCTCTGTGCGGGAGGGCCAACTTAGATGCTTTGGGGCATTAAACCTCCCAGACCTCTTCTTTCCTCTCCCCTGCCCCTTCTGAATTTGGCTTGTTCTGCTCTGAGGGCAGAGTCCATCCATGTTTGATCTGTGGGGCCAGGAGGGGAAGCTGCACAAAGGTATCCAGCCAGAAGTAAATAGTATGTTGTAACATACATTCAAGCCAGCAACAACGCGAACTGCATTGGAAAAAGCGGAATATATGTACTGGCTGGGAAGTCACTGAGTGTGTGCAGCTAAAGGGGAGGGGGGGGGAGATGGCTACTGATCATACATCCTGGTTTCTGGGGTTTATTGCCTGTTCACAACCCTTGCTGGCCCCTGATAATTTCCTGTTGCCTTCCAGGACCAATACACAGTCCTTGGATGGTAAAGGCTGTCTGTGAGATGGCCTGGATTGGGTTTTACTTTTTCTTACTACTTGTCTAACAGATTTAGTGCTTGTTTCAAAGTCTGATGTGCTTTGAAGCAGCAAAGTCTAGAATGGCAAGGTTGGAGCATCTTAGGGCACTGAGAGTCCTGGCTTTCTCTGAAGGGCAACCTGATTTTTCCCATGGTGACACTAGATCCCAAATTCCCGGGGTTTGGTTTGCGTATGGTGCAAGCTGCCGGTACCCTGCACTTGCGGATCTGCTTGCTGGTCTGTGACCCAGCCAGCCCTCTGTTGCTCCTGCCATTCTCTCTCTCTGTGTGCCAGCAGGCTGGTAATTACTGGAGCAGAAGAGACAGGCGGAGGTGCCACAGCTCTGGCAACAGCAGACAGAGCAAGCGAGAAAGGAGCTTAGGAGTGAGAGAGCATGTTCCTCCTTGACCTCTCTAAGGGCTTGGCAATAAAACAAATATTTGGAAAGACCCCTAGATCCAGGCGCCGTCTTATTTTAAAGCAGGAGGGCTCTCTTTTAGGAAGCCTGGCTGTGTATGCAGAAAACTGAGGGAGGGTGGGGGGAGGATGGTGACACCTGCTCCCCTCTTGGGACACTCCAGTCTCCCATGGCTGTGCTCCAGAGCCATGTGTCACCCAGAGGAATTTGAACTGCGGGACGTGAAGCCTGAATGGCGCCGCCGCGGCCCCGTCCTGGGGACAAACTCTGAAATTGGACCCTCCGTCCCCTTGCTCCAGCAGACTGTCCTGGCTGCCTCAGCAGACAGAGCTGGCTGCGCCCCGGGCAGAATTGCTAGGCTGGTCATGGAGGTCTCTTCCCCCACCCCCCCGCACTCCTGTAGCTGCAGCCCATCCTCCTCCCCTTCTTCCATCGCCCTTGCCCTTTTGCACTGACGCTGCCTTTGGAATCGGGCCTGGCAGGTGGGATGTTGTCACTGGGGCTGGCGCAATATGGYACGGCTGAAAAGCGCTCGCATCTTCCCTCCTTCCGTAAACCCTCACATTCCTTTTGTGGCCTCGGGGCTGCCTGGATACCGCACTCAGCTGTCATGGGATAATAGCTGTCGAGTCCTAATTACAAATCTCCCCAGCTTGATCAGAGGGCGGCTGGGCAGTTCCATCTGGATTGTCTCTCTGGGACTGCGGTGGGGGGGACTGAAAGGGGAGGGAGTGTAGGACAAATGCTACACAAATGTCGTGATACTCAGAAGCATCCAGGCCTCCAGTCTGAGACAAAAATAATCAGCCAGCTCCAGGGGGCACAGGGCCGCAGGGAGGTTTGCTAAAGCAAAGGCTCTGCAGCAGAACATAATGAGATGTGCATACCTCACCCAGCCTAGCACAACCCTGCGCACACTGAATTGGAAAGGGCAGATGGACTTGATCCCAAAGCATCTCCAGGGGTCCATCCATCAATCCCTCTTGAGCTCCCCCTGGACTTCCTATAGTGAGGGGGGAAGCTAAAGAGGTTTCATTAGCTGTAGCATCTCCAGTGGAGACTTTGCAAGACCTGCAGAATCTCCATGACAAAGCACCGACTGTGCACAAAGGTACCTGCAGTGAGGCTTCCCTTGCTGCCTCTCTCCAGCCAGCTGACTCCTCAAGGAATGGGGAGCTCCCAGAACATGTGCTCTTTGCTTTCCCTAGTGGCTGGAGCTGTCTGGACTATAATGGCGCTGCTCAGAAAAGAAAGCACATGAAAGAAGGTGCCTCCCAAGTGCATTATTGTTAAACGATAAGGCTCGGTTTAGAACTCTCCATCCCTGAGAGAAAAGACCTCTTGTCCTGGAGGGTTTTGAAGTGGCAAAGGATCAGGCTTCCTGGTATTTCACCCAGATCAGGAGTTAAATGTAGGCAGGGGAAGAAGGCAGCTGATAATAGAGTGGGGAGAGAGACCCTGAAGGCTGGGACTTGTTGAGCAAGGGGCAAAGAGAGGAGGTGTAGTTTTGTGTGCCAGTCCGTGCCGTGTTGAAGTGGACCATTACTCCCCACAAGCTCATATTTAATTGCTGTGTAGGCTGGGGACAATAGCGGGAGGGATACTTTGGCACTTACCCATATGATGCTATTTTCTTAATAGTAAGGGGCACGGTTCATTTAAAAACCTGTGCAAGAATAATACATGCGACTTACAAGGCATCAAAGGGTCCGGAGCAGAAAATGAATGTGTGGCAGGGACTGATCAGCCCTCTGGGGGCTAATGCAGAATGGCAGTTCCCCTGCTTGGCTTCCCGCTTGTGCGCCGCCTCTTTCCCCTCACCCCGACTCCCTGCAGGGCTCTCCTTCCCGGGAGTTATCTGAGGCCAGCAATGTGGCAGTGGCTGCTGCCGCCACCGCTTCTGCTCCTCTTCCGCTGAGTTTAACCCAAGGTCAAGCAACATCATGGCATTTGCAGCCTCGTGAGTTCTTGAGAGATTTAATTTTCAAAGCGCTCCCAACATCCCCTGGGATAGACCTTGGCTGAGGTCCAAGGCCTGTGACTGCCAAAAGGAACTGTGCTAGGCCAGACCGACAATAATAGTTTGCTTGCTCTATTCCAGCAAAGAAAGAAAGAGAAGCAGTGGGGAAGAAGGGGAGGGGACCCAAGGACCCTTTGGCCTTAAGCAGGCTTAGTGATGCCTGCAGCAAAGTGTAACCTACAGTTGACACGATAATAAAGCACGTGAGGATGAGATGCATGTGTACGGAGTCTTGTCCCCTCAAAGACAGCTGCTGAAAATCTGCTGCTCAGCACAGAGGGGTTTGTGTGTGTGTCTATGGGAGGAAAGAGAGTTTCCAGGGATTTTTCTCTTGGAAAACAGAGAAGGGGCTGCTCTTCATGCTGAGGGAAGCAATGGGCTTACCAGCGTGGCTATGGCCGGATAACATGTAGAGAAGCACTGGAGAAACTTTATCCCCAGTCAGCTGGTGGGCTTTGCCAGAGACCTCAGTCCTGACCCGTAACATCATCTGCTCTTACAGCCCCAGGTCTGCCAAACGTGAATCTTTTGAAGTGCTTCCAACCTGATTTGCTACCCTGGCTCTTTCAGTCTAAAGAGACAGCTCAGCCCTGATGCATGCTTTCTACTGTTTCCACGCTGGATTCCTCCTTTCTGTCCTGACAGACCTGCTGTATTTCATTGCTGGGAATCTACTTCGGTTTCTGGGACTCTAGCCTCTTCTCTTTCACCCCTGGGTTCTTGCAGTCCCTCTTTTCTCGTGGTTCTCAGTCTAGTGCAGCAGCAGCAGTTCAAAGAATAGCAAAGGGGAGTCAGCCCGAGAGATGTGTTTAAAACAGCCCTGTCCTGCTTTTGACCCTCAGAGAAGAGGTAACAGGCTGATGGAAGGTACCAGCAAGTTGGTACCAACCAACAGGCTGCCCAGGGAAGTGGTGGAGTCACCATCCCTGGAGGTGTTCAAAAAACGTGTGGATGAGGTGCTTCRGGACWTGGTTTAGTGGGCATGGRTRSTGGGTTGATGGTTGGACTCGATGATCTTAAAGGTCTTTTCCAACCTTAATGATTCTATGATTCTAAGTACCACAAATGGGTATGTTTAAAGGTGAGAGGAGGCCTGCCAGAGGAGTATGGAGTACTCCAGGATGCAGGATGCTGGACGTGTTTTTTTGGGATTGTAGGGTTAATAAGGAGGACATGCAAGGTAAGTGAGGGATGTTCGAGGATTTAGGATTTCTTGCATAGATCATGATCCTTTCTAGAACCAAATGCCACTCTGAAATTTCCTGGTATTTATTATTTATTGTGATCCAGGTACTGTTACTCACTGCCTGACCACTTTCATTCTGGTATACTTCAGAGGGCAGTTTTGTGTWCTCTGACTGTTGTCTCAACTGAGCATTCACTCCCTGTTGCTCCAGCCTGTCTGGGTTGAGCTGGACGGAGCTGCGTTTGCCTTTCTCATTGCAATCTTCCTTGGCTGGACTATGCTAGGCCAGTCMGGGACTGCACCTAGCAGTTGCTGGGCTGCACTGAGAATGGCCTTTGTCTATCTGTTTTTACTTTATTCTCTTCACAGTCCTAGAAGCAAGGCAGGAATTAGGGAAGGAGGAGATGGTTATTTTAGATATTGCTGGTCACAAGCCAGCAAGCTGGGAAGGCAGGGGATGGGGGGGGGGTGTGTGTGGGGAAGCGGGGGTTTACGAAGTCTAAAATACTCTCATGTTTCTGTAGGCATGAATGCAAAACCTAAACCAGAGGTGGTTTTGACCTTGTAAAATGAAAACATGACGACTGAGCTATTGCCAAACCCAATCCCCAGCCGCCTGTGCTCCAGTCTAGCTCCGGTCCATCGTCCTGCCATCCCTCCCGGCTATCCTGGCAGGCAGAGGCAGCAGGAAGCGGGAGGCCTGTTTCTTCCCAGATGGGCTTTAACACTTGCCTGCAGCAGCCAGCCAGCTAGGGGGTAGGGGGTGGAGCTGTCTCAGATGCACTTAAACCTCCGCTCTATAATCACGGCTTCCTTTTTAACTTTATTGTGCAGACCTACACTGGAATAGTCTCTGGAACCACGTTTTGGGCTCTCCAGGCAGGGTGTAGAGCTGCTGGATTTGTTGGAAGGCAGAGCAGCCAGATGGTGTCAGAGAAGGGGAGAGGAGTTTGTGAGGGAGCGGCCGGCTCCATATTCCAGTTTCCATTTGGGACTCTGCTTACCATGAGAATGCCCTGATAGAGGCTGGCTGTGGCAAGCTGCAAAGGCCCAGAGCTGCTKAAAGAAGTGGGTAGGGACAGGGGAAAATGGGAAGGGGGATAGGTGTGGCCATGGCAGCATGTACTGGAATGAAAATTGATATATGCACTTGCATCTTCCAAAGAAAAATTCAGGCTAACGTTAGCTCTGGGTTAGAGGATGACTCCAGCCACAGAACTGATGTGCAGGAGAGGGGTGGCTTTGAAGCTGTTGTGTTTGTTTGTTTTTTTTCTTTTGACATCAAGTAGCGAACATAACACCTATGTCCCCTTACAAAGACTGGGAGAGCTGAACCCCCCAGGGGKTCAGGGAAATCTGTTACGACTGTCCTTGTCTTTTATAACACAGTGCCTACCTTGAACCTGWATCCTGGGCATGGCTAACCCTGAGCTAAGCAAGATGAAGGTGTATAGGGGAACTTTATTCCTTCATGCAGCTCATCTTGATTTTTGCTTTTATTAGTTCAAAACTGTAAGTCGGCTGATTGTGGTCTGGCTATCAAATCATTTCACAGGTACTGCTGATAAGGCTTTGTACTGAAATGACTTGGCAATGATGACCACAGTACAAGAACTGAATTGTAAGGATATTACTTAACATACAAAGAGAAATGTTATTTATCATGGTGTTACAGAAAGGATGTGTGGATTTGAGGAGGAGAGGTTTTCTGATGCTGTTGGCTGGTTTTTGTTGGGTGGACGGATCAGAATTTAAGGCATGAATTTGACTACTCCCAAAACTTATGATGTCTCGTGGCAAGATTTTCACCGGAATTGGCACAGACTGTGCCTTTATCAGTACTACAACAGGAAGATGTTTAYTGGCTTTGAATCCACCCGCCCCTAAGCCAAATTCATAGCAAATTCTTATGGAGGGGAGATATGAATGTGACCCTATTTCTACTCCAGAAATGTGTTTTGGTGTTCTACTTTAGAAATTATATTGTATGGTCTATACTACATCTTCCTCCTGCTACGAATCAATAAATAACATGAATATATAGCCTAATWGTTAGGTGGACTGAGTAGCCACAGTTCCCAGCCATGTAAGTGGAATTTAGGAGTGCTCTCAGCCTGGCTGAAAATCAACACATATGACTGCAAAAGTTAAGGTCCTGAACAACGTAGGCAAGTAAGCGTCCTGTCCTTCCATGTGTCCCTTCTGGGTAACTATGGAGAGAAGGTTGGACAGGGTGGCAAGGTTTCTAACAGCGGGGCTTGGGTGCTGGGACTTGTGCATGTGATGTGTGAGATCAGGGTACGTTTTTTCCAACTCTTGCCTTAGCCCTTAGTGTTTGCCTTCAAGGAGGATGGAATTTCCTACTGAGCATGTTAACAGCGCACTTGGGCAAGTCAAGCCCTGCATGTGATGCTGGAAATTAATCAGTTTGGRACTTTTGTCTACATATAATGTCCCTTTTAAAAAGGGGTTGCAAGTATGGAGAGCTCTTAGCTCTGAACATGGGGAAGATCAGCTATAAATAAATTTGTGACACAGCTACTGTATATAGCCAGAATGGCTGCTAAGTTTCCTGAAGACTGCAGCAAGTGGTAGTTTAAAAAAAAAAATCAGGGGAAGGGGGAATAGTCTTCCAAAATATGGAACACCTCATAAAGCTGTGGAGGTAGGAAACAAGTCAAGCAATCCCAGTCATGGTTCAAACTCACAGGAGGCATACTGTACAATACATAAAGCCCAGGGAATCTGCTCAGGATGCCAACTAATGAGCTTTTTAATTAGCTGCAATCGCAGGCAAGGTTTAAAACCCAAATAAGTAAGTAAATTAAAGATTTAAAAGGCTGAATGGAATCAATGAGGGGTCAGCACTTAAAATATTAAAATGCCAAAGCAGTTAACTTTACAGTAACTTTGCAGTGCCGAAGCAGAGCTGTCCCTTTAAGGAAGCAGAAGGCTCTCGTTTTTCTGGTCTGAAGCCCTCTGGCTGGAACATGCCATCTGCAAAGATCCATAAATCATCCTGCACTCAGCAGTCTGGAGTCCAGCAGGGTCTCCATGTGTCCCGGCCCTCGCCTGGAACCTGCAGGGCGTTTTCTGCAAGCGGAGGGTCCTAGCCAGGCGCTCCTTCTGGCTCCAGTCCAGGTGTTTCCCCCCAGCCGCATCCCGGGAGGCAATGGGAACCATGGCCAGGAAACTTGCAGTCAGCTTGGAAGCCTTCACTCTGCTGCTCTGCAGCAGTGAATGGCCTGTGCCGATTGCACCGGCGCTCCCTGACTTTGAACGCTCAGGGAAGTCCGCTCGCATKATGGTGAATGGTGACAGAATGGGTGGATCGTCCCCCACCTCCCAAGCCATGTCACCTCACAGCACTCTCTTCCGAGTGCCTGACTCCTTCCAAACTTGTCTTTCTCTGTTTTACTGTGGGGTGCTCTGTAACCATTCTGATACGTCAGCCTGTTGTCCCTACCCTTTATCGGTGCCTATGAGTTGGTGTTCAGAGGCCTCRAAAAATCAGATTGGCAACTCCATGCTTCCCACCTGCAAATGCAGGAGAGAAGCAACTGCGGAGACAGTCTGATCACAAGTGCTTCACGAGAATGAGTTCCTTTTTCCCAGTTGTACCCAGGGGGCAAGACAGGGTCAGCCTCAGGGACCGTAAGGTATTCAAGATCTCTTTACCTACAATATCTGCGAACTGTAGTCCTGTTCAAAGGTAGCTCCTTTTGGGGGATGAGCGCACTTTTCTCATACTCATGTGTTGGCCATCCTATTAAACACACAGAGGATATAATGAGGAAATCTATAGGGAGGGATTGAGTTTGGGGGCAGGCTTAGGTTGTACTCCTGTGGAATCTCAGCCTGGCAGTAGGCTTTATCTCAGAGAACCACTGTGTATCCAAGTTGTCAGTTCAAATCTACAGTGACTCCACTAAGGCCAGAAGTGCTGAAATGGATTTGTATGGGTGCAGAAAAATGAGAATGTGACCCATAGTCAGAGATCATTGAGAAATTAAAGGATGTGGCTCATAGGTGGCATTAGGATTATGCAGTAGTTTTTGCAGCTGTCTCACCCATCACTCATCAGATTTGCAGGGCATCATGTTTTTGGTACCTTTAGCAATTTTTGTGGCTCATCTCATGGTTCAGAGGGCAGTAAAATTTATTTAAAAGTAAAAAAGTCATTGAGAAATTAAAGTGGTTTTAGGACCATTTTATTTTAAAGTACTGTGGATGGTGTTAGTCTGACATTTTGGGATGCTGGAGCAGCCTGTGTTGTACTTTGTACTGCATCATGTGTCTTGGTGTTTAGGTGTTGTCACTAATGATCTTGGTGCGGCTGCATGCACCTTGTGGGGTAGCTGTGCAATGACAGAGGCACCTGTCTTCTCTGACACAGTTGGATGCAGTGGTGTATTGTTGGTGCTCAGGGGAAATGGGGCATTGCTGGCAACAAACTGCCACTTTTTTCACATTCTGTGTATAACATACATGTCAGAAGCAATTCAAAATCACCAGGATGTCCCCTTGTGCCTTTGCAAGCAGGCAGAGCAAAAGTAGAAACTGCTCTTCATTATGCTGATGCTCCTGGCGGCCCTCAGGGATGGAGAATGCTAAACAAGCTTAGTCCCCCAAGTGTGAGGTGCTTTGGAGAGCCAGGTAAGACAGGGCTGCCTCCGACTCTCTCTCTAAGTAGTACTGTCACATAGGCAATAATCATATCTTACAGCGCTTGGAACAGAAGGAAATGAATTTGTCTGTAATCAAGATGCTTTGTTGGGGTCTTTTGTCTGAAGATCTCAAACAGCTTTGTACATATCAATTGATAAAGCCTTACTTTGCACTTCCAGGAAGATAAATATTATTGTCCTAGGGGAAGCCTGAGGCATAAAGAAGTCAAGCGAGCAGCCCAGCAGAGAGGGAGGCATTGACAGAGCTGGGGCTACAGTCCAGAATTTCTGGCATCCTCTGCCCAGATGTCAGCTGGTAGAGTGCTGCTGTCTTTCACCTAGAAGGGGTCTAATATTTCAGAGGGCTGGGCAAGATGGTTGCTGTGGAGTAAGTATGGAATGGAGAAACATTTTGCTCTATTTCTATTGGTTGTAGTTTCATTTGCCACTGTCCTGCCTTACTGCATCCTCTGCATTTCCATTCTTGAGACTACCCTGATTAGAAGCTGCCATTTAGACCAGTGTTCCCCTCTGGGTCAAACAATGCTATCATACTTAATAAACCCATGGGGACACAAGTAGAATTTGAATCCAGGCTTTGGAAGTAACAAAAGGGCCAAATATGAATATCTAATAATGAGCTACTCTTGTAGGAAAACTCCTGTTGGTTTTTTTGTTTTGTTTTGTTTTTTTAAGCAAGACAATAATGCATAAATTCAAAGCTGTTAGAATTTGGATATGCAATAGGGGTCAAATGGGTTTGTTCAAATGATGTTTCACTAAGACTTGTGTAAAAGAGGGGAGGCGAGAAGCCCGAGAGGTGGGAGGCAAAGAAGAATCCAGCCCCCAGTGGCCTTGAAAGCAATCTGCAAGTGAATGCTGTCTCCATGCTGATGGATTTGCTGTCACCTCTCCCTGGCATGAGGTGACAGATTTCTCTGTCGGATGAAGCCAGAACCAATAGCCATCCATCACTGTGAGGACAGACAGGAGTAGGAGGGAGAAAGCAAGCCCTGGCAAAATGTTTCTCTGCCCTCCTTCCTTGTCAATGCTGGGTCATGGGGAAATAGGTCTTCTACAAACACATATTGAGGATGAGAATATTGGTGTCCGTTACTGAAAGGATGGAGGGATCTGAGTCTGGGGACCAGAGTGGAGGCGCATGTACTTGTAGGGAAAGCTGTCTTCAGAAGGGAGAGAGCTCTACTTGGGAGACTTCTCTTGGAATGTTTATCACCATTTTATATCATATTGCATTGTATTATCCAGTCATGGGGAAAAGGCTCCTGGAACTGCTGGTATTTTTGGCCGCTCTGTTGAAATTATAGTTCCTAGCAGATGGAAGGGCAGGTCACTGCTGTGTTGCAGCTGGGTCAAGGCTCTCCGAAAGGCTTGCCAACTCTGCCTGCTTCTACGCATGAGCAGCGGAGCCAGAGCTCAGGAACTCTCTTGGGCACCCCGTGTCCAAGAGACTTCTGCTCCTTCTGTCTCTTTTTGAGTTGCAGAGATAAAGTTTTACGGTTAGAGCTCCCTGTCATGCCTTTTCACTCCTTCAAT
The DNA here is from genome assembly GCA_030449065.1 of Oceanodroma leucorhoa. NCBI lineage: Eukaryota > Metazoa > Chordata > Aves > Procellariiformes > Oceanodroma > Oceanodroma leucorhoa. The sequence goes on along the minus strand of JASVER010000040.1, from coordinate 4,460,343 downwards.
GCAGTTTCAGAGCTGAACACAAGATAAAGGCAATGTTCTGTCCACTCAGACCTGTGTTGTTGGGCAGAAAAAAATGCTTTCTCTGTTCCTGCAGGCTGGAAATACTAAAGACTTAGCCCTTTAATTCCCTCAGGCATCTCTGGAGTAGCAGAAGGATGGGGACAGGGAGCAGCTGGAAGACCTCTTTTTCTCAGATTCACAACACAGGAATGCTGCTTCTGTTCACTGGGACAGTCTTTCACCAGAGAGATATCGGAAAAAACTTTGGCTTGCTTAGTAAAGGCTGAGATCTTCTCTATACCAGTGAGGTTAAACACCAGCAAAGGTAAATAGCTATGGCACAAACTGGACGTGAGCATTTTAGCTGGAAATCAGGAGGAGACTGCTGCTGCGCTGCCTCAGGGCAATGAAGTTCTAGAGGGACCTCCAAGTGATGGTGCAGTGTAAGAAGTCCAGATTATTTTTAAGATGAGTCTTGGTCAATTTGAGACAGGTATGCAGCATGTATCTGTGATGGGAGAGGCTGGAATCACAAACGCTGGAGGTCCTTTTCTGTCTTGTATGACTATTCTCCCTGATGAAATAACCATAACTTCCAGGTTTTGATAGTCCTATCTGTGTTATTACCACTCCTTTGTCATGTGTAAGTAAACATCAAGGAAGTTTGGAGTGTGGTTTTTGCATTTGGACAAAATCCAGATACTTCTCTATATAGTTGACAAATGAGAGAAATGCACCTCTCTTTTCTTACCAGTTTCCTGAAGCATTAAAAACAAACAAAACCCCTTCCCTTGTATGATTTCAGGTAAAAAACTGTTTGTGCTCTTACTCACTTTTAAGATGCCATGTCAGTGGATGAGACCCTGTTTGAGCCTGTATTTTAAGATGATCGAACTTATTTTGCTTTCTAACATGCTAAATTGCTCTTTCAAAACTGCCAATATTCACTTAGAAATTAAATTCTGCTCYTCTTGTAGGACCTACAGTACTACTCTTCTGTACTAGTCAGTGCCCTCTGATGGCCTGCAATGAARTGGAATGATTTAGTCAGTTCTCAGAGCAAGGCTGGACGAGCAAGTCTAAGGAAATGACCTGCAGAGGCTCTATTCATTTAGTGCATCCTTAAAAAATTGTATTTCTCGTGCAGGGAGAAAGGATGTCTGACAAACAGAGAGGCCAGGTGTGTGGAAATATTTCTATATGCCTAACCATCCCATAAAGCCAAAAGGAGKTAGGCACTTCATTCATTTAGATGTTCTTCTAAATCTTGCAAAGCATGTTTCTCAGTCCTTTGTCATCTAACTTACTTTGTAAATCTGGCCCAAAAATTTCTATATGGGGTGTTTATTTCTAAACTGTTCTAACAAAGAGCTAAGAGGGAAAAAAACCCCGTGGCTGTTTGCTGAAAAGCAAAGAGCACAAGAGTGTTCCTTTAAACTGAATTAGCACGCATAAACCTTGGGCTGCTGTTGAAGCTTTGCTGCTCGCAGGCCTCAGACTTTGCATCTGGTTTTTCATTTGCGATAGGCTAATGTGCTTTGACACTGCACGCCTCTGGGAAGCTGCCGACAGGCGGTGTCAATATTTCCTTCTGAAAAAAAAAAACCAAACCCAAATCTCTAAAGTGTTGCTTTACAATATGCTTTTCAGAATTAAATTACGGAGCATGCAGGCTGGAAGCCTTCACCTGGAGAAAACGTTCCCAATTCAACTTGTGCATTTTCTACATCCCTGGAGTCCATTTTTTGTTGTCTTTTCTTTTCCTTCTTCTCTTCAGAAAAGAAAGGGAATGTGAATATTCACTGTCATTTTTGGCAGCTGCTGGACTAGGTTATATCGGCATCTAAGCCAGGCTGTTGTGCTGTCAACTGGAAGTGCTCCGATTTGCAGGAGTCAGGCACCCAAAACCTGGAGATTGGCATGAAGGTCAGGAAAATTAAATACAGGCATTTGGAGGACTGTTTCTTTTTAGTTTGCTTATTTTGTTCTGTTGTTTTACTTTTTTCGCTTTGACATTCTAACAGTCATGCTTTCAAATTTTTCTAGAAACGCACAAAGGCTATGAATTCTCCTTTAAAGTGAGAAAGATACAGGTCTCGGACATAAGCACTTGACTCCAGGAGTGAAGGCTTTGTGAAAACCACTAAATTTCAGGCGACTTTTGTGATTAAACCACAAGTGTTGACAGCAGCTGAGGTGTATTTTCCCTGGGGCTCTGGTAGTGCTATTGGGGAAGGTGGAATTCACACCACTGTTTTCCTTTCCATCTGGATAATTCTGTCCGTTGAAGGAAAATGAGAAAGGATACAAAGGACACATCCTGACTCCCACCAGTAACTGGCATAGACTATTAACATCATCTGTGGGATTGCTCATTGCCAGCACCGGTCCAATACCTGTTTGATTTCTTGGTAGTCCTTTTCACTGAGTTCCTATAGCTCCCAAGCTAGTAAGCTAGCTGAAAATACAACTCTTACTGGCCTCGCTTTTATTTTGGTTATGTGCGCAAGAGTTGAATTCACTGTTTTGTAAAGGGCCACGGTGAATTTGTTGAGCTTGTATGGTTTATACAGAATTTTAAATAGTTCATTGTTTAACAGTGAACTGTTAACCTTAAAGCAGTCTTGCTGAATTAGCAGCACTGGGTTATCCAACTATTGTGCTATTTTACCCTTAAGCAAACTTTCAATAAGCTGACCAAAGTCAACCTTCTGAGGCTTTAATGGCTGGTATTTGGGGGATTGTAAAGACCCGCATCATTTTACTGACTTTATACTCTTCAGCAGCAGTTACTGTGAAGCTGTGTTGGTTAGTCCATCACTGGAGACTTTAATCCCTTCTGAAGTTGCAGTTGAATACCATCTGGCCCTCGTGATTTACTGTCTATGAGTTCTTCTGCTTGGTTCATAACTTCCTCCTTGGAGATTTTGGTGTCTGCTAAGGCCACGTTCTGATTTCCCATGAAAAGGGCTTTCAGAATACGAATATCTCCATTGTCCTCAAAGGAAGAGACAAGATACACGATTGACTTTCCTACTACTTTCTTTTAGAGGGACTGAGGGCTTGTAATCATGCATACGTCCTTCTTGCTTCTTATTTATGTATCCTTCTGGCTTAAGAGAGTCTTTATTGTTAAATGTATTTCTTCTCATGTTTTCTTATTATCTACTCTAATTTTGTATTTCAAACTCTTATGACATAGATTATATCCTAAATGGCCACATATTAAGGGGGCAACTCTCTTTCTCAAGGATGCTGAGAAAATTTTGTACTTATTCTCTGAACTGTCCTGATTTTATTCTACCTCCTTTGAATCCCATACACACGAGCTCCTGCTGCAGTGTCCAAAGTGGCTCGCCAATTAATGGGATGGTTTTGGATTGTTCCTTCATTCCCTTTTATGTAATTGACTAAGGATCTAAAAGGACCTAAAAAAAAAAAAAAAAATCAATCCTATGGTTACTGCATCTTTAAGTTGTTCTGTTTTAAACACTTCTGCAATACAATACCAGCGTGTTTTCTCTTACAATTTTTATTTATATTAACTGGGATAAGTGACTCCCCAGATCCCCAGTGCCCGCACCAAACATCATAATAACAACTAGGAACAAAAAATCCTGCAGATGTCTCTTTGCGAAGAGCAACCAAGCACGTTCTTGGTCATGTGTGGCTAAGCACTCCCATGCCAACTCCAGCAAGAATTCCTAAAAGGAGCCAGGTCTGGATGGCTCTGGATATGCCTAGTCTGGGCTATGGTGTGCATTGCCTGGCAGAGATCTTCTACCTRCCTCTGAATGAGCTAATCGTAACCTGGAAAAGAGAGAGTGCCTGTTAGAGAGATACTCCACCCAAGATAATTACCTAATTACCTGAGAAGTAGGGTTAATTAACCTCTGTGGATGGCCACAGTCATGACTCTGCTGCTTCTGTGAACTGAGCTGGTCTCTTTGTGTGCTTTGTGATGTGTGGATGGACAAGCTCATGTGGGGCTAGCYGTGATATTTCTATTCAAATGTGCTCTGCGATCCCCTTAATGTATCAGGACCTCATGAATGCTGAATTAATTAACTTCCACTGTGATTTCATGGCTATTTAATGATCTCTTTGTTATGGGTGGAGAACTGAGGCACAGAGCAATTAGGGACTCTCTCAAGGTCACCTAGGAATTTTCTGGGAGAGCTGGAGACTGAAGCCAGCATTTCCTATCAGTGATTTAACCACAGCACTTCCTTTTTTCTCTTTTGAAGAGTTGTGGACAGGTGCATCGGCTTGGAAGCTGCATCCCAAGGATTACTGACTGCAARTTGGTAGTGGGGGTGTGTTGGGGKATGATTCACTCCCAAGAACTGTGGGTTCATTCAGAGGCTTTTAGATAAACCCTCACTGTGGCACCACAGCTCTGTTCAAATGCAGTAATGAGATTAAAGGTGAAGTTTCAGCCCAGAGCTCATCCTCAGGCGGGACAGAAAATAGAACCAAGTGAGTTCTCTGGGTTTTTCCCCAGCCTGGAGATGCTCCGTTGGCCAGAATGTCATTTCTGATTTTATTTGTGCTGTTCTCTCGTCCTTTCTCATTAACCCCTTCTCCTGTGTGAGACCTGCAGACTGCACAGAGCTCTGCCCTGCAGCCGACAAGGCTGCTAAGAGAATCATTCTGCCTCTCTGAACAGGAATCCCCAATATGTGGATTTCCTGCTCTTCTCTCCAGGCTCTCCTCTAGTCTTCCCTGCTTTATGTTCTTTACATTTTAACTATTTTTGTGTCTCTCCTTTCTCCCTTGCAACATCCAAGTCTATGCGACCTCTCCCCTTGCTACTCTTTCCTACTATACCTTCTCAACACCCTGCTTTGAAGGTGGTTGTAGGAATGGAGCCAGGAGCTGGCAGACCTGTGTGSTAGCCCAATAGATCTTGCTGTGTGTTTTGACAAGTTGAGTTTTATCTTCCTACGTGCCTCTTGCAAAGTGTGCCAAGATGCAACTTTGAAAGTTGCTTACTGAGGTTTCAAGATGTAGTGTCTCACCACTGCTCACCAACTCTTCTTTCCCATGGCTGCTCCGTAGCAGTGGCTGCCTGCCATGCTGTGTGGTCTTGTCAGATTTTTGGTAATGGCTTTCTCTGCCTCTCACTAGGTTTTGGGTAAATCTTCCATTTTATCTTCAAAGCACTTTGCAAATGTAAACTCATTTGCATGCCATCCCTCTAAGGCACATGGCGTTACAGTTCTTTAACAGAAAAGGAGAGTAAATCATAGAGCAACCTCAGTTAATTTACCCCTAATGTTACACCCTAACAACTGTTCTGAAAAAGATACAAAGTGGACATGAATTTTCCCTGAATTTATACATCTCTATCTGCCATTTAATCTGCTAGCCAATTACTTAGAAAAAGGTTGCTGTTAGCATCTGTACTACACAAACGACATGTATGCATGTTATTATMAATAATATCTCATTTTATAAAGCTTCCTCCTTCCGCTCCCCACTCACTGCCAGGAATGTATTAATTTAGGTCCAGATCCTAAGGATTTTCAACAGGCTCAAGTCCCCAGATACCTTTCAGGAAACATTCCTAATTCTCTTTGCACCTTGGCTCCTCATCTGTGCAACCTCTAATCTGTGTCCTTTAACCCAGAAGGGTGTCATGTTTTACTTGTTTGATAGAGATTAGGTAAGTATTTGGTTCTGGCACTGGGAATCCAAGAATGGCACATCACYATAGTGTACTGGAGTACCCTTTTTATGAAACATATGGCTTTTGAAGAACTAGTGTTGTGTCATTCAAGGGAAGTGTCCTAAGAATTCAGAGCTTCCCTGTAACTTCCATTGCAGGAGAGACAATGTGGGATGGACTTGGGTCCTGATGGTTCTGCTGCTAGGCATCACCCAGGGCTGGCTGCAAAAAGGGTAAAGTGTAAAATACATAGATTTAAGGTAAACGATAGTGCATGATTCAGCAGTAAAAATGGAAAAAGAAAAGCAAGCAAAAATATATGCATGAAAAGGGAATAATTCCCTGTACTATTTTATTAATAAAATGGACCAGCTCCTGAAGGCTATACCCTGTCTTCTCTTTTCAGATCCATTTGGGTGAATCACAGGCCTTCTCTGTGTGAATACATTGCATGAAAAACATCAGACACTCTCTTTCTGTGAAAATTAGGGTTGTTTCCCACACTTTTGGTATGAAGCACATACTGTCAAAAAGGGCTACTGTACGCTTTGTAACTGGGGTCTGGATGGGCAAAGGGTGGAACTCGCTGCTGTTCAAACAGGAATTCCTAGGTGCAGAAGTCATGTAAATTATTAGTGAATAAGCTCTGGAATACTCCCAAGTAACGGTATAGGCCAGTCCYATGTTTGCTGAAGCAGAAGGAATCACATCACCTGGGACAAGGAGAGGCAGGAAACCTGCTSATATTGGGGTTTAGTTTAAATGTAAAGGGAGGGAGATTCTTCTCTATCAAATGGATCTTGTAGTTCTTATTTGTGATGAAAGGAATAGCATTTTGGAAGGTATTTCAAACACATAAGCTAGCCCAGGATTGCTTGTGCAACTATGACTGGTGACTACTCCTTCCCAAGGTGGCCATAAGGGGCACTGCAGGGTAAGGAATGGGGACAACCACACTGGTCCCAGAGTAAGAGTTTGGTTTCAGAGGACACCACAGGGCATAAACGGTAATCCCCAACACCACTGAAGGGCTGTCTGCACTTACGGTTTATATAGTGTGGTACGAACAGGGATGGTGCTCCCAGCTATGTCCGTAGGGCCTTAAAGATTGAATGCTAAGGGAGATTGTTGTGTGGGCATTACTGAGGCACCTAYGTACAGGCATAAAACCTTGTAACTGGTGGGACCTAGCTGATGAAACAGTCCAGACCGGGGTGGGGTCTTACTTTTTTTAAGTAAAGGTTTGAGTGTCTGACTTTGCTTCTGAGAGGCATGTATGTGTGTGCGTGACCAGTCATGAACATATGATGCTGCAGGTAGAGGAGGTGACGCTACTGAGGGATAAGGAGAGGGGAGTTCAAAGCTTAGAACTGTGGGTAATATTGCTGTCTCTGCTACCAAATCATTATCTGAATGACCTTAGACAAGACCTGTAACAATTCTTTGCAGCAGCTTCCTCACCTGTAAAATGGGGCAGCACTCACCTGCCTGTGGGTGAATTAAATAAACGTCTGTCATGTGCCCATGCCTTGCTGATACGAGGCACAGCATGAGTTGGGTTATTTAGACARGTTTGTGTGCTGCTTTATGTGTAGAGGGAGTTTGAAAAGAGCTTTGCAACTGAGGAGTGTCTCTTTGTCATTTGTTTGCTGTTGTCATTCTTGTCTCCCTAACAGACTTTTGAGAGGCAAATGACTGTAGGACRATAACGTACCAATAATTCTGTGATGTAAAAGCTGAGAAGCACAAAGCAAATGAAAGGATGTGTATGTTTAGATGACTGAGACGTGTCTCAAGGTGTGGTGTGTATTTGTGCGTATGYATATGTTACACGTATATCTGTATTACTTTACCTCTGTGAGTCTGGCACAATTATTTATAAGTGCACGTACTCAGCCCTACATGTATGAATCGGTGCTTAAGTACACATAAGAGTGCCTCTGAATGTGTTTAAAGACCTATATTTGTGTTCTGGAGTGTCTGTATCTGTATCTGGCASAGATATCTCTGTGTGCAGTCAAACACAACCTTTTAAATGTGTGGCAAAATGACAACTTACTTTGGAAACCATGACTGAAAGGCATGGTCCAAGGCATGTCTTTAAAACAATTTTAAAAAACGGAAACACTGAATGCATCATTATGAATGTTTTTTTCCAGAATACCTAGGGTCTTGCTGCAGATGCAATGTTTTCTCCTTGGAATATCGTTCAGGTTGAAGAGGGCAGTCAGGTTGGCTAATTTGGTTTGAATGAGTACTCTCTAGAGACTACATGACTACGCACTGTCATAAGCACCTGCTATGTCTCACCTGCATGGTGTAGCGTACTGAATGACTGCTTGAGGTAACAACACGTAGAGCAACTGATAGATAGGAATGTGAATTCCCGGCTACTCCCACGGAACATGCAGTACTAGGCTCTGTGTTTATCAACTCGCAGATAACTAGTAGCTCATATCCCATGCTTACTTGGGCAAGTGATAATATTTAGAAAACATGGTACATGCTCCTTAAGGAGTATGTTGACTTGTTAGTGTGCAGGGGATATTGTTACTCCTGAAAACATCATGGTTAAAAGCCCCTATTTAAAGTGGTTCTGTTCCATCTAAGCCTGACACTTGTTCCGGTAAGAAACACTTACCTGAAGGTAAAGAAAGCCGTTCTTAAGGGCTATGGGTAGCGAAGTATGCCAGTATATAATTCCACTTGAAAATATGAAGATTCTTGAATTTCATTTGCCATCTGCCAAACAGCAATGTTACTCTTACTTCCAACTCCAGGGTGATGCTCTCAACATGTGGCATGTGAGGCCGTGGCCCATGTGTCCATGTTCTGTTCCTTCAGCTCACAGAGGCTAGCACATACCTCTGGTGGCCTCTTCGGACCTGCCTGCCACTGCTAATCTTTCTTCTGCAGGGAATCTTCCATCYGTTTCCAAAGTCACGAGATGACACGTAGACTTTCAGCTGCAAGTCTGCTCCCCTTCACTTTGTTTTTTCTTCTCTGTGCCAGTTTATCTTCCAAGGACCCTATTTGTTTTTAACTTCTGGGATTTCTAGTTTGCATCCAAAGGACTCCAGCATCATCTRTACAGCACAGAGAGCCAATGCCAGAAAGTCATACAAGGCACTGATTTTCTTGCTCTCTTCTGTGCTCTGCCAGTTCCGTGATTACTTTCAAGTTTAGTAACGATGTACACATCGTTTCATTTAACAAGTGGRTCTCTGCATTTCCATCCAGAAGTTGAGCGGGTGTGCCTTTTTAAGTGACCGTTTATCTGTTGTGCAGACTGTTTTTCTATATTTTAAGCATGGGACGAACCAAAAGGCRCAACAAAACTAAGACGTGCTAGCAATGAGCTATAAAGACATTTGGACTRGCAATTCACTCCCACCTTGCTGCAGGCCGGTGCGGCTGATGCATCCAGTTTTCCCCCAGTGTTAACTGCAGGTGAGGGCACCTTAGGTTTGTGTCTGGGTAAGCTGGCCCTCACACACTGTTGTAACCTGTAGTGAGGGTGGCTGCTGGAATGACAGTGTTTATTCAGTTGTGTCTCAAGAGATGGTGCAGTCATCTGTTTGAAAAGGAGACAGCATTTCAGCTTGGACAGGACTGAAACAYGACCTTTTCCCCATTGCAACATCCCGGTGCAGACCCTGCCTGATCACCTGGCATTAACAGGGTCTCCAGGTCAGCCTGGGAAAGGAATGGGGACACCTTTGCCATCATTTGTTGGAATTGCTCTTGTACGTCATTAATCTGATGGCAGACAGGCTACCTGAAGCACACTCTGAGGCCCATCCATCTGATTACAGAGACTTTTCTACCAGCAGAGTGGATGCAGAGGAGTTTTCAGTGGAAGTCTGATCCCATGTCATTATAGCCCCAGCTTCCTTTTTATCCTTACTTCAAGCAGATTGGGGTACACACGCGCACGTGCACACACACACACACTCTGGAAATGTGAAATTATGTCTCTCTTGCAAGACTGGCCTCCAAAGAGTTAATCTGTGCAAGAGGGCAGACCTGAGGGGAGAAAGGGGGTGCTCTGATTTGCGGTTCCCTGGTTCCTAGCCATTCTGCTTGGGTTTTGGCTCACCAAGTCCTCCAGTCCGCCCCCCCACCCCCCCCACCCCTTCCTCCTTTCCAGCCTTTCATGAGAGTTGAAATCTCTGCTCCTTGGCTCTCTCGGGTGGAAGCCCCGCTTTGGAGCAGCAGTAAATCTCCTCATGCAACCTGGCCAACTTTCGCTCTCGCTTTCTCAGGAGCGAGAGCAAGGGGGGGAGTCAAGCCTGAGCTATCACCTGCTTGTGGTCTCATCTATCACCTTGAATTGTGTTGCAGGATAAAATTACTCATCCAAACCTAATGTTAAATTAAATCAAGTCTGGAGCGCAGAGGATTAATGGGCTGTGCGCGCACATGCACGCGTTTGGCAAAGTGGCTGTGACCCAGGCAAAGTTTGAAAYGCTAGAAATTATGAAGCCAATCACAAGGTAGGCTAGGGAAGGCTGCAAGACTCCTGCATCCCTTTGCAGAAATACACTGGGCTGTGGGACCAGCTTCCACCTAGTGAAAGTGGAGATGACTCCCAGTGGAGTCATCCGTGCTATGTCAGAATTTATCCAAAGGGGAGGAGACTCTCTCCTGTGATAAACGCCTTGTGTAGGTGGGGTAAACCATGGAAGAGGAGGGCTTTTAGTAAACAACTATATAAGCCGTAAACATATTTGATGAAGACCAACAGCATCTGTGTTGTTCCTGGAGAAATACTGGGCTGTGTAAGAGCATGGACTTGGGAGTATGAACTGTGTGGGAATGTTTAGCAATCACAGAAGTCAGCTGTCAAAACTCAGGACAAAGCAATTCTTAAAGCTTCTCTTTGTGTGCCTGCTGTAAAATGCAGCATGCTTTGAGGGCTGAATATGGGGCTGGGAGCTAGAAGGTTAGGTCTTCTTCCCTGCTGTGCTCACTGCAGTAGGCTGGGACAGGCTCTGTGGGTTTGGTGAAGCTTCATCTCTCATGCTAAGTTGGACTGGGAAAGTAGACAGTCATCTACCTGAAAGGAGGCTGTAGAGAGAYGGGTGCTGGTCTCTTCTCCCAAGTAACAAGTGATAGGACGAGAGGAAATGGCCTCAAGTTGCGCCAGGGGAGGTTTAGATYGGATATTAGGAAAAATTTCTTCACTGAAAGGGTAGTCAGGCATTGGAACAGRCTGCCCAGGGAAGTGGTGGAGTCACCATCCCTGGAGGTGTTCAAAAAACGTGTGGATGAGGTGCTTCGGGACATGGTTTAGTGGGCATGGGTAGTGGGTTGATGGTTGGACTCGATGATCTTAGAGGTCTTTTCCAACCTTAATGATTCTATGATTCTATGATCAGGATACCCTTCGGCCTTAAAATCGATGAGCGTTACTGGCCTGCATCAGTGAGGAGTTGGCAGCCTGTTGAGTAACTCGGATGTAAGCACTACAGATATTTAGCATCCCTAGAATGCTATGAAGCACTTTAGAGAAGCCAGGCCCTCACCAGTGCTCCAGTGACAGGCGTGAATTAGTCCTGTTTCTGTGTTGGGGACACTGAGGCACAGAGTGACCGTGGATGCCAGGTGCTCTGATTATGCCCTCCCCTGGCCTCCCTCCCACTCAAACCACTAGATCACATTGCTTTATCACCTGACAATATTTTTCAAAATCAACAGCCTCATAAAGCTTTTCATAATCTACAGCAGATGCTGTGAGGAGCCCATTTATTAGCTTCATGGGGGGGGGGAAACAAAAACAAAACGAAAACCCAACCTTCCACTAACCCGCCACACAAAACCTCTATAATAAATAAAGTAAATGCGGGGGATGGGGTGGGTGGCTGGGTAGTTCATCCCCAAAGCAAACAGGGTATTTCTCTCCCTCTCTCGGGTTTGGCTAAAAAAAGCAAATAAACCACAGAGGAAGCGCGTCATGGTGCAAACCGTAACCAGATGGCGCGGGTGAGAGCGTGGGAGGGAAGAGGGGGTTTCTCCGAACGGAATATGCATGTCAAAGAGGAAAACTACAGAGAAAAGCAGTTATCAGAGAGACCTTTTKTTTGTGTGACAGTTTGGGTTGCCCCCCAGCCATGGCTGAGCGTCCTCCCTGGGGGTGCGTTGGGGGAAAGGGGGAAAGTCTGTGACTGAAACCGAGATTGCTGGGGGCTGCGAGTGGAAAATAAAATAGGGCAGGACTCCCCGGAATCAGCAGCCGCCTGCAAAACATCTCACTCAGCTCCTTTCTTTTTCTGTTTCACTGCCGCACACTATTGGACTCTGTCAGGTGCTTCTTTCTCTTCTCTCTCACTTGCCGCCTCTTTTCTGAGATTCCCAGAAATCCATTTCTGGCCCCTCCTGCACCTTTCCCCATGCCTATCCATCTGCCTGTCCCCAGTGAAAGGGGCCGGCCAGGGTGGGCCTGTGGGGCCAGGGGCCGTGCTGGGGAGCCAGCCCGGCTGGGCTCAGGAGAGGCCGGGTGCTTTGGTGGTGCCTGATGCAGGCCTCGCTCCTTCCCCCTCTGCTCCCACCTCAGCCAGCATCCTGCTGAGATGGTTCAAAGACCATTCCTGCTAGAAGGCCTCCCATGAAACCTCCTCACAGGTGGGCATGGACATAGGCTCTTAAGATGAATTTTCAGTCTCTGACACAACGTGAGCTGGATTTCTGTGCCCTGTGCTCTATTTCTCTCTCATTAGGAGTACCTCTCCTTTGCATTGGGTGAGGTGGAGAAAGAATGTGTTCTTCCCCCATGGTGACTATGTAGGGTGGTTTGTAGCAGTGAAACAAGCAGGGCATTCATGCTGTGAAGTGGGCATTGCTTTTACTTCTGTAAAATGTAAATCCCCTCTTGCAAGGCAGCCAGAGCTCTTATTAGACCCTTTTTCCTTCAGTGTTGGTGCTCAGGCCAGCAAGGAATGGGGAAACTCCACCATGCACTACCATAAAACAGCTCCAGCTGGGGTGGAGCCTGCGGGCATGCATGGGTAAAAGGTCTCCTCCTTGTTCTGTCCTTTTAGTTCGGCTCAGTCTTGTCAATGTGGTGCAGGTGATTTTTTGGCATAAGGGATCAAGCAGAAAGGTAAGCATGAAAGACACTGTGGAGAATGGGCAAACAATTAGAAACCTGGTTCAGCTCTCACGTTTTGCGCATGCGTGTGCACACATTCTCGGAGTGTCAGCAAACAGTATACAAGTCAAGCGTGCATCTCCGTATGCATATCATTTGAAGCATCATCAGAATGTGGACAAGCTAAACAGCAAGGAAGCTGGCCTTAGGACTTCTTAAGAATGTTCAGTTTCCATATATCACTTGGTCAGTTTTCCCAAAAGGCATCAGGGACAGAAACTGCTAATAATATTTTTGAAAAATGTTTTAGAGCACTCTTCAAATATTAACCTTCATTCTGCCTTAGGCAGGAGTGATGATCATTGTCATTTTAGATGTGGAAACTGGGGCACAAAGAAGTGAAGAGGATTGCCTGAGGCCTTGCAGTGAATTGCTGCCAGTGCTGGGAGAAGAGTTTGGGGGGTTCTGATTCCCAGTCTGGGACTCAGGCCTCAGGACAATTTCTGTTTTCCTGTCTTTCCAACATTTCTCTCCTTTCTTTCCTTCCCTCCCTCACTTTCCTCTCCCCACCCCCACTGACCTCAGACATCTGGTCTGAAGCTTGCTGCCATAGTGATAGGCTTTGGTGAATTTGAAAATAAAAATGGCTTGTTTGGTTTTGATACAATGTTGGCCAGAGTTAAATGGTGTTGGGAGGGTCTTGGGGTATTAACCTTGGGTGTGTGAGTAGAGGGGCTGACAAGGAATACATGGTGAGGTCACCTTCTTTAGTAGTTCGGAAGAGGGAAAAAGTATCCTTACAAATGAGGAGGACAAAGGGAAATGTTTTCTGTCTGCCTCCATTCCTGTGCTGGTCAATTCTTGATGCTTTAGGGAGAATCACCTGGGAGAGAGGGGCACTCCTGTCTCAGCTCTTACCATTTGCAGGCCACTTGGCTGGCAGAAAAACCTGCATCAAKAGATTGGGTAGGGTTCAGTTTGGCTGTCTCAGACCTGACTGATTTCACAGATACATCCTCTGGGTTTCTGAAAGGCTGAGAGATTCTACAATTGGTGTAGGGCCCAACTGTTTAAATCGCTAGGGACAGCAACAGCTAGGTCCTGCAAGCCTGAGCCATACGCATGAGAAGCTGAGCGGGTTTGTTGAGGTATATGGTAAATGCATGGAAAGGTAATCAGCTAGTGAGGGGAAAATAGGGAAGAATGTGTGAGAGAGTAGATAATTAGGACAACTGAGTGAGCATAGGTAGGAAAGCTTGTAAATAAGGTATGGCAGGGTTGATTGATAGGAATTTGAAGAGGAGAGTGGTGTCTGAATGATGTGTGGAGTGAAAAGCAATGTGTGACAGTATATAAAAAGGTGTAAAGAAGAGGTTTATGGGGCGTAGTATGTGGAAATACACGACGGAGAAAGGAGAGTTGTGGCAGTGAGGTTGCAGAGTGGGATCTGCCAGGAGCAAGAAGGGTGAATGGAGCTGTGTTTGGAAAGAAGTGGGAAGAGTCACAAACTTGAGGATGAAGAAGGGAATGGAGTGAGCATGTGCAAGGGGGGGGGGGGGGGGGGGGGGGGGGGGGGGGAAGATTTTATTGAGGATTGGAGAGGGAAAGGGTGCAGGATTTGGATGGGTTAGTGCTTGGAGGGTTTGGCTTGTGCAGTGCATTAGCACCACAGAGAGCCCAGAGTGCTGTCCTGTCGGCATGACTGATGTGGCTCCAGATTGCGTGAGTGTGGGGTTTTTGCCCCGTGGGTAGAGTGAAGTTATGCGTTTTCCACCCACAGTGTTTCAGGAAAGGGCTGCTGCAGCTCCTCTGGCAAGAGGGAGGTTTGGGCAGATCTGCTTCACCAGCCAGAATGACAAGGGAAGGGTAGAGGAAAAAAACCCAACACACAAATAAAAAGCCGTCTGTTTGTTCCCCCAAAGGAGAGGCGGGCGTTAGCAGCCACACACACACACACAGTGACTCCCAGATAATTAGCATGTCTATAGAGCAGAGCTTCTGGCTCTAGGCATGAAGGAATATTTTTCAACAAAATAAAATGCAGATTTTTTCCCAGTAAGTCCCTGTGTTAGCTTCTGCCTCCCTTCCCAGTTTCCACCCCAGCAATACACAGGCAGCTTGCGTCCCCTGAATGTTCAACCATGGCTGCTGCATGCTAGTTACGCACTACRGAGTAGCTTGGGGGGATGGCAAGGGTTCTGGAGGGAGTGGGGCACAGGAGGAAATAAACACCAGCAGCACCATCAGGATCTAAAAGCAATGTTACTGGAGCAGAGAGAGGGAGTTCTCTCTCCTTTAATTCTCTTACCCCTCCACTGATACCACTGGGGACAAGATGGAGTCAGCCATGGACACACTGGTAATTTTAGCTATGTTTCCCTCCACTGTCCACCAAGATGTGATACTCTCCCATCAGCAGCAAGGAGTGCCAGGTGGGTCCACAGCCTTCTTGGGGTGAGATGTGACTGTCCAGCAGGTAATGGAGATAATCTTGTGTTCTGGCTCTGAATAAGCATATGGGCTGTGGCAAGCGTTCTGCCAGGGATGTAAGATTTCAGGAGCCCATCTGTGGAAGTAGAACAGGAGTATAGTTTGTCTTTGCCAACCAAGACCGTGATAGAGATACACGGCATATAATGTTTTGTCCTTCAGGGTGAAGACAGGGGTCTAAAAGGAGCCCTTTGAATTAAGTCTTCAAATGTGAAGGAAATTAAGTCTTCCAGGGAAACTGAAGCACGGAGAAATAGGAATGAGACAGGTTCATGAGGGGAAATAGTAACAGAGCCCAAACCGAGCTTCCCAAAGCAACTCCTGCAGATTGGGGTATCAAGCTGCCATTGCTTGTACTCGAAATACATCCTTCCTCTTGCAGGTGAGATCAGAACAGAACTATGAACAGTTAGCAGCCAGCTTTGGTGGTGGCAATGTGCTGCTTCGCAGGTGACTGCATTATTTCTGAGTGTTGCAAGCAGGTAACTCTCCAGTGATAGACACAACTGATGGATTTAATGGGCCCGTTTATGAGGACAGCTGCTCTTGCAGAGCAAGCAGAGTGGTGCACTGCTAGCCTTCGGATCATCGTGCAACACAATGCACGAATCAGGCTCCTGATCTYGGCAAATGTTGCTCTTACAGACAAGAAGCCTACCTCTCTCAGTGGCAATTGCTATGAAATGAATGCCACAATTTGCTAGGACTTTGGACCCCATTTCTGTTGCAAACTTTTTCTCTTACTTCTCTTAACTCTGCATGTGTTGCTTAATCTCTAAAATGGGGCCAATCRCCATGAGCTTCTTGTGGAGTTGATACTGAGGAAGAATGTGTCCCCTAGCCTCTAATCCCTCGGAAATACATATCCTTAGGGGGTATTCATCTTCAAATCCAGACTGTATGGCTTAGGCTAATTGCTGGCCAATATTAGCAAAAAGCATTAACATGACGTGGTGTTCACTACAACTTGTTCCATAGTCATTACCTCAGTGAACTCTTTCATGTCTTTAATGGGTAAGTCAGATTTTCCTTCATTTGAGTGTTTGGTATTGTTAGGAAGTGTTTCTTGATATCCAGGTTAAATATACCTCATCCTTAATTTCCCCACCTTTACACTGTCCCTGGAAGGTAGGGTCAGACTTCAGTGCTGTGTCTCATTCTATGAGAAGGGTGTTTATGTCTGAATGCTGCTGGGATACATCTCTTGGCTGGTACTAGAATGCACCAAAATGAGGCTAGAATTAGAAATCACATTAGCCCTCCCATCCTTCCCTCTTGGCAAGGGGTGGGGCAGAAGAGAGGATGGGAATTTTAGAAGGCAGTTCTGATGAAATCCATCTCCCTTTCCTGGCCTTCTGCATGGAAGCAATCCCAGCAAAACAGAGATGCAGATGGTCTCACCCCTGGAGCCAATGCCTATGTCAAGAGCCTTAGAAATGTGAGACCATACCACCAATGAAGTTCAAACAGCACTGAATATCTGCTGTCAACGCTGAGTAGACTCCCCCACCCTACTTTTCCTTTTTTTGTAGTTGCTGATGCCTTTCTTGTTTTGTTTCTTTTTATTTTGTTTTTGTGTTGTTTTGTTTTCTGTCTTTAGGCCTTCTTGGGGGCCTAAAGAAAGACTGATGGAAAAACAATCAGTCCTACTTGGATGGCTTTGCTAAAGGATAGATCCTGTTTTGAGATCACATCTGGCGGGGTATTTTCTAGGTATATCTCTGTATCTCTCTGCCCCTCCCTCCCCTACCTCCTATGTTCTTTCACCTCCCTCCAGCATTAACACTCATCAGAGTTTCAGTGGAAGTATTGAATAATGGGTACTGTGGGACCCCAGCCAAGCCCCATGGATCACGGTCCAACATCTGACTTGTACAAACAGAGACAACGTTCACATCGTGGCCTCCTACCCCGCTCTGCATGCTGTACCCGGGGAGACAGTCTCTCCTGCTCTCTCCAGGCTTCTCCCTCCTCTCTGTGGGCAACAYAGCCTCTGTGTTTACGGTCCTCCAGCATCCGCCTTACTCTTTTGGCACAGCCACTGCTCCATCTCTGCTGTGTCCTCAGCACAAGCTCTCTTGCTGTAATGATGCCATCCTATGAGTAAGTCTGTAAGATTTAGCTCTTGCTGAGCCTTCTATTTTGGTAAAGTGAAAGCTAGACTGCRTGTTTCACAAGTCAGGCTGTCCTCTCAGGCCCTAAGTGCAGAGGATGGGCAGAAGTCTCAACTGAACATTATATTTTCTAGGCCACATATTACATGAACTGCTAAGCTGGAAGCAGTGGCCGTTCTCCACTGTAGCGGTGGGTTTCCCAGCATCTCAGTGGCACACTGATCGTATTWCAAGCCCTGTTGACTCATCAGATATCACACTTTACATTAGCCATTGGTCCCTCAGACAAAGTGAAAAAGGCAAGGCAGATGGGTCTGGATGCTCCCTGGGCTGGGGCATCCCAAGCCTGCTGGACCAATCTGCCTCGACTTGACAGTATCTGGCAAACTGCTTAAGGAGAAGAGCCTGGGCACAGAATGGCCTTTTGGGATAAATTATCATGCAGGCTCAAAGAGATTAGAAAACAGTAATTTGGTGGCTGCTGACATTCTSTGCTACTCCTTCTCATGTTGGATCACGAATCAGGTTTCATCTGGGTCTAGGAGAAAAGCATGTGTGTGAGGTCCGATGTGTGTCCTCTGTGGTACGCATTGCAGGGAAGTAAATAAACTTGCATCCATCCRTCTCAGATAGTTGTAAGTTGTGGGCTTCTTTGGGAGAACGTTGTAAAGAGCTACAAACTGAAAGACCAGCCACTGAGTTTGCTTTGAGAAGATTCATAAGAGTATGTGTGCATACACAAAGAAAACGCACAACAGAGGACCAGGTATTGAGAGGCTGCTGGTACTGGCTGTTTCAGAATGAATTAGTTTGACATGAAGAATTTATTTCCAGGTCTCATTCTTTTTGCACCTTTTCCCAGCTTTCATTTTTTTCATTACTTGCTTTTTTTTTTTTTTCCTTCTAGTCCTAATTTTGAAAGAGGACTAATATAGAGAGCTGACTAGCCCTCTCACTTTTCTTAGCTTTTTCTTTCTAGTTTCTGAAGTAATAAATGGCAGGGATCAAAATAAATCAGTATATGTCTGGAAGAATTCAGAGCACTTCGACATGCAACAATTCACTGAATATTCAGAAAGAAAGATAGAGAATTAATCAGATCAGCAAGCAACTATGAATCTAAAGGAAATATAACCATGATAAAATTCCTGATGCTGAAGCAGCATGGAGTTTAATCAYTGGAGATTTTGAAAAGCTTGTGTATGTTTTGAGACATTTTTATTCTTTCAGTCATGTCTTTTGAGATAAAAAGTAATAAGCTAATTAAAATGTACCCAAGCGTGGCTCTGAGTAATAAGATGAGAGTATGGACGTAAAAAAAMCCAACCAAACACACATACAATCCTTTCGTCTAGTTCAAGGTGTACAGTCACGTTTCAACTTTCTGAACATCAGTGATATCAGTGGGAATACAGGCTCCATTAAATGCTTGGACGGCCCATTCCTTAATAGGTCAGACAGGACTTAAGTAAAACTGGAAGGGCCCTATTTTGTTCTTGTGCAGGTCAAAAGCTTGTATGACAAGCAGAGGAGAAACAAGTGCTGTAAGTGATGAGGAAATTAAGCCCTGGTCTGGCCAAAGCTCCAAAGTCAATGTATCGGGGGTAGTTTCAGAGACAGGCGGCAACTCCAATGGAGTCATGTCAGTGAACATGCACAGCACAGGAATTATGATAAAGAGTATTTACCTATTTGCAGGAAGGGGTTGGAGGACACTTATTTCATAGTGCTTTCTGATTTTGAATGAAGAAGGGAGGTTGAAGGGCATTTATTATTTAACTTGCTGATTTTGGGGAYGCATGGATGAAGCAGTGTTATTGATCTTCGGGTGAGCTGCAGCCTGGAGCTCAGTATTCAGTGCAATTGGGCCAACAGAGATGAGACTGAAGGCAGACCTGGACCTTTGTTGGAATGATTGTGTGTTTTCTCTTGCTACAGCTACAGATTTTGGAAAAGGATGGGAATGTGAGCAAAAAGCTTGCATGCGTGGACATAGTAAGGCTCTGTTTGATAGGCTCCTTCTTTGAATTTTGCTTAAAAAGTCTGCGTGAATGGTGGTGCACATCTGTTACTTATTTATTCCTTCAGATTTCCAAGTCCAACTGTAGGTGCACCTCACCCATAAATTAAGCATCCCAACATAAACAAAGGGCTGCTCATAGATAGCTCCACCTTAACCCATCTCCTTATCAAGAGTCTTGGAGGGAAAGAGGTGGGCTCTGTAGCATGAAGCGAAGAGACTTTCTCACTCATCCTTTAGCAAGAGAAGGTGCAAATGGAACACTGTTAAGGCCGTAGTACTTCTGATTTTTGTGCTGATACCCTGCTTTTCTCTCACCTGTGTTGATGCCTCAAGCTTAATTCAAACCAGCTAATCATTCGCTGTCGAGCAACTCTTCTCCCTCATCTGACAATGCTGACAAAACACAGTACCTCTCTCCTGCTCTAAGCTTGTGCCCTCACTTCCTCTGCAAATGGATGTTCCTGCTGTGCCCACAGGTAGTCAAGGCTCATGCTGCTGTGCAGCCTTGCATATTGTTGCAATTTCTACTTCTGTTGAGACAGAAGACTGGGATGGCTTTTCAAAAAAGCAAGACCCACTAGACCCACAGCACAAACACTGAGCTGAAATCCAGTGAACCTGAGGGGAGATGTGACTTGCCCTTCAGGAATGATTTAGAAGGTAAGTTGAAAAACATGTGCCACCTGARTTTGTAGACCTTTTCCTGGTCTGCTTATGAATGGTAATGGCTTTACAGGAGACTGAAGTGGGTATAGGCCACCCTTACATGCTCTGTCCACAGACTGTCATGCACAGCTAGAGAGAATTGATACCAGTTAGTTTAGGACCAAACTGTACCCTGYTGCAGAGATGTATAATTAGCACCACTTGCAGCAGCATCATTAAGAGCATTAGTGGACTCACTTACAGTCAGGCTAAATGTCAGAGCCAGAAAAACAGTCCTTGCTGTAGCAAGACCTCAGGGAGGTGGTGTGAGGTTTTTCACACTCGATGCTGATGCTGCTGCAGGGTGGGTGCAGCCAGGAGCTCCATCACTCTCACTCTTCCTGCCACGAAAGCGTTGTTTCCATTTCCTGCCACAGTGGTGAGAAAAGCCTTCACATTGCTGCTTCCTCCCTTGCCCTTTCAAACTCCCTCTCCCCAGTTGAGTCTGCTTTTTGACATACAATGTGCCCTGAGGAGGATCTGAAAGACAAAGCATGCTGAAGGGGTACTCCCTTCCCACACACATGCTCATTGGGCAGGCGGCCCTTGGTAATCTCCTATGTCTCATTCGCAGAAGTGCTCACTCTTGAAAAGAAATGCCTGGTGGTTAAAGTGGTTCCAGTAAAATACCTAGTGAGTAGGTAGCTAATTTCCATAATACAGAGAAGCCTCAAGAAAAGAAATCCCTGGGGCTTGGTCTGCAGCAGAGAAATTACCTATCACTGACGGCAGGCAGG
The DNA here is from genome assembly GCA_030449065.1 of Oceanodroma leucorhoa. NCBI lineage: Eukaryota > Metazoa > Chordata > Aves > Procellariiformes > Oceanodroma > Oceanodroma leucorhoa. Next base: position 4,439,513 of record JASVER010000040.1, on the reverse strand, counting down.
AGCGCTGTGTTCACTACTGGTTCAGGTTTGCTCAGTGCTAGTTTTGACCCTTGCCTGCTGGTGAGGCTGCTGATTGTGGTTTAAACCACGTATGTCTGAACTCATATTGAACCTGTTCGAAAAAAGGTATTTTTCCAGTGTGGAATGGGGATGGGGACAAGTGGGCATGCAGAGAGCTGATGTCATTGTGCTCTTTAGTAAGGGAACTGCACCCTACCATTGTTGGTAATTTCTGTCCCTTGGAAAACTCTGCTCCAACTCAACATCTGGTTTTCCAAATGGCTCTGCAATGCTAGGTTTTTTTCCAAGTGCTTTTCAAGCTCAGTTGGCTGACTTGCCCCCATAGGTCATGCAGCAAGTCAAGTGACTTGCCCCCATAGGTCATGCAGCAAGTGAGCACTTTGATCCTTGTCCCGACAGATGAGATCAGTTTGAGGCACTTCTGCTGCCAGTGTTGAGATCTGAGCTTCAGGCTTTGGAGGCAGGGTGTTTCCTGGATTACAGAGCTCTGTTTGCCAGAGACTAAAGGGACTGTGGGGAAAGGTTTAGCTATTTGCTTCAAATTTGACCTGATCTCAGGTCTGAAAGCATAAAGGCTTATTCTGTAAATGGATTGAAGGTGTGAACTGCCTGTTTTATCACTCCATTCTTTCACCTCAGGGAAAGTGTAGACCCTGCACCACTCCAGCATTGCATTTTAGCTGCAAGGTGTTTGTTTCCATTGGCCGTGTACCCTGATGGGCCTGCTGGCTTTGACAGGAGCTGCTGAATGCTTGACTTTTCCTGGAATTTGCAACCCTTACTAATAAATGTGTTTCAGCTCAAGCAGCATTTTGAGYGGAATAACAGGTCAATCCTAGGGCCTTTGAATAGCAAGGAATAGTTTTGCTAGCTGGTTGCTCCTGCGGTATATGCACAACAGCATGCAGGTTTACAGGGCTGAGTGGGTATTTATATTGTGGGAGTGGGTTGGAAAGGTTGGCTGTCTTCACCGAAACCAATGCCCTCCATCTGCTCTGTTATGGAGGCCTCTATTGTTATCTGTCAGTGCAGATATCTTCTGTATCATCATTTCCCATCATCCTTGGAAACCTTGTCCTCCATGAAGAGGGCTGAGTGAAAAGAAAAAAGTCCTGCTTGACCACCTGCCAAGAATATCTTAATGCATAAAACCTCCTTTTGTGGGTAGGCAGGCTTGGATGAAGCCTAAGGTATTACAACTATGACTATTCTTCCTCTTGCAGCCCTTTCTAGCATCCAGCAAGGGGAGCTGAGAACCTGCTCCCTTCCCTTTCTCCGTCACAACTGCGTCCAGGCTCTGTCCCCAAGTAAAGGCGGCAGCATCTCTGCATCAGTTTACAACTTGCAAGGGCTGACTCCCATCCTGCTGCATTTGTCTCRCTGCTCCTGCCGGACTGGGATTCTGACTGAAAGCTCTTGGACGGGAGCCTGCACACCAACAGGCTAATGTGCTGAACAGCTGTTGCAGGGCCATATTTCACATCCACGCTTCACTCTCAGAGCACTTGCTCTCTCCCCTGCATCTCGGGAAGGCCGCACTTTCCCCCTTATTGCTTCCCACTTCTTCCAGCATGGGAGGGTTCCCTTTCATGAGTTTTTTTTGTTCACCCTAGTTTTCAGAACTCTATTATTCCCTCCTTTTTTCTCCCCTTGATGGTGCCTTAAACACAGCAGTTAAGCTGAATATACAGGGTCAATCCATAGGGCCATGCCTAGGAAACTGTCTGGTTTTAGCAGTTAACCTCCATACCCCCTCTGCCTTTCCTGTGAGAAGACTTCACAGCGGACATGCAAAACAACAAAAGTTTAGTCTGTTTTTCTGCTATCTCATCCCAGGAGAAGATGGAGGCTCAGTCACACTTCAGAAATTTGCATTTCATGTGGCAATCTCCATACACCCGTTCAGAGGCTCAGTGTTCCTGCACTGATCTCTGTGTTTTCCTTTGGTGTCAGCCTTGCCCCACTCCTGAGCTGCATATTCAACTGGCTCCCTAGTCTTGTCCCACAGGGAATGCACAGATCCCGCAGGCAGAATCCAAGTTGTTCATATACACTCTGTGCTCCCTCCTCGGCCTCCCCTTGCAGGTGGCCAAGGAAGAAGTCTGACCTTCCTTTCTGTGCTCTATGGGGAGTTCCAGGTCTCTTGCTCAATACTAGATTGCCTTTAGCAAAGTTCTGCTATTAATTTCAGTAGGAGCAGGGCTAGGTTTTTGGTTTATGTGAGTCTGGGAGCCTATGGAGGGTTCCGTGGGAAGAATTCTTCTCTCCAAGCTGTGTTTTTCCATACCCATTCTAGGCTCAAGTTTTGTGCTCCTCTCCCAAGGTTTGTATTGAGGACAGGATCTCTGTGAGGSAGGGAAAGTGGTGCTACACAGTGTTTCTGGCTCTCTGCAAGGTCTCAAAGCCATCTAAGTTGCCTCGGTGGTGCCAAGAAGGGAGGCAGATGCTGATAAATTCCTATCTGAAATTTTATTTGTATTGGCTTCACTATGGAGAAATACAGTTTTGTCCTCTTCCTCTGCTTCCTCAGCTACCATCAGGCAAAGGAGAGAGACGTTGTAGACGTGAGACCTGCATAGCCGGTGATTCCGCAGTCACAGAGCACAGGGAAGAAGGGAATTAAGGGCTGTCTCCAGCACATATGTAGTAAATGCTTCTAAAACCACGTTAGAAAAGAACGCAGAAAATTGAAGCTAAAAATAAAATGCATCTGAGCAGCACAGCTCCCATCTTCCCTTGCTCTGGATGCCCTTTGGACTGGGGAGATAAAGCGCCACTTTTAACTTTCTTTGTTTAGTGTTTCTGGCATTCAGCCTGGCAAGGATATTTGCCTCTGATCTTGGCTTTTACATTCATTTTAATAACTTCCCATTCTGATTATTCTTTGATACAGATACATGCATGCACACAAGCATTCACATACAAGATGTGAATGGCATTCCGTGCAGGCAATGAGGCCAATCTTTGAGATCTTTGCAAAAATTAGACTTTAAATTACTTGAACTCTGTTGCATGCATTGAGTCCTTCCTGGCAGTGTAAGGATGGCAGATCTCCGATTTCCCTGTTTTCTGTGGTAGGTGAAGAGTCATCAGGAAACTGAYGAGCAGAGAAGTTAAGTGACTCAAGGTTCACACAAAAATTTAGTGACAGCTGGAAGAATAAACCCCAGGATTCCCAGCTCCCCACTGCCTGCCCAGTGGCAGGTACGACATGTCAGGAAGGAGCACTGATTTCCCTGGGGCCCCGCGGCTGGCGGATACTGCCCATCATTTTCACTACAGCACAGCACAGCCACGTTGTCACCACACACATGGAGCTCAAAGGCAGCCTGAAAAGAATGCCATTCATTCAYACAAAAACCCCTGAGAGCAATGCCCAAAACTGGGGAGAAAAAACCTTGGGGGATTTGCACATTTTTTTKCTCCTCCCCTTCCTTCCCCTATCTTCATGCTTCAATTTAAAAAAAAAGGAAAAAAAAAAAGCTTTTCTGTCTCCCATCTAAGCAGTCAAACATCGCAAAATGCAGAGGCACCACTGTAGGCTTGCCTCTGTGAGCCTTTGCTGGCCAAATTATGTGGCAGTGGCTGCTGGGAGCGCACACGTGCATGGAGAAGTGGGTAGAGAGGGGACAGAGCTGCTGCCATACGGCTTTTTTTCCCACTTCTTGCCAACATAATCAAAATAACTCACTTACACCTAATAAAATAAAATGCAGAATCCAAAAGCCTTCCTTCCCTCCAGCGGTTTGTCTGGATCCCATTCCTTGGAGCTGAGCTGAGAAAGCAAGAGGAGGTTTTATTTTGGTTTTGTTGTTGTTAATTTTTTCTAGAATGAAAAATACTGACAGTGAGGGAGAAGGTACAGCACATTTCTGGCACAGATGGAAGTCAAGGTCCTCTAAAGCTGCTGGCTTGATGGGGACCAAAGTTAATGTCTAGATTTTTTTACTTTTCTTTTTCTTCCTTTCTCTCTCTCTCCCCTCCTYCGCCTTCTGTTTAATTTAGTCTTCGCTTACCACAGATAGGTGGGGTTTATCCCCTCCTTGCTCTAAATATATGTGTATGCTTTTCCAATTAGACCTGATATGCCCTTCCCTTTGGTCCGTTTCCATTTAAGATTGCTTTCCATCACAGCTGTAAATCTCCAAAGTACCGGACAGTGCATGTGGGAAGTATCAGCAATCCTTTACAATGTGCCAGGAATGACCAGAGATGACGGATCCAAAGGTGCTAAAAAAAAAAAAGCAAGCATAAATGCAAGAAATTCCACATGATGTAGTGGCACTCCTATGTATTCATTAACTCTTCCGCATCTTCTGCATATGTAAATTAAAACAGTGAAGTGGACTGCTCCTGCGGTCAATTAAAATGCAAAATTAATGACTTAGTGTGTTGATGATACAAAGCTGGGCTTGCTTCTTGGAGGCTCTGAGTAACGCTGATTGCAAAATGATCAACTGAAAGTGCGAGTTTGTCAAAAATTGAAAGAGTTCACAGAAACATGTTGATCTTTGGCAAAGTATTCAAGGGAAAGGCACTGAAAGAAACAGCCTTAGACTTCTTCATTTTAGGTTTCTCCTTTGACCAGGATGTGTCATACTGAATCAGGATATTACAGGGACAGACGCAGCCCTGATGTGAATGCAAGCACAGCTGTGACCACATCAGGGAACGCAGGAGCACCCCTGCCCACCTCTGTAGGCCATGCAGTGGGGCACATTTACTCCTCCAGACTGACTCACGGGGTGGGGGTGGGATGGTGAGCACAGAGCTGCAGCTGGGGAGACACGCGTGGTCCTGCAAGCACCCAACCAYCCTGCTCCAGGAGCCCCCAGGCAAGAGGCAGCACCCCAAGGCCCATTGCCAGAGCCTGCCACGGCACAGAGCCTGCACTGAGGACATGCAAGTTGCCAGTATGGTGGGAGGGCAGTGGAAGTTTGGGTTGAAGGATGRACTGAAGCTCCTTCAACTCTTCCAGTAAATCTTCATTGTTATTGGGAGAAAGTGAGATGCAGAAGTATTAACGTGACTCAGCAAGTCAGTGATAGAGTCAGTGATTGAGCCTGTGGACACTGATCTCAGTACTTGTTCTTTAGCTACAAGACCATCTAGTATATGAGARATTTATATTCATGTTCCATGTTTTATTTTTACTGTCATGCATATTTAATATGCATCTAATAAATGACTAAATTCCATAGCTTGTACCACTGCAGCTATGAAAATATGCAATAACCCAATGCCTCTTGTCTTTGTTTCAGTTTTGGATAATGACAGAGAGGGAAGAAACCTGCCCTTCAAACACAGGTAAATGGTCTCTACTGAAGTCACTGGGGTCTATGCATATGCTCTTTAAGGCATAGCTGCCCATCTTTATTACTGGCTAAATTATGTCTTAGAAACTGTTATGTTATTTTCACTTTCATCAGGACTTACGGATTTTAAAAACCCCCTTATTTAAAAAAAGAAAAAAAATCTACCAGACAAAGGTGACAAATAAAAGACAAAAAGATGCTGTATGATATGAAGATAAAGGAATAAGCTCCATATGCCTATATGCATTTAAGGGCAGATTTAGTAGGGAGGCAAAGGGGACTGTGACCCCTTAATTTATTTTACACCCTGTGTCACAGTGATGAGGGAAAGTTATTCCTGTCACCACAGGCTGCACCCAACCCTGACATGAGCTATCTACTCTCCAGTGTCCTGTCTATCCCATCAGGTACCGCTCAATGTTTCTCAGCCTCAGTAAATCCTTTCATTAAAGCTACAGAAGCTCATGATTTTAATACTGGTGGTTTCCCAAAGTTGAATCCTTGGTGTTGGTCAGAGGATGCTGTCACATATGTGCACGTCATTTACCCTGCAAACTCCAATTTTTTAGAGGCAGATGCAAAGTAAGTAGGAAAATTAAGAGTGCTGATCCACTCATAAAAGCCATCTCTTCTTAGATCATTACAGTATGTAACATCCTTGAGTGAAACGGASTTATCATCCAAACCTGTAATTTTCAAGTAATCACTGAGTTTTGAGTGTTGTCATGTTATTACCAGCAGTAGCCAGCATTTGAAAAAGGCAGCAGAGAGTTTCTATTAACATGCAATAAAAAATATTTTTCATCAATGGCATGTTTAAATGCTGAAGCATCAGAGTCATACCTCGTGAATCCCTGTCTGTATCAGTGGCAGCAGAGCGAACATGTAGCAAAGAAGGGAAAAAGTCTAATCATAAAAAATTACAGAGACACCATGCAAGAGGCATAATACAGTAATTTGCAGGGTGGGATGAAAAAAACATCAATGCTCAATTCTGTGTATTGAGCTATTATGTATAAGTTATTATTAACAACATAATTGCTCAGCTCAGGTGCTGGTGGCAAGAGATTTCATATGATAAATATGCCTCCAACATAACTCAATTGTCTTCACTAGTGTTTGACTGAGGACAATTTAGGTTGTTTATGTCTGGGAACGAATTTGGTGAAAACAGCCTGTACCAAAGGGCCTGGAGAGTTGAAAAGGTAGGGTAAGATGAACATAAATGTTTCACAGTGCAGAATGTTCTTGACCCCTCATAGTAAACCTGTTGGTACAGGATTCAAATATGCGAAAGTCTGATACACATGGAGCAGCACTGATTCTTTCTATGTGCACCATCTTCATGTAACATTGGASCTACCAGCTCAGTTTTTAGTATTGAAAATATGGAGTAATTGTCACTTTATATTTAACCTGTTGGAGCAGACACAATTCCATTGAAACACTTAAAATTCTTCAACCATTATCAACACTCTGTACAAAACCTGTCTTCTTCCTCATTATTTCAAAGCTAGATTGTTAAACATCTTAAACAGTTTTGGAGGAATAATAAAAATGGAAAGGTATCAACAAATCAACCTTATCTCCTTAAAGATCAGGGAGGAATAAATTTCCCTTAGTGCCTTCCACAGTAGTCTGTTATCATGAAGGAGAGACTATGCTGGCTTGCTAAAAAGAAAAGAGGGAGGAGAACACMGCCATTGGGGAAGCTCTAGCTCCCTAAATATATTTCCTTATCAAGTTATCTGCAGTCTGTATCTCAAAAGTCTAGGTACCCTTTGGAGAAGTTTTGCTCCAGATACATCAGTTTTGCTGCTGTTACTAAGGAGTACCAAAATGCTCTGCTCTTTTCCATATGCCACAGGGAACCCAAAGTGCATTCCGGGAGCCAAATGCATGACTCAGGTATTTCTTTCTTACTCCAGTGACTTGAACTGCACGCTGCTTGTAGCGCTGCAAAACCAAACCTGTGACGGACTCAGCAAAAAGCTCTTCTGTTCAGTGGCAGAGGAATCACAAGTGGCTCTGCGCACTCAGCACGGCCACGCTACAGGTACGACACTCCAGCGCCTGGCGCATGGCCGTGGTCTCGTTCTTGGCTACTATGGGTACACCCAAAAAGTGTGGGTGTCTGCTCAGGGCTGGCCTGGCCACCCYGGTCTGTTCCAAGGGCCTGCAAAAGGAGCCCTGAAGGACGGGGCAGCATCCTGCCGAGGCACAGCACCGTCGCCTCACGGAACCGTTGGTGAGGAAAGAACCAAGTCACCCTCATGCAGAGGTGCCGAAGCACAGCCTCCTCTTCGGCGTGCCTTGTTGTTTGACCCGACTGGGGGTCAGCTCTCCGACCGGGGGCTGGGAGAGCGCCCGCCTGCCTCCTCCCAACGCTGCGGGCCAGCGCTGCCGCAGGCACAGCGGGGTGCCAGGGGCCAGCCCCCCCACCCGCCTGGGGGAGTCCCGGGGGAGAAGCTCCGCGCCCCAGCCCCGCGGGAACCCAGGCGGCAGCGCCAGCGCAGCCCCGCGGGGCCGCTCCCCTCAGGCGGAGCCGCGCAGCCTCCCCCGCGCTCCCCCCCCCTCCGGGAGCTCGGCGCTGCCCGCGGCCCGCAGCGCGCCTGGCCGGCGGCGGCCACCCGACACCCGCCGCTGCCAGGAAGCCGCCTCCCCCCTCCCCTCCTCCGCCCCGCCC
>JASVER010000040.1:4418474-4431401 GCA_030449065.1 Oceanodroma leucorhoa | reverse complement strand
GGGGGCGGCCCGGCGGCTGGCACCGCGCCCGCCGCGGCCGTGCCCTCGGCTGCCGGCCACCGTGGGCGGCCCGGCGGCTCTCCCCGCGCGGGTGGGGTTCCGGAGGAGGGGTGGTCCTCCGCCTCGTCCCCAGCCCGCCCGAGCAGCGCGGGGGGGGGATCAGCCTCGGCAGAGAAGCTCTCATGCCTGGGGGAAAGGGCTGTTGTCCCGGGATAAATAACCCCGCCCCAACTTAAAGGCAGGGGTACGGGCCTACGGGGGAGAGAGGGAGTGGGGAGGGGCGGGCAAGGGCTGGTTCTGCAGCATTTCTGTAATGTAATTACACAAGATTTAAATGAGTGAGTGTTTCCTACTGAAAAACAATCACTATTGTTACCCCCGAGCTCCACTATTCTGGATCGCCTGATCTATATGTTTAAAATGTCAAGCCCAGTGTAGGAGCAAAGACTCAAAAAATCTAATTCTCAGTCTAAAAGAAAATCATTTTAGGGAGAGAGAGTGTGTGTGTGGCTGGCTGGCTTTCTGTGGTGCTACAGTTCCCATACGAAAATCAGCTCATAATGCTTCCATGTTKTATTTCTCCCTTTTACAGGATCTGTCCATTGTTCTTGTCTGGATCCATCACTAACTCAATCTGAGTCCATGGCAAACTTGTGAATACGTGTCCCCAAGAGCCACCCATGRTGTTGGGGCTGTTACCCCTGCTTCAGAGAAAGGGAACTGAAACATGCCCAAGGTCACCCAAGGAAATCTGCACTAGATTAGCACCTGAATCATTCATTCTGGTCACAGAAATGCTAATTTCATCAACCAACATCTGAGCAGAGCCTTGAAAGATATGGCTGTATGGAAGGTGTAGGTATTTCTGGTGTTGGTCCTACTCTATTAAGCTCAGTGGTAAATTTCATTGGCAGTGGAATGAGATCTAACCAAATATTTTCTTTGGGTTTGGTTCTCTTTTCATTAATATTTTATGTAAAACTGATGTAAGCAAGAGAAGARTTAGACGTTTTATTTATTTAATTCTTTTAAAAAATATTTTTTGAATTATTGTGGAATTATTCAACAGACATGCTGATTTCTCGTAACAGACTGGGATATCTCAAATGAATGTCATAAATTTTTTTATTTGTGCAATCCTTTATTTCTGYGTTCTTTACAGCAGGAGTAGGAGATAATGGGGCTGGAATGTTCTTCTTGATTGTTCATGTTAGTTCTCTGTGTCAAGCAGGATAAAACTCCAGCTAATCCTGCCATAAATTTAGGTATTCCTAATCCTTTCGTATTCCCACTTTTCTTCAGGCATTAGGCATGTAATCAGTCCTGTGCCAAAAAAAGAATATTAAAGAAAAAGTTGGGACTGTAAGCAGCTATAAAAAATGAAAAAAAGTACAAGCTGCCCAGTATTGCTCAAGTTCAGATGGTTTTAATAGCTCTCCCCTCTAACCTGTCTGGCTCTGCAGTCCCTTAGCACAGGAAAATTTATATTTGGGAGCACGCAGAGATCTCTGTTGGGGCTGTTTACATAGCTCAGTACTCTTAATACAGTGGTATAGTGATGCTTTGCCCCCTCTTATTGTYGTGTCCATTAAAGGTTTATATCTCTGCTTTTTGTAAGTATGGTAGAATTGGACAACTACCCCCAGCTAATGCATGGGGCTAGTGAGAAAAGGGAGCTAACTATGACATTTGGAGTTAGAGTGTGGCTAAGCATGTCCTCTGGGGATCTAAATAGAAAAGACTGGTTCCAAGCGAGAGGGGACCCGTTGAGAACTGCTGCCTCACAAGCAAGGGCCCAGTTTTAAGATGGGCTGCTTCTTGTAAAGGTGTGTCTTATCCCTTCTTCCCTGCGGAGCTGAGGTGGGGGAGCCTGCTCTGCGTCCTCCAGCCGTACTGCCATAGGGACAGGAACTGCTCTACAGGACATGGAAATCAACAGGGAGGACAGGGCATGTAGCGGGGCAGTGGGTAGAAGGAAGCAGGGCTCGGAGCAGCTTCCCCRGAATAAAGGAAGAACTAACACTGCTTTGGGGAGGGAAAACATACGGGGGGTGGGTGTCCCTGCTGCTAATAGTGAGAGGAAAATGCATTCCTATCAACCTGCACAGTGGTATTTCGCTGTGGTCTGCTTCATGGTGTTATACCCCTTTCCCGATGCCTTATCAATAATTGGTGTTAGGTGATCCCTTGCAAAAGTAACATTTCTGCCTCCTTCCCCCTTCTTCCTAGCTTGTGTTGAGTTTGTTCTTTCCTCTCCTGCTTAGCCTGTGGCTTATATTACTGATATGTTTAAAGAAGTGAGTTCATTTTCCTCTTCTAGRTTATATTTATTTCTTCAGGAGTTATCAGTTTGATGTATGTACACATTATGAGGTGCTGCACTTCTTGGTGTGTGTTTTGCTGGGGGAGTCTTATTCTTGCTGTGGCTTGAAAGGGCTTTGGGGCGGTGTAATTTTTTTATTATTGAAGAAAAGATGACAAAAGGAAACCAACCTCAGACTATGAAACTTCTCCAACACAGTGAACTTGGTGATCAGAATTGCTAAATGGCCACTCCATTTAACAACAGGCTCAGAATTATCAAAGTGAACAGTGAAAATCAGGCTAGCTATTGRTATAACTAACTGGTGGTTATTTGCAAGGCATCTACCTTTTCTCAGGTAGCAGGGAACTGGAAATTGGAAGCCACTGCAGGGTATCAACAGTGTACGTGTGACTGCTGCACRCTCAGAAAAAGCCCAGCAACTGCAATTCTCCTCCTAAGTTAGGTACACGACATGGGTATTCCTGCTGTCCCATGGCCGTGTCAGCATGGGATAGGAGACTCGCAGGCAGACTTTGGCTCACCATCCTTTTTCTATAGGGTGGGAGGATCCAAAGAAAAGGACCTGCAGGGTTTTGGGTGGGAGCTGTCAAGGAGGGTACAGGGGGAATCCAAGTGCAGCCACTGTTGCTAGCTCTGGGCTGGGGTGGTGGTCAATGCCTCTCACTGCACGTTTCTAGATAATCAGGCCTGCCCGCTTGAGTATCTGGGGGCTCTTCCATCACAGCCCTCCCTGTTCTGCTGGCCTGTTTGGAGCCAGCTTGGGGAACCACCTCTGTGCATCACGGGCACAAAGACGTTGGCCTGGCCTTCCCACCAAGGGGTATTTTCTCCCACTGGGAATGCTCTATGAACCATACATCTGGTATGTCTTTCTGGCTGATGTGGAGGCTTTACAAGCAAGCCAGCTGCTGTGAGGAGGCCACAGCCACACAGCTCCCAACTTGGGTTTTTATAAACACCAAAATAGACAATGGGGAAAAAAATAGAAATAAACAAGCTGGCTGCTTTTGATTAGGAGCAGCCCTTCTTCAGTCTGCACTAAAAGCACTCATGCTTGCTTAACAGTACAAATAATTAATCATGTGAAAGTGGATTCCTGGACCAGGATAAAATAGCAGGACCTTTTACTTGCACCCAGAGGTCCATTTCTGGTGGGTTCCACTAGCATCTTGCTGGCATTCTCTGGGAGATGAAGCCTGTAGAAATGTACAGGGATTAGTGAAATGGTTYCTTTGTCACTAGTCAGTTCTGGATCAGGCTCACTGTGCGAGTTTCCTTSTTGTGTCCAGTCTGCAGGAGGTTGCTCCATTTTGTGCTTGAGTGATGTAAATCCATGAATCAAACTGACCAACCTGACTGGSCAGTGGACAGTGGTTTTATGCCTTGATCCTATGGCTGCACACTGATTTTCACACTTGGCAGCAAAGTGTCTCTCTTYTTTGCTTAGCAAACAGTGGGTTATATCTGGCATAAAAATCAGTGTCATCTGCAAGTTCTACCAAGGGCCTATGAAATTAGGGTTTCTTGACTGTATTCCCAGCTTCTCTACCAACTCCCCACGGGCCTTAGTTTATGCACCTGTAGAGTGGGGACAGACATCCACATGTGCCTTACAGAAATGAATAGTGTGATGTTTGATTGAGAAATGTCTGTGCTATGAGATGCTCAGACGAAGGATGTAGCTGTGAACAGTTCTTACTGCTCTTATTAGACYCTGCTAACAGAAGGGAGAAATAGTTCTATGCTGCCTTGCTTTAAATGGGGCAGAGTGCGAGGCACAGATACAAATGAAAACTGTTCAGATTGTTTCTTTTTTCTTTTCCCCTACAGAGAACCTGGCCCTGATTCTGCTTCATGCTGGTGTGGAAGAGCAATTCAACCGGTGTCAGAGGATTTCCACTGACATAAATCTAGTGTAAGCGGGAGCATCATGGGGCTCTATATTGGACATTTTCCACTTTCCAGGGTGAACGTGTGGAGTTCTCTCAAGCAGAAAAGCCTCATCAGGCTGCTTCTTTGTCCTTGCCCTTAATTTTTCTTCTATTTGCCTATGTTATTTAACTGTGTAAATTTCAGAATTCTGTTCCATAAATGTGTCTTCCATAAATGCAAATGGAGCTGGGCATTAAAATAAGCCATAGTTAAACATTTTAGAGAGACTTTTCCACTTGCCACTGATAATCCCTTCCAAATTGGCAATAAATAAATGAATTTTGCTATCCATAGGCAGGCAGCTTTGCTGGTATTTATCATGATTGACAGTGATAATTTTATTAATTAACATACCATTTTGAAGTGTTGCAAACTTCCTGCAGAACAAACAAGCCCCTAGCCTGAGGAACTTTGCAGCAAAGGTATGTCTGATAAAGAATATTGAATTAGACTGAGATGTGAGTACATAAGGTCAAGCTTGCTATTCTGCTTTCATACAACTTCTCCAGAAACTCCCACGATAATAAATAATAATGATTACCTAATTAATTGTAAGGCATAATAGCAGCTTTCATCCAAGATCTTAAAAACTCTTTGAAAGGTGGATTTTGCAAATGTAAAACTGCAGCACAGGGATGAACAGCTTGATTTCTATCAGACAATGTGGAACTTGCCAAAGGGATACACAGGGGAGTGTGTAGCAAAAAGGGATTGAATTCATGCTTCTTGCAGCACTGTCCAGTGCCTCATTTTTGTGGCTGGTTGTGCCACACAGTTCACAACAGTCGCCAGACATCCTTCCCGCAGTGTGCCGCCTTGTCTGCCTTTCTTTTGTATGTGACCCGGAGCCCTGGGTAGTGTCTTTCAGGCATATCTTTGAGGCAGGTACTCCTAGAAACTTAGATCTGGCTGTAGAGATACTTCTGTTCTGAGCAAGAGGGTCGTGTTCTCACACCCCGGGAGCAGCCTCACAGGATAACCTTACACCTGAAAATGGCAAGATCAGAATGGTTCTGAGCATGATGTCCACTGATGGCAAATGCACAGCTCACACACAGTCATGCATGCAGGCAACAGTGCATAGAGTATCTTGAAACATTTGCAGGATTAGAAGAAAATATTTACTGCTGGTCCCCTTCTAGACCATTCTGTTTTTTTAAAAAGACGTGGAAGCAGCTTCTCTAATACAAATGTATTTAYTCTAGGTTTTCCCTCCCCCTCGTCATTTCTGCCAAAAGAACTGGAGAGCTGTGGTCARTGGCATCACTGAAGGACATGTGGGCTGACAGACAGTAAGTTTGCTACAGCAAATATTGCAGTCTTTTCCAACAGAGGCAAAACAAATCACATGTTGTCAGTGGTATTGCAGGTCAAGCATGAAGTTTTGCCAGCTCCCCCAATCTGAGCAGAAACAGAAATCCAAGCAGTGACAGGAGACAGAAAAGATGGCTGACTGACTAGCTGCCTGCTCAGAACTGCCTAATTTAGTTATCTGCTTATGTCTATGTTTCTATACTTTTTTTTTTTTTTTAACGCGCACACTCTCCCCCAGTTTTCTGTTATTATAGTGAGGAGTTTCATTCTGTGCCCAGCACTCAAACTCTCCCCATTGTGGTACATATTGGACACCATTTTTCCCTTCTCTTCTTATCAATTTATTTCATATAGTATCCCAACTCAGCTGAGTGCAGATTTGAAACCGTTACCTTATGCCCAATGATTTTATGCTGTCTGGGAGGAGCAAGAGTGGAGAACACCCTTAATCCCTCTTCCTCTTGGCCAAAGAGSTAAAAGAGGAAGGGCAGTGTAAATGAGAAAGTTGGTCTCAGCTGAGACCCTCTTTTCCCTGCTTCATCTCTCTCCCTTCATGTATCTCCTGTCCCTTCTCTTCCCTTCTGCTGTATTTCCTTGTTCTCTGACCTGTGCTGTGGCGTGTTGCTGGTGGCCTCGCTCTCTTCYCTCCTGCCACTCCTCTCTGTCTGGGACAAGGTGCTTGAGAGACTAGGGGCCCCGTACAACCGACAGAGGAGTCTGTGGAGTTGTTCCTCCTCTTTCCAGCTGTGAATATGGCCCAAGGGGCTTCTAATCACTTTCATTCATTCTGCACACAATGAGTAGAGCAGCAAAAGCTCACAACAGGGGAAACAGAGGGAGAGAATTGGCAGGGGAAGAAAAGGATGGGAGGAGAGTGAGGGATTTCTCTCTTTATCCATGAAGCTGGAGACTTCCCTGTTTGGGAAATGAAGGCCCTCTGACCTGCGGAGTCTGTTCCTTCCAGTTCAGACAATGTGCAGATGTTCTGCCAGGCCTTGCTGCACCCGTTTTGTGGCTATAAAGTCTTTGCATTCAATTCTATCAGGTTGGCTCTTTCCCAAAGACATTAAATTCACATAAGAAATAAAAGCACTTTGCAGTGCTAGAGCTGTTCATTCCCCGGGAAGTCCTAGAACTTCATGGGTGGAAGGCAGAGACTCTCCAGGAGACTTTAGGAAAGCCATTTGCCTCCAAACTAATCTGGGGCAAGAAAGCAGAAAGTATGATCAGACTCACCTACAAGAACAAGGTTTGAAAATATACTGGGGGAGTAAGAGAGGTTAGGGCTGGAAGGGCAAAATCATTTTGAAGAGGCCTGGGCTAAGATGAGTGCCTAGAGGTTTCTAGCATTGTACTGAGTTTGTACTTCATGGYGTTGTGCAAAGTTGAAGGGCAGGAGAGGAGCTTTGAATGGCCACATGTGGAACTTGTATCTGCTTTTTTTCCCTCCCTGTGGGGATCCCTGGCATACYGGTCAAATGCATGGAGAGCAGCTATCTTCAGTCCTACTGACCTGTGCCAAGAAAAGGGATAACGATGGTATGAGCAGGGTATATGTGGGGATGGCTGGCTCTGCTCAGTGAGACAGATACATCAGTGAACAACTAAGAACAGAAGAACATCCTGTAAGTGTGTGTGTCTGGCAACAATGGGGTAAGAAAAAGGCAAATATTTCTAGACTGGCCTTATTTGGTAGAATTCCTAGGGTCATCCATGGAGGAGAAGGGTRGGAAGCAGCTGTAGAATTAAAGAATAATGTGTACCTAGAAAMCCAGCACTCCATTTGACAAGGAAGCAGCCCCTCTTAGAGGGGCTATGCAAATGCTTCCAGCTTCCTGATCTTTATGGAGAGCCTTGATTTGAAAGCTTTCTTGGGGGGTGAAATCTCATGGCTGTGTTGTTAGCACCTCTTGGAGCCTGGARGAGCTGTATGTGTTAGATGTAAAAAGTTTTCAAGGTAAACAGGCCCAGAAATGCTTCCCTCCATGCATGCATGAGATAYTGTGATTAAAAATGCTCCTACAGAGAGGAAAATAAAAACAACAGCCCAGGAACTGCTTGAAGAAAGATATTTATGTCCTGAGTTGTAAAACTAGCCAAGCTCCCCRAAGAAACAGCAGTAACAGAATTTAGCTGTTGGAACCCAAAGATGCATTGTTCTGATTTAATAATTAATGTGGAGTTAATTGAGGCTTTTACTGAACTGAAACAGGATAAAAGAAACCCGCCAGCCTGGACGCCATGGTTCTCTGAGAACAAGTTCATTCTGTTCCCCTGTGACCCCCTCCCCACTCCCTCTGCCGCACGCCGCTCCCCCTTTYTTTTCCCCCCAAATGGGTGTGGAGTGTGACCGCTTCTGCTGTCCTGTACACAAAACAAGGAGGCCGGGAAGATGGCCACAGAGGCAACTGGGTATGGGGAAGGGGAGAGCYACGAGGGAACCAAGTCTGGTGGTGAATGGAGCTTTCTTCCTTCCCTCTCCTAGGCTACTGTGACAGGGATTTTCCATACATGCACTGACTTGGGAATTACTGAGCCATGCAGCAGTCACAAAGAATGCTTCCAAAAGGCAGCAAAACGGAGAGAGGCACAGGGAGAAGCTGGCTCCATGTTATCTTTAAGAAGGTAAATAGTGACATGGGTTTATAGCTTACAATTTAGTGCTTTAGAAATGGAGTCACACAGAATGGATCCACAACAAAATGGCTTTTAACCCCTTGGAGTATGTGCAGTGTGAATAAATACTATTCGGGTTTGTTGGGAAAAATGGCAAAATTTTGGTGTCAGGGTTGTTAGTTACTRGAGAATGGAATGATCAGAGAACATTTCGGATTAGGGCATGGCTGCTAGGTTTTAGATTCTCTGGAAGAAAGGCTGGAGTGGCCTTTATCTTATTGTAGTCAGTAGAAGTCTTTATACCAATTTCAAGGGCCTTTGGATGAGAATTTGTCAGCCGATGATGAAGGAAGAGCTGTTTTTTATAGTTTTATTTCTGATTATAACAGTTTTGGGGGAACATGAGGTGCTAGGACAGGTGAGTCTTGAGTAGATCTGCCCTAAATTCTGGCCCATGCAGTCTCCAGCCCTGGGTCAATGTTTCRTGAAAGAATCGGCCTTCGTTTCAGCCTGCTGACATATTATGGTATGTTAGTAGAGAGGTGAGGGAGTTCTGCCGACACGTAAGGGGTAAAAGAAGTGTTTCTGAGAAGGAATGGTTCCTTCCTCTTGATTCTCCTTTCCCTCCTTTCACCCCCTCCTGTGTGGGGCTCCTGCTACTTTCATTCCACCTGTCATCATCTACTTAGAAACTGRAGGAACAGCAACAACTGTTGGAAGTCCACGAGATTGTGACCGCTTAGCAGTTTGCAAAACAGACCTTGAATATTACCACCAAAACTATAAGCCCTACAGCTCCAAGCCACCAGTAGCGTATGGTGTGGGAGGTTCAGACTTTTCTGTCCCAAGGACTTGCTCTGGAGATAGCTGAGCTTCTGAGATCCAGTTAAGACTTCTCAATACAATCCCTCTTACAGGATGAGGGAACAGAAGTCAAGGGAACCCAAGGAAACTAGGGAGAACCTACTATTTAGCCAATTCTTTTTCTTTGTTACTAGGTTTGGTGAGGAGAAGGGARGCAGGGGCACTGGCTGGGACTCAAGAGTGAACTGGATATTTGTTCAATAAGCCTTTATGCACATGCAAAGCCAGTTTATACACAAACATTGAAAGTGTTTTGCCTTCTTCCTCATCCCCATGCTGTTATTCAAGTGGTTTATTAGGGAGGTCATATAGTGGTGGCTAGAAGGATTACTCCAGCAATACTGACCCAGAGTTCAGTTCTCCCTCACTTTCCATTTTCACTTGCTGCTTTCAGTTTTCCAACTCAGTTCTCTGTGTTTTGCATCTCTTGCACTTTCAGCCACCAGTCGTCCTCTCCTCTAACATATAGCGTATTGCAGAGGAAGGAGTGCCTTAGCATTCGTTTTGCCGTGACCTTCCAGTTGAGGCCTTGTTGCCCTAGCTGGAAGTGGGATTATATTGGAAATGTGGGAGGACCTTTGCCCATTTTCCCATTTAGTACCTGCTCTTCAGCAACTGCCTCTGAGGTGGAACTTTTTATTTAAGTTTTCCCTTTATTATTCTAGGTTCACTGAACACAGTGAGTGAAAACTCGTGCCTGGAGCACAAAAAACTTGCAAAGCAAAGCTCCTCTACATTGCTGATGCTTGATGGGATCATCAACAGAAGTGAGGTATGCAACACTTGGGATTCAGACTCTCTCTTTGGAAATGGGAATGCTGGAACATTGGGTCATTTTCCCTCCAAACGAGTGGGGTGACATAAAAGATTACTAAGCTTGCAAAAAGTGCTTTTTCACCACCTCTTAGTCCACACATCTATATCTGTAGCCCTGAAAACCACCTAGGATGTCATCTCCAATGTATATGCTGTCCTTAGAACACTTGTCTTCAGACCTCCCTAGAGTCTTCATGCTGGAAACAGTTACTAGCCACCTTAAACCTTGACCAACTCTCCCCTATGTCTGAATATACATTTTAGAAAATCAAGTGTATTACATGTCTACTACAAAGCAAGCACTGCATGCRCATTCAGGAGTCTACTGCACTCCCCCCTTCCGCTCCACATGAATTGGAAGGAGTTAGGGAATGCTGCCAATGACAGAATTTGCACAGAGAAGCACAATGGTAAACTGCTGCTAATGCATGCACTACAGATGTTGGTTTGGGATCTGGTAGTATACAGGATGTAAACGTTCTGATTATGGAATGGGGACTCTCTGGATAAAACTACACAGCCAGTTAATGTACCATCTAGAAACTACTTTTATACCCTGAAGAGATTAGTGTCTGTCATTTGGGCTTTTACTTTAGAGTCTAATAGCTGGAGATTTAATCCCTTATTCAGAGAAGTAATTATTGTTCATATAAATAGGTCTGTTGGAGTCAGCGAGCCGAGCTCGCTGAGGGAGGAATAGTCAGTTTTACCAATCCAAGTCTCTACAGCATTGTGCAATGTGCGATGCAGTATTTAGTACATATAGGAATGGTGAAGTATATTACACTTTTTCAGTGGTAATCTGTGGAAACATTCAGGTTCGGGTGCTGACTGAGGACATAGCCCTTCACATCTACATGTGATATATGTATCTGCATCAGCCCCTTGCCAATCCATGGCTTGGATGGCAGGACATGGTTCTTCCTGAAACCAGTATTATTCAGGGTGAGCCTACTTTGGAGCTGGGATCTCAGTCTTCAAACCCCACAGGTAGTTGCTGCTAGACCACCTGACGGGGTTTTGATGACGCTGGAGCTGTAGTTTTGCCCACTGAATAGAAACATGCATCAGGTTTTGGGTTCCTTCATTTTTAACTGCTAAATACATTAGGCGTGATTTCTGTGGCTTGAAACAAGTGAGGTTTGCAGGAATTTATAATGTGTTGTTCTTTACTGCCTATACCAGCTGGCAGCTGGGTCTGAGGGGGATCCTGCAGCACTCACACCCTTATCTTTCAAAGAGCATTCCTGGCAATGGTGCTGGGGTTGTCATGCCAGGCCAGGAAGCAGACATGTGCAGCAACAGAGCTGTGATTTTTTTCCTTCCTCCCACCTCCATGTGGGGGAACTCCATCAGCCATCAAGTGAAAACATTGCAGCACACAGCACATCTCTGAGTGTGGAAAAGGGGATGCTGGGCACTCGGAGAAGGAGGAAGGACCATGAAGAACAAAAACTGAACATAACCACACACTTCTTGAAGCTCACATGAACACAGTATTTATGTGCCTGCTGCAAGGTAGCACTTTAGGTATATCCCTGTTTATTAAAAAGGGATACCTTTTTTCGTCTGAGTGTATGATGCATGTGGGGTTCAAAGAAAAGAAAAGTGTGTGGGATGAGGATCTGATTGTGGTCATTGTTGCCAAAGAAGCCAATTTAAGGAAAAAAAAAAATTGCAGCTGTGGGATATTATTATTTATGTGCAATCCCATAGTAGCCAGAAGCCCGTACCACAGGTTAGAACCATACTGTAACACACTGAACTCTTGCTCCTTTACGGCCCTTAAATCTTGTGATTGTGTTTTCATTTCTGGTTTTAGTTTTGCTTTTTTTTGTTGATGCTGGTTTGTTTTTTACTATTGTCACTTCCTCTGGAGATTTATTGATTCTGCATTTGGATGAGATTTTGAACTGCAGTTTGTGCTGCTTTAGCTTTGTTGCCATTTAAGATAATAAGCTGGTCTAATTCTGTTCACAGCATACTGGCTTCTATAGGAATGGAGTTATGCCAATATTGGTAGTTTTGGAAAATCATTTGCAAGTGTGTGCCAAAGCCCTGGAGGGTTTGACGTTTAGAAACACAGAAATTAGAAGAAAAGAATGGGTCCAGTGATCCAGTTCCTAAGCTGTTCATTGTATGACCTTAGGCAACTCATTTAATTTCTTTGTGCCACAGTTTATCTATCAAAAAAATAGGGATAATATCTATTTATCTCTTGCAATAGGTTGGGGAATCTAATAAATGCTGGCAATAAGCTTTTGATCCTGTAAAAGTAACAGAGAACAGCAAAAGACGGTATTATTTACAAATTCATGTTTCATTTTCATGTAATTGACATTGTTATGATGCTATTTGGAACTAAGCTGATGCTAAATAGTTCACTGAAACAGAATTCAACAGACTCTTGATCTTGGCATGTGGGAGGTTCTAATGTGACTCAAATTTAGAGTTTCTCCTTCATTTGCTTAGGCAGTTGAATTAAGTCTTGTTGGGCATGCTACCCCAGACAGGTCACGTTGTATAGCTTCCATGGATCACACCTAGCTRTTCCCCACAGTACCACCAGTCTCCTCTGGTTTAGGCACATTAGATACAGCCCGGGGGGCCACACACAGGTTGACCAGGTGGCCTTTGACTGTGTCCTCTGTCTGTCTGTAGGTGATCCCGTGGTTTTGGCTTAGTCAGTGTAGAGAAGTGCATTGATTGTGCTGTGCTTTTAGATGAAAACTGGTCCATAAACTAAATAAATCGCAGACCCGGCTGGAGTTGGAGCTGTGAAAGCAAGCAGCACTGGAAAATGAGCCTTGTTTAGGGAGATTTATTGAAATGAGCCATATACTCACACCAATATATATTATCAGTGTGTGTATACTTACCTGTATCTGTACATGTGTATATATTAGAAAGGTAGAAATCTAATGGTCATAGAGTAACCATATAAAGCTTTAGGGAAGAAATGAACATAAATGACAAGAAAAGTATTTCCTTCCCTAATGAGAAAATGAAAATAAATTAAAAAAAAACAAATAAACTGGCAGTATTTATTGAAGGACTGA
>JASVER010000040.1:4370331-4418457 GCA_030449065.1 Oceanodroma leucorhoa | reverse complement strand
AAAAAAAAAAAAAAAAAGAAAACACACCCATGTACATTCTAGGAACAGAATACTGTCAGCTGGACCGGAGGTACAAACAGGGGACATGTCTGGCTCCCAAGGCTTTCTCAGGACTGTGGTCTGCCATTCTCCTAGAACATCAGATTGGATGAGGGGAGCAGATCCCAGATGAAGTCTCCTTTTCAAGGTCCCACAGACCTTATGAAAGGCCCACAGGGCACATGCGCATCAAAGAGAAACAGGCAGAATCGTGCTATACAGAGGGGGAGAATTTAATTCAGGCTTTGAAACACCCAAGGGGATTAATACCTGTAATTTTTTTAAAACAAAAAATATCTCCTGTCCATTAGAAAATCCTTTGCCTCCCTGCAGGAGAGAGGAGACTGGGAACTGAACAGAATGTAGGATGGAAGAGCAAACTGTAACCCAGTGAATTAGTCTTAACTATAGCGAAAACAGCACTTGTGTAAATGAGGCCCCTAAGGGCCAATAACCAAGCAGTAAAATGTTACAGGAGGGAAGTAAGTCAGGGCTATAAACCTGGGAAGTCAGGACTGGATAGCCAGTATCTGGAGCATAAAACAGGCGAGATTAAAGGATGACAGATGAGGGCTGGGAAGGATGCATGAATCCTTACCAGCATAAGAATTCCAATTCCTGTGGCCTAAAGACAGGCTTGTTCCTCTGAGTACTGCCAGGTACCAGAAAATGACTCAGATGCCCACTGAGAACTTGTGAGGAGAATAGAAGAGTGAGCGATGGATGATAAAATAAGGAAATATAATCAAATCAACATTGAGTGTATTTGATTTAAGAGGACACCAATGAATAGAGAAGGGGAAGAAAGCGGCAGGGTGAGAGTTGCTGTTGGATGGGACTGTGGCTTGAGTGAGATATAGTGCAAGCCCTAAATTATCATCATCATTATTTTTTGGCTGGGCTGTGTTGTGACATCAATACCAATTTACACTCCGGGTGAGTAGCACTTACTACCTTCTTGTCTTCATAAATTGTGCATTGTCCTTATTTATTTGCTTCCCTGTCCCCTTCCTCTCCTCCTGCATTGCCTCTCTCCTTCTTTATAAGCATAATGGGGATAGTGTATCCTTGCTATGTCCTTGATGAGTTTGATGTTTAACCCCAGTTACGGATCCCCAGCTCCACTCCCCTTTCTTTTGTGCCAGGTATGAAAATGTTCAACTTGTATTCCTCCTTGTGAGGAGGATGATGTGTACAAAAGGAGGCAAGGTTGGCATTACTCTTGATAGACCTGCTAGCAAGTGATTCTTTTATCGTCATGCGGCTGGTATTTCCATGATACTTTATGTTCCTCATGTCTAGCCAGGAGTAGACACGTTGGCTATTCTGAGTCAAAGCCTTCTTTCTGACATCATGTGGTATGCGTTTAAAGGTCATCATTTTTATACTTGCTTTCTCTTCAAATTTAGTAAGCCACCTCATATTGTGAAGTCCACAAAAGCGCTGCTGTGGCATCACAAGGTATCTTCAAAACTACTTTCAAGCATGGAAGAAGCAGTTTGCATCATGGCAACCTCAGCAGTGCCTGGAAGCAGGTCTGCTATTTTTGATATATTCATAGGACAGAGCTACTCAATCTTTTCACTGTGTGGACTAAATTCTAACAGAGAAATCATTCTGCAGGTCACCTGCCTTCCCAGGACATCCCTTTGATGCCTATTGTAATGTTAAAAAGACAGAGCGTCTGTTGTTTTTCTTCAAGCATTATATAGCAGCTGAGGGAAAAAACCCTCACCAACACCGTGGTCAACACTGACCACATTATCTTAGGTAACTACAAGATATATCTTTCTGCCGTTCAAAAAGTGTGTAATTAGGGAGATAGAAGCCATTTGATTATATATTTATTTTTTTTCTGTAAATCTGTGTTGGAGTTTTCATCCTGCAGAAAACACAGCGTTGAGAAAGGAAGTGTGGGAGAAGCATTAGAAGACAATAAAACCAACCGTATCCCAAATAAAAGATCAGGCTTGAACTGTAAACTTTATGGAACTTTTGCAAAAGGGTTGGGAAATAATCTAAATAGCCAACAAGTTGGAGAGTGTGATTGTGGGTCTTAAGAACAGTCTGTCCCAGGTGAATGAATAGATCCCAGCTACAGCAGAGTTCTCAGAAACTGGAGACAGGTAATGTGTCTGGCCTGCTGTCACTCACCATCCCCTTTCTCATCTTAAATTGATTAAAAGATTTTCTTACTTGCTATTTTGGCATGAACAATTAAGACCATCCTTCTTGAGGAGGGGAAGAGGATGAAATTCAGTTACCACATTTCCTTGGAGGAGAAGGACTTTCACTCAGCTGATTACTTTTCTGRAGTAAAGTTGGAGATGTGGCAGTCGTCTGTCTTTGTTTTCTCTCTACTCCTTGTACTCTCTTTCTCTGTTGGAAAGAGCAAYCAGCTTGGTGTAGCAGAAAGAGGATGAAGTGTCTGTATCAGATAGATGCTATATAATTTACCAACTTCATTTGTCTCCCATTGTGCGCTAAGGACTAAAGGACTCACAGGTTGAACATCCACAGCCAGGTATCTAGAAAGGAGCCTTGCAGAAGAGATAATGTTCCTTATAGCACATTGCCTATTTTTTTATAACTACCTTTGAATACATACAATTAAAGGGAGCAAAAAGCATGCCCAGGATAGTGGGGGACTTTTTCTCTATCTTACTATCAGGTGAGGTTTTTGGGTACTTCTAATCATTGGTATAAAGGAGGGTAGGACTGCAATAAGGGAAAAGAAAAACAATGTCTGTCTGGGTTACTGGTTCAAGTTCCTGTTATCCCTAGGTCCAAATGAGTATGAAGGGTTGAGCTGTACATTCCTGGAGCCACATGGGTCTATGTATGGTTAGCTGTTCTTGCTGTAGGCTGAGATCTTACTGCAGGATTTTTAGCTGATGATGTGACTTTTGATTTTTTTATCTTAATTCCCACTATGTGACTTCGTAGGAGAAAGAGTGTCTGTAATCATTAACAAGAATAATTATGGAAGGAGAAGAAATATTGATTTGGGAAGCTGATAAGCTGTCATTTTGCGTCAATCAGCAGAGATGCACTGGTTTTCACTGACAGTTTATGCTAAACCACTGGATTTTACACTGAAACGGCAGAGTTGTGCACATGTTCTACTGTTCCGGCTTTGCGACTGGGTCAGTGATTAAATGAATTAGAGAAAGTCCATTTGGAAAGTGAATGTGTGCCAACCTCCTTTTTCAGTTTCATTTGAAACTCTGATATAAATTAAACTGAAATAAGAACTCATGTTCAAAATGAGAAACCTTTCTCAGTTGCTTAAAATCACACCTTAAGTTGATCTGATATCCCTCAGCATATGGGATAACTCTTAATCTCCTCAGTTTGGCTGTCAGAGGGGCAGATGGTAAAGCTGAAACTAACAGTTCTCAGAATTACCTGTTTGTGATGTTGTAGTGGATAGCTCTTGGCTGTGGCATGAGTGTTAAGCAGCAGAATAGAGCTCCTACTGACTGGTTTATTTTCAGAGCATGGGGCCCACACTCACCCACCCAAAGTTGTTCTCCCGCAACAGAACCTGAGGAAGAAGGTGATAACACAACAGCAGCATACTGGGAGCAAGTACTCACACACAAAATCCCACTTATTTGAGAGGGGATTTCTATCTGTGCAAGCACCACTGTTGCATATAAGGGTGCAGAAAATGCAAAACTAACAGTAGTARACTCAAGAGAGAGAGTGAAGGAGAGTGGGAGACCAAATTAATTTGGGAATGCCTCAGTCAGTGTGTGTTATTTCATTTGGCACACAGGTGSCAGGTGATGGGCATTGTCACTGTCAGGAAAAGGACAGAGACTTCTATGCTAAAGAATTCCAGATTTAATCTAACAAAACCTGTCTCCTGTTTGCAGTAGTAACTCCAATTCACAATCTCTCCTGTCATATTCTGCACGTTGTTGAATGTTTTATTGCTATATACAAGAAATACAAGGTTTCTTCCTGATTCCTGTATGATCAGTTCATGCTCTGATGCTTACAGCCAATGGAACAGAAAGCTGGGAATTTGCTTTCTTTTGAGAATCTGCTTTGCTGAAAAGAAAATAGATTCAGATAATGTGTAAAGAACCTTGGTGCTGGTGCCTGCCTAGAGGAAACAGGCAAAGGAGGACTGAAAAAAAAAAAGCCAATGACCTTATTTAGGGGTAGTAGATTTAATAATCTCTAATGGAATTACTGGTGAGGAATCTAGATGCTCATCTCTTTCCTGTAAAGGTTTGGGTTTKGTTTTGTTTTGTTTTGTTTTTTTTCCCTTCTCTCTAGCCTGCCGCCTTCTGCAGGGAATCAGTACGTAGACATTCTCCTAGGACAGCAGCTGCATGATGGTACCCTAGCTGTAAGGTCGTGCCCTAGCATAATACATTATGAGACAGTGGGTTAGAATATGCTTAACCCTGTACAGATGCACAGGGAAGAAGATGGATGCAAGGAACTTTTTACTGCTGCCTCTGTGCGGGGGGCAGGGAGGAGGCACCATCTCTGAAACTCCTTTTACGCGCTGTATGGTCCTGTGGGAATCTAGTCCAGTCTAGAATGGAGTCTAGCCCCAGGCACAGTGCCTTGGGGAACAGCTGCCAGTGTTGAGTCCTTCTTTAGCTTCCCTACCCGCCCCACATAAGCAGAGATTTGCAACTCCAGCTTTTCCTACAGCACCGAGTCGCAATAATGCAAACTAATTGCCAGGATGCAGCAAAGAAAGCTGAATCACCTGCCAAAACGATAGAGCATTTGCATTTTCTGCCTGCACAAAGGTAGAGGRGGAATTAAAATCCTGGGGAGCGCTCGCACCCTCTCAGGCTGCAGCTGAATGGTGGAAGTATTTGGAACTTCACTGCTAGTGCTGTGGTTTGTTTGATTTGGGGGAAGCAGGAGATGTAGACCTCCCTAGTGCCCCATGCAGAATAACATGCTTTTCCTTAAGCACTGCTTTAGTAAATATTCTGGGTAAATACTGGGTAAAAACTGCCATGTTAGATTTTTCCTGGAGGAAATTTTCTGGGGTTTGTAACTAGTCTTGGTGACAAGGGAATCTCCCTATAGATAATGACATGAGAGCAGYGTCATTTCAGTTCTTGCCATGGTCTTGGACAAATACGAAAGAATAACTTGGCAAGAGGTGGTGGTTTGGCGGACAGTAGATACCTGCCCACACTAAAAAGACATAAAAACGGCAGCATTAACTTCTAAGTTTGGATTTTCCAAGAATGAATGTTGAGCAGATGAAACAGGCAGTTAGTTCACTATGTTAAAGGACTGCAAGCCTTTCATTTGTTGCTTGTCTGCATCAAGAACTTATTAGATTCGTTGCTTAATTTTAATTGGTATTACAGAAAAATCACTCTCCCAATTTTATTTCTAAATCTCAATCCACCTAATACTCTGCACATGAATGGCCCCATTGTGTTCACTAGCATCAGTAGTTAGTAATTCTTAGCTGGATTAAATCATTAGGCCCTGATCCTGCTAACAGTATTGCATTATGGGTAACTTTACTCAGGGATTAGCTGAACCAGATTTGTAGACTCATCTGGGTGGAGTTGTTTGTAAACAACAAGTGTTTGCTAGACTTGAGGGATTAATGAATTCAGTGGTATGGTTCATTTACTTAATATTAAACATTTCTATGATGCTGAAGATTTTGGGCATTGGATGAGATAAGGAGCATCTGAAAGGAGTAGATTTATTTGTGCATATTTCATCGTACAGTTTTTGTATGTGAAAGATGCCTTAAACTGTGTTAAGTCATTCTCTATGGCTAAAAGCATCTAAGGACATTTAGATTATATTTATAATATTGTATAGGCGAGATCTGATTATTCAACACATAGAAAAAGCATCTACRTTTTGAATGTAGGAATGGCAGGATCCCAAACCCGGATGAGTCCTAAGACTTTACCTTCCTTTGGAGTATCAAGCACTGTCTGCTGCAGGAGGCAGGATGAATGCTGAACTCCTTGGAGCAGTGATGGGTCCTGGGGGCAAATCTTCCATCCTTCTACGAGAAGCAAAGCACAACTGTAGACAAATTATAATATCATATAATACAATAATTGTGCTTGTGATAGAAACGCCAACAATCTGTTCACTCCTTGGCATTGTGGCAAGCCARCTTGCAGTAGACACCAGGACTGCCCAGTTCCCAGTCACCCGTCCCGGTTGTGGCTTCTGTGGTTCTGGATCAGGGCACAGGCGTTTTTGCTGTGTCCACAGTTGACTCGCCCAAAGCAGTTCACATGGGCTTCTCACGATCCCAGAGACACCATTACCTCACACGACACTCTGGCTGGATGGCTGAGATGATAGGACTGTTACTTGAGCCATGAGGACAGGTTCATGCCGTGAACACGTCCCCTTTTTGCTCTGGAGGCTGAAGCATTCCGCTAATCCCCAGGTCTCACAGACCARCTTCTCCCTCCTGCCCTCCTCATGACCCCAACCTGATCTGGAGGAGCCACTCCTCCTGAAGGTCAGAGATAATTCATCTGGTGTCGTGCTGTGTCATTCATGATGAGTGACTGAATTGGTATGATGAATGGGGAAGGGTCAGTTAGAGCGCTAACCCGAGGAACAAATTTGTGGGGCCACCACTGTCATTTTATTTAGAGCACAGAGCCCTCCAGGCTTTCCGTCTCAAGAACGAACAGCTCGTCCCTAAAAGGAACTTAGCTTTTTCCTCAGGGTTTTTTCCCCCCTGACTCTAGGAGAAGAAGAGAGTAAGAAGCATTTGCAATTCTGTAAAAAATTACGAGCACAAAGGCTAGTCCATCTAATTGATAAGAAGCCTTAAATCTCATTTTTCAAGGGTTTCTAATGTGGCACTGAAATTGCTGAAACTTGGCATTCAAAAGTCATCTAGGGAACAACTCTTTTCTTCCCATCTCCCTTTTTTCAAAAAGAGGTTATTTTCTCACATCATTTTGGACCTCTTCTGCTCCGTAGTCTTCCCCCCCCCCCAAGTTATAATTCCTGGCAGAGTTTCTCAGTGAGCAATTGCTCATGAGGGCTCTGAGCCCTGCCATTTTTTAGCCCAGTGGGAGCTGCATCCCAGCATTTTTCTGGAATTAAAAAAAAATCAGTTTCTCAGGATTTTCTTGCCTGAAACAAAGGACAAATGATGCAAAGGCTTGAACAGAGATTTCTGCAGTGCTATGTTCTTTGTACCTATGACCTACATGTTAGTTAAAATCATGTCTGCTGAGGGCCCACAAAAATGCCTTTAAGACAATTCATTTCCATTTTAGATCAGAAATGAACCCTGTTTACTAAAGGGTTTTACTCCACTGACTATACCAATGTAATTGAAGTAAGCTATGCTAAGATAAAGCCCATATCATGATGGTATAGCTGCATCCTTTTAAGAGTTGTACTGATTCAACTTTTCTGATAAAATCCAATTCTTCTCTCCTCTCTCTCCCAAATATGATGCTGGTATGCTAAAAAAAAACTTTCGAAGGCCATACCTGAAATACGAGATTAACCTAGTTGCCACCTTCTGGCTTTCAGTGTTTCGGAGCTAGTGCAGCAAGCGCTGGCAAGGAAGAGGGTTGGGTCCCCGGGGCCAAAGTGCAGTGAGCGCACTTGGTACATAGCAGAGGCCTGAGTTTTGGGGAATGCTTCGCTGCTGTGTTAGGGCCACCTCCAGGTAAGTTGTGGGATGGACTGGGGAGCAGAATCCTACCCATTTGACGTAATGCTATTTTCCAGTATTCCTCAGCTTCTTGCCCCAGGAAGATGCTAACCGCATGCTATCAGTGCCGAGAGGAATCTCTGCTGCGATGTGATGAATGTGGCCCTTGGTACCGAGCAGGTGAATTTCATTATGAGGTGTGAAATTTGCCACCCCTCCTTAGGCAAAGTTTTCACTGAAGTCAATGAGAATTTTGCCAAAATGACATCTGCATTGTCAAGGACTCTTGCTCCCTCCTGGCTTCTGCTTCCACAGCAGTATGACTAAAATTCTCCACGCTTATCTCATTGCCATTTTTTATTCAYCTGTTTTGGCAGGGCTAGCATCATGTCCCTGGTCAACAAGTTCTTACACTGGGATGCGCTCWGGTAAAATTACCTCAGATTCTACTGGAAAGTTTGCCTGCCTCAGGTCTACAGGCATAAACAAAAAGCCCTTTTCTCATGTTTCCRTAATTCCAAAACAGCTTACATTTTAATAATAAAATATTGCAGGTATTTACTGCACAATATGGATTAGGCCCCCYCTTAGCTGTTTAGGAGAAGCAAACATAATCTAAATGGCAGATAGTTTTGTCATTTGAAAATTAGCTACTCTGTATCTGAAATAACCCTTTTTTGTGGTTGTTGGCATGGAAACAAGTATAGCCTGCAAGTCCTTCTCCAGACAGCTTTGTAACTCCAGTAGAAGTCAATGGGAACCTGTGGAAAGGCTCTGCAGCTCTGAAAATCAGATGTCAAATACCTCACTTTTATCCTCAAAAAGTATCCGATTTTGAAAATTAGCTTCATTCTGAAGAAAGTCTTTCTTGAAGCAGTGACTTGGAACAGTTTGAAGTCAGGGTGGATATTTAAAGTTGAGGTTAAATATTTCAGGCGTAGCAGCTCCTTCCACACCATGTGGTTCCTATGTATTGCATAGCAATGGATCAAATGCCTTCCTGTAGCGAAGTGGACACAATTCCACTTTAATAGGTGCCATATCCCTTTATGCTACAGCTGTGACATACTACTTCTTTGATAACCATGGTTARGTTTTGTCCCATTTTTGGATCAGTGTTGGGCTGAGTCGTCAGATATTTTGTAGGTGGCTATGCTTAATTTTTTATGCAATGCAAACTCAAGAGAGAAAAAAATCTTTTCCTCAATRTATGACTTGATGATGTGGGGCAAAACACCATCATTTTGTGATGAGAAGTGATGGCATTTTACTGAAATGTCATGGCTTGAGATACAATCTGTCTTTCCCATCCCAAAATGATTTCCAGGAAGGCGAAATTGAAAGTGGGACCATGATGATAAATGAGTGAGATTTTTAACTGTCTTCTTGAAATACAAAAAGCCCTTCTTCTTATATAGGAAATATTTTTTAACTGTTTGAAAATGAAGCCAGAAGGAGGACATTTCCTTCGAAACCTGTCAGGTCAGACAAGGTGGCGATTAAAACATGCTCCCAGTCCTAATGTAGTTTTTAAACTAGCTGGCTTTTGTGGGATTGCATCAGATCTTCTGATTAAGGGAAATGCTGACAGAGGGAAAAAGGAACATGCGTAGGGGAAACAACTTCCATCGCCTTCCTTACTTTCCTAGGAAACATGCATCTCTGTGTGAGGGAGCAAGAGAATAAGATGCTTGCCCCAGTTTCATCTGTTGTGCAGTGGAGACCCATCTCTCTTAAAGATGGTCCATCGTGCTRAAAGAAGAGAGATATGGGCAGAGGACCCCAGGAGTCTGAGCCTTGCCTAACACCTGTACCTATGTGTCCAAGGGTCAAAACAGAAAYGTGAAAATCTCAGGATGGAAGCTGTTCATTGCTAAAATATTCAGAAAAGCACCAGTATTGATGTGCAAAATGCTAGTCATGGTGCACTGTTCTGTGCTGGCGCAGTTTGATCATCRTATATACCCTGCACTGTGTGCCAGCAACGCGTCTTGATGGCTCAAGAAGATGGTCTTGAAGATGAGGCCGCCATGGGTGACACTGTTGKTGCCCTGAGAATTCCTGTAGGTTGGTGCTTTGTGGTTGCATCTACAGAAGACGAAAAGTCCAGCGCCGTGTTCTCCGTGCGTGTGTTTGGTATGCCGGTGCTGACCGTGTTTGCACGTGCAACTTCCACGTTTTATTTTTGCTCTTCTGCGAGGTCGCCCACGGGCGCTGCAGCACTACACCTGCGCCGGGGACGCGCGCCCCGCCYGCTTTGCTCCCTCCTGTACCCTATGCGTGCCCTCGCCACGCTTCTCCAGCCTTGAGTTACTGTTGCACCSAGGGTGGGCTCAGTAGCTCCAGTTGTGGGTGCGACTTAGGGGGTGTTGGCGCGCCTCTGCTCCGCGTGTGGCCTCCCGGAGCGCCCCGTGTTACTCTGCACCCACCCGCSACGCCGCCTCGCGTGTTTCGCAGGCGCCGCTCCGTGCGTGCGAGACTCGGGGGGCTTCTGCGGGGTGCAGCTGTTTTCGCAAGCCTCCGTCTTCCCATGCTATCGCCCTTTTAAGCCTCCCCTCCCCGCCCGCCGCTCCCCGCCGAGCGCCGGCCGCGGCGCTGGCTGCCTGGCCCCGGCCGCCCGCGGAGCGCGTAGGCGGCGGCGGGCGTGCCGAGCCGTGCCGAGCCGAGCCGTGCCGAGCCCCGGGGGAGGCAGCGGCCGGGGCCGCCGCGCTAATTGAAACGTGTCGGCGGCTCATCGCCGTCTCGGCTCCGCTGCCAGGGCGACTCCGACCGCGGCGGCGGCGGCAGCGCCCGGGGCGGGGAGGGGGGGGGCGGGCGGCGCCAGCCCGGGCCGGCCCCAGGCAGCGCTGCCGGAGCCCAGCCCCGCCGAACCGGGCCCCGCGCGGGGTCCCGCTCTGCTTTTGCTTTCCTCCCATTTTTCTCCACACACCCCCCGGCCCCCCGCCCTCATGCAMTGGCGCCTGGGTGCTGCCGCGGGTGACTCCGCTGCCGCGGGTCCCCGCCACGGCTCCGCGCCGGGCTGGAGCTGCCGGCGGCGGCAACGCCGCCCTGCCCGGGCCCCGGGGGTGCTGCCTCGCTGGGAACCCCGATTTCTGGCTGATGGAGGAGATACCAGCGGAAAACAGGAAAMCCCTCCCCTAATTCCCGTTCCCATTGTTAAGTAATTCTGCACGATAAACCATTCCCAGAGATGGCGCTAGGATTAGGGTRAAACCTCTCTCCCTAGCTATTTTGATTCCATAGAAGAGATAATCAGATTACCCGCAAAGTCCATCTGATGTAGAACTATACATGTACAATATAATAAAGTATTGTTTTGTCTCCCTGTGGATTCAGACACAGTACCGAATAGACACAAATCCAAAACATAGCCCCACGCTAGCTACTATGAAGAAAATTAACTCTATCCCAGCCAAAACCAGCACATCACCATACAGATTAAAAGAGAGCCTTTCATGAGGAGTTTACAGGTCTACAGGAAAGGCGTGCATGTAAAGTATTTGGTTGGAAGGTTCAGTTTTCATGCTTTATGGACCTATTGTGAGATCAGTTAAAAACCGAGCTGTRTAAATTTTTATATGTACATGCAATAGTCCACAGACCAAGCATGTATATTATTCTTTCTGGTTGGAGTGCTGAGAATGTTAAAAGTACTGTGGATCCCAAGGAGGAAAATGAAAGAGGCCTCTACTTCCTACTGTGGCGTTGTGTGGTGAACGGATTAGGGAAGGTGGGTCAATGCATTGCCCAGTATCAGAAACTCCTATCTCTGGTTCTCATTTAACCTTTTTAGGTATACATGTGAAGGTTTTGCTGGCAGTAGAGTGTAGCTTCTGGAAGAACTGGGAGTATAGGTTATACTGGGTTTGAAGATAAAGCTTGCATTAGCTTTGGCTATTAAAGTAAGGGGGAGATGCAGGTTTGGGATTAATGAAATGTGAAAGCGGGAGGGGAGACAGAAGTAGGAGACTTTGAATACTGTCATAATTATTGCTCTTTTTTAATAAGAGCTATGGATGCTTATCATCTCAGTAAATAAGGTTGTGTCAGGTGCCTAAATTTAGGCACCCAAATTTGAAAAATGTCACCTTCCTGGCTTCTTGTCAAGGTCACAACAGCTTGGTGACAGATCTGGAAACAGAACCTGTCTAACCCCTTAGCCTCGTGCCTCAGGCAGGAGGGAAAGGAACCATGGAGCTATAAGTTAAGGAAAAAGAAGTACCATAATGAAGATCATGCAGGAACCAACGTAGATGCCTGGAAGGGAGAAGCACAGAGCTAGAACTGAAAAGATGAAGGACCTCATTGAACCTGGAGTGCCTCATTAAGTGCAACACAGCTTGTGTGTGCACAGTGGCAGATTTTTCAGGAGATATGTGCAAAGCTCAGACTGGGGAGGGTGGGAGAAATGGGGGAAAACAGTTCCCCTTCTAGAAATACTGAAGTATAATTATATATAAGGAAGAGAATTGAATTATTTTATGCTTGGTAGGTAGTAAGTAACATGCACCGTCCATTTTAGAATAGTCTGGTCACGTGGAGCTGCCTGTGTATACGGAATCAGAGTTTTCTGCTGTTTCTGTCTCTTGATTCTGAAATGCCAAATGCTTGCTCTGTGCCTTTGTTTTTCCACAGACAAGTTGAGGGTGATAAGTTGATTTCTCTGAATCTTTGTGCACAGAATTGTAAGGCAGCAAATATCCATCGGGTTGAACACTGTGAAGTAAAAACAAAAGCAGAATAGATATAAGAAATTGATTTGGAAATTCAATTATGTATTGAAATATTCAGGAATATTGAATAGCAAAATGTTTTTATGAGGTTCGTAGTACTTTGGGGCACTGCTCCCAAAGCATGGTGTTTTTTTGACATCACTGCCATGCACATCAGAAATCGTACTAATATTTGCCCATCTTTGGTGCTTCCCTGGCTCCCCACAGTACTACTGGAAAGCTGAGAAAGGACTGTTTGCCAAGTGTTTCATGAACTTCAGATGATGGTTGCTATTGCTGTGCAAAGAAGCATCATGAATTAAATGAATGGCATGCTGGCTATAGGAAAAAAAAAAGAGAAAGGGATCTGAAGAAGGACATCTGCTTGAAGTGCTGACCTCTTAGGAAGAGAGTGATTGAGGAACTCCTGCCAGTGTTGCTACTACAGTGTTGAGATTTCAAGATGTGAAAATAGGAAGTGCACTGTTTCTTTTAAAGGGTCTCAGCCACGCGTGCTGCTTAATTTATCTTCCTGGCTGGTCCTACACTGATAGCATTTAGCCTTGTAGGGACCGTTTCTCTGTTATTATTCAGATTAAGCTGGCAAGGTTTGAGCAAATGATGCAGACCGGATTTCCAGGGACTTGTTTGAGAATGGTTTGCAACCAGACTACTCAGCTGAAGAGTTGTCAGCCTGCTTTTAACCTTTAACTGGATGCTGAAGTCCAGTTCCATGTTGGTTGTCAAGTAATTTCTTGAGGTATCTGTCTGCTGCTTTTAAAGCCACAGAAACTTTGCTGGACAGGTTCCACTGTAACCTCCCCTCAACGTCTTGTCATTGCTTCACCAGAAATTTTAAACGCTTCTGCGGCTTGGTTTCATCTTTTGCATGAGAGCTGATATTTGGCCAGCTGTCTCAGTGAGGGATGTGACTAAGGAACTGGGGAGGGCACGGAAATGTCACCAGGTGTGGGTCCTCGAAGAAGCAGCATGGAGACAGTATTTTGACAGGTCCTGCCTGTGGCATGCTGCTTACTTATTTTACAGAAAGCATGGCCTTGGCAGGTGTTGATGGCAGCAAAACAAATTTGGAATAGGTTGTGATAAAGGGAGTTCTCTTGGGAAGTGGAAAAAGGAGTGATAAATATCTTAAAACTGTTTGATCACAGGAAGAGTGAAGATGTGCTTGTTGGAGCACTCGGGAACTGTCCTCCAATGCACCAAATGTTGCAAGACAATCTGGGGGCCTGGTGAAAGCCTAAGAAGTTTTCTGTTAAGTGTTTTTTTCAGTATTTTTCTCTCCAAGGATAGAAATTTGCCTGTCCCAAGGATTTAAAATAAATTTTCCCAGGATTTTGGGTCCCTAGGTCCTGAAGGGACAGTCAGCCTTTTTTCTAAATGCAATGAATCAGAAGCCCCGATTTCAGGTACCCTCTCAGTTGATCTGGGTTTGAACCTGGTGGCTCTATTTCATCCTTATTTCTAGGTCTTTCTGCAGCCAAGTGACCTTCTGCTCACTCTTTTTTTTTTTTTTTTTTTCAGTCATGATCTCAATCCTTGATTTCAAAAGGAACTAGATGTTTTTTTCTAGCCTAGTCTGCAGCTTTAAACTGGGTGCAAAGAGTGCAAACTGGGAGCAAGCTAGGAAAAAATCAGGTAGTGGTGGCAAACAGCATGGGATATGTGAATCTGGTGGAGAGAGAATCAGGGAAAAGCCCAGGATTTGTGTCCAGTAGCCAGGAGCATGTACACAGTACAAAATGATTGCTTTTGCTAATGTAGAGACTATCTTTTCTGTCCGTTAGTGTAATTTTGTGATAGACTGGAGAGGTTGCTACTGTGATCTATAAATCTTTGTTCTGAAGGAGTTCTGTGATGCTGGTGTTCCTGTCTTTGATTTTTTCCAAGGACAGATCTGATAAGTGAAAAAGCATGCAGCTATTTTGTTTACATTCATTTTTGTTTTAAATATGCTTATTACAGCTGTAACATGACTGCAGTTATAGTCGCTCCTGTGTTAACATTTTCAACATAAACTCACTCTTTTCCYGGGTGGGACGGAGCGGGGAGTTTTCTAACATAGGTACTCGGTGAGATAGTGGTCGGTGGGCTGGGGTTTTGTGTGTGAGCAATACCTCAGTTTGATAGCAGTCTGGGGGATGTTCTGCAGCACATGGGCTTCCTAAACTACCGTGGGGTGGGCATCCTGCTACGCTTGATGAGGAYGGTGTGCTTCTCTGCAGCTCTATTACATGCTGGTGGCTAGTGAGATTTTAGCTGTACTGTGGGGGGAAGGTTGATCTTTGATTCTGACAGAGATTAACCCAGTGAAACAGAGCCCTAGTGACGCTCCTTCAGCCGATCATAAGAATTCAGAGTGGACATTTGGAACATAGCGTGAACCACGGATGTGTTGGATGTTACCCTGTAGACTTAAGCATCATTTTGAAATGATCAGTGACTCACCAATGCAGTATAATCACCAGAGACATGCCCAGCACTGAGCCATCAATCACTCTTGAACTGACAATACACCCTTATGTGTGTGCTRTGCCTGCCCAAGACCCCTGTTATAAATCCTCCTGGAATGGAGAAACATGTGTTCCTTGTAACATATATACATACGCARGGGTGCCCTAAGGATGTCACATCGTTCTGTTATTGATAGGCAACATCAGGCCTCAGTAGGGCTGCTTGTGCTTAGCCATATTGGCAGGAGAAAGCGTTCTGTAAAGCCRAATAAAACGCCCCGTGATCTCCAACCCGTGGCTCCACTGGAGCTTGTTGCAAGTATGCCCGTTGTAATAGACACCTCCAGTATGCACAGTCATTCTTGGCCTCCCACAACCTGGTTTATGCAGCAGGTATTCAGAATTCCAAGAATTTGGGAGGGAGAGCAGTGGRCTTTGGCTGTGACCAGAGGAGTGACTAGAGTTGCCAGTGGAGTGTGTAAAGAGAGAGTAAGAGAATGTGGATCCAAAGACTGCTGTGAATGGGCGCTGCATAGAAAAGCACTCTCAATTGGTGGGTAGTTGTCTTTCAATGAAGAGAAGGCAAAGCTACTCCTGCATCTCCTGACTTCACTTATCTGTAGAAGCTTATGGTTTGCATAGCCCCTGGCAAGTACGTTTGCAGATGCCAGACATGCTCTGTCRTCTGAATCTGTCAGTATTTCTTTTGAAGTTAAGCAGATGTTGGTGCAAATGTTCTTGGGACACAATTGAAAGAGACATGTTGAATGGAGAAGACCATGAGGCTGACATATGGAAAGGTCCAAGAATTTTGGTGTGGTTTATATGTGAATTGCTGTATTTAACAAAACGATTAGCATCACTAAAGAGCATTTCAGCGCTGTGTGTCAGAGAAGCAAGAAGGATGTTTTGATAGCTTTTAAATGAGTTTTAATCCTTAGTGTATTTCCCCCACTGAACTTCAAATACTTTGGAAATGTGAGTAAAGCATCCGTTTTACAGAGGAGCATTGAGGCATTCTTACCATTCAACTGCTTAATGGTGTAGGAAAAGAAAACCCAAGCATTTCCTCAGCTACATCCAAGACTCAGACTTCTTAACCTGCAACTGGAGATACAGCCATCTTGTGTACGACCCGATTCTGTGCCAGTACTCTTTCAAGGATGGTATGAATTCCAGTCTCCTTTTATCCTCACACTGAGATGCAGGCATGCAACTTTCTTACTAGTATTCCAAACAGATATCTGATAGAAGCTGGCAGGATGGTGGAAGCCTGTCATTTCCCTACTCTGAGTGTTGTYAAAGAACAGTGCTTTCATTAGAAATGTCGCTGGCAAATGGCAGAGTACCTGCCTATCTCCACAGACAGCGGCATACTCASAGGCACAATACAGCGCACACACCTGCCGGTGTTCAGGTGGGGAGGAAGATTGGGGGAGAGGCAATGCAAACGTGAGTTTGTGTAATTAAAGATGGAATAGCCATCTTTGCTGCCTTTCTCATGCAGCATAAAATAAGACCGAGACTGAGGGGTTGGCTTCTGGCGATCTAGCTGTGGCAGCATGAAAAATGAGGAGGAGTGCGATAAGAAACTAATAATTTATGTTCCAAGCACAGACTCACACCAGTGCGGAGGGAAATTTGTGCCAATAACTCCTACTAACTCAGAAAGGCACGCAATCTTTTATTGCACAAATTATTAACGACCAG
Source organism: Oceanodroma leucorhoa (assembly GCA_030449065.1). NCBI lineage: Eukaryota > Metazoa > Chordata > Aves > Procellariiformes > Oceanodroma > Oceanodroma leucorhoa. The sequence continues at coordinate 4,401,871 of JASVER010000040.1, read as the reverse complement.
AAAATAAATGACTCTGTAATCAGATTGGTGCTGCCGGCGCTTTTCGTTTCTTCTTTTATTTGTATAAATTCTGAAGCCAGTCCACCCCTGAAGCTGAGGCAATGGGAACTTTTACTGGCCCAGTGCCCTGCCTGACAACAGAACAGATTAAACAACGATGAAACAGGAACGTCCTGGTATCTCATTGCCTATCAGAGATGGGTTTACTCAACAAACATTTTCTGGCCCCTTCAGCAGTAACAGCTCTGTAGGTACACAGGGATCTCTGATTTGGGACTCCATTGCATGGTGATTGGAATAGTCAAACAGCAGCATAGCGAACCTTTATTTATCAAAATGTACAGAAAAATAACAGCTCCCCGTCATCTCTTCTTGGCYCTGTCCCTTTTCAGGCTCCTTTCTTCACGTCCTTCCTGTGTCCTCAGGGCTGCTGGTGTTGCATTCCGTATGCTTCCGCTCTAGTTTTTCAGCGTTTGTGCTTAATATTCAGAAGTGCTGGGCACCTGCAGCAATTACTGAAGTATACTAGAAGTGTGGATTCTCAGCCCTTCTTAAATCAGGCCAAGGTAAATTTGGGCCTTGTACTTGCATGGGGAAAGGAGCATGAGGAGTTYGGTTTATTTAGACGGAATCCATATGGAAACAAAGCACGGAACATTTTCCCTACCACCAAATGATTACATCCTGTGATCTTKCTTGAATTAAGATCTTTATTATGATGATGAAGAAAAGAAGCATTGATGAAGAATGAAACATCTTAAAGAGGGAAGATGATGACTTTTGGATTTGCTGCAGGTTCCCTTCTGTTTACGTGGTGCTTTGTGTAATCTGAAGGGTGGCAGTGTTCCTGTGCTGGGTAGGAGTAGTTAGGRGCTTGGGTGTGATGCCAAAGCAAGATGAGGAATTTGATTTGGGCTTGAACTAGTAGTTATTTGCAGGGACACACAGGGTAAACTAGAATGGTAGAAGCAAACAACTTTGAGCCCACAGGTAACTTCGGATCAAGATCTGAGCTTCACTTGAAAGTTATCMTGATAACATACTGAACCTAAATCTTGGTCTGGGTTCCAACCCTGGGAGATATTTGAATTTGAACCTAAAGTTTGCAGGACTTGCTGCATCCAACCTGTGGGCCAAACCAGCCCTGTCTTGAAGCCCAAGCCTGTTTGGCCCTAGATCCAAATGCAGCTGCGAGGCCCATATCTACAATTTACGCCGGTCTGCTCTGATTCAGATGACCTACGCAAACCCGTGTGACCTGGCTAAGACTCATTTAAGCCCTGTGTTTAAGGTTTGTAGGGTGGTGTTTCTTCAATAAACAGGGTTCCTTGAAGGCAAGGGAGTTACTCTGTATGCGATTAGAAGCTGCTGGTCTGTGTTTAGTCCGAATGTATTTCAGTTGGTGGGGGAGACCCGTATCTGAGGCTCAGACTTTTCTTCTCCCCTCCCATTCCCTCTCCCCGTTTTGATTATGTGAACCATATGATCAGGAAGAAAAGTGTTTCTATTGTTAATTCAGCCCATTCGTTATCAATGGCACTATCTCCCTGATGGCTTCATCTGAACAGGGAGGAGGGGGAGAGTTGCTTTCCCTCTCTCTCTCTTTCTTTTTTTTATGGCGAGGGGGTGTTGGTGAAGGCGACCGCAGCCGGGCTGCAATAATGAATAATGTGCAGATTGTTCCCGGGGACTGCAAGTGTTTTATTAACGCAGGTTTTCTTAGACTGAATGCCCAATCACCACAGAACCATGAAACTCAAATTGCCTTACAGCTCTCTCATGAACATACTTTTAATCTCATTGACCTGTCGTTATACTACAACACATAAATTCAGATTTGGAGATCTTATGTCCAATCATAAATTGGACTGGCAGACTTCCGATCAACAGAATAAAACTGTCTCCTGTGAGGTGGGTTTTTTATTCGTCAGTGCTGTTCCAGCAGACGGAGTGGAGGTACAGACAGCTTTTCTTAATAAACTATTCTTTAAAAAATGGAGGGAAATAAGAAACCCAGCATGAAATTCACAGGRGAGAGAAGAAAAAAAATAAGGTGACGGTTAAATAACATTAACGTTGGACATAAACTTAAAATGTGGAAAACTGTGAATTAAGGGGTGTTAGCTTCTGCTAACATCATGGAGAAATGATAGAAAAATAGAAGAGTTTGTGCAGGGGCATTCAGGCATACAGTTTTGGCCATAATTCTGTGTGTTTTTGGCGGGGGGCACATATGTGCCAACTTCATAGAGTTCCTTCCTCTTTTCTTATGTCTTTTTCTTCTTTTACATAAATGAGCAATCCAGAGGAAATCTAATTTCTCCCTCCCTCTTGTTTTGCAGTGTTTTATTTGGATTCAGCAGTGAATGGGGGATTTGAAATTTCTATGGGTCGGTAGGAATTTGGATATGAGGGGAGACTTTGCTATGCTGGTATCAGGTGCGGATACTCATGCAGAAGGGTTTCCTTGTGTGAAGAAAGATTACAACCAGTAAATCCTGCTAAGTGCTGAACATGTTAAGAGTGGTGCAGCAGGCCCATCTGTGAGTGCTGTYATTGCATATGGACAATTCCTATTGTCCTCAGTAGAGATGTGTCATCCTAAATGCTGGTAGAACAGGTCAGATAATTTTTTGTGCATGCACATTTCCTCTTTACAGGTCATTGTAGAAGAGAGTCCTGCGATGATCTGGAGCTGCTAGCAGTATTTCTAATATTTTGAGTGGACTTGCCTCCTCAAATACAGCATACGATGTTCATATACCCTTAGTGCTTTCATTTACATAAATGTCACCTTTTTAACAGTCCCTGGTTGTATGTGTTAGTCCATTAGATAATGCACATGAAAAAAAGAAAWGTATTTCATACTCTTGCAGTGTGCTGAACCAATATTTTCTCTTTGTCTCCTAAAGGGTTCTAACAGACAGCAGTGCAGGCTTCCTCAAATACAGCTAACTCCAACGTACTTTGCGTCCTACCTGTTACGACCAGCTCTGCAGTTAAGAGGGTAAGTCAGTAACACGCACCATCATTACACGTGGCTCTGCCACCCCACGTTGGAGCTAAGCTGGCAGTCTAGGAGTAATGTGCATCCTTTCCTGCGTGTGGCTTCACCTGGGGGCATGTTGCTGCTAAAAGGAATCCCTCCCTAAAGACAAAGAGCAGCTGACGTTCTGTTTTCCTCAAAATGTGGAGACCATTTCCCAGCCTTTCTAGGAGAGTCTGTGGTGGAAGTGGCTCATTTAAAGACTATCATGGGCTTTTCAGTGTCTTTGGAGTGTGAGCAGCTGAGAGCAGCACTAGAACCTGAAGAGTTATTGCATTAATATACATCAGTCATCTGTACCTCACTTGAACTGCACACTGGGCAGGCATGCAGTGCCCTCTGGTTAGCCCCTGTGGTGGTTCTCTTGCTCTCAGACAGGCAAAGCAGGACAGCAAACTCTGGTTTTGCACAAAGGTGCAACTTCTGGCAACTGCTTTCCTTCAAGTGCTGTCCGGTGACATCGCAGCTGCCTCTGGCTTTGTTCCACTCAGCACTCCAGCCTCGTACCTGTAACAATTTAGCAGCAGTCATTTGAGGAAATAAAGCACTTTGGACTCCCTCCCCCAGGGTTTTCTGTCCTTACAGTAATTTTTTGAAGGCCTCTGTTTTCACAGCACTGGGATAGATGGACCCCTAAAATATACAGCCAATTACACAGCAGAATTTATTAGACTTTATTCTGGTGCACGTTACATGGTGGGGGTAGGGGAGAAAGAGCGAACTCTGGAAGGAAACCCATAGCAACTGAAAATATAAATGTGAGGATTAGAAGTCCCCATAAATATACCTGACTTTGCCATCTCTTTTAATTAAATGCAAGTCATGAAACACGGGCACAGAGTGCGTCGGTGACAGGGTGCAGCAGTATTCGGAGACAGGAAGGAAGAGTAAGTGGGGGGAACTGGCTCCATGGCCTGGGGCTGAGACGCAGAGCCGAGCGAGGAGGGTTAAAGCTACGTGGGTGATTTAGAGCGAGCCCTTCACAGCAAGGCAAAGGGAACTCTCCAATCAGTTATTAATGTTTCCTGTTTTATCTTCTCATCTTCATGGGTTTAATTGTAAATTATCCAGCATGCTGCACTTCTCCRCTGCGTTTTCTTCTCCCATCCCAGATAGGTGGCAGAGGAGAACATGCTGATGCTAACACGGGAAGAGGGGGCATAGGAAGGGCCTGTCCCCTCTGAGCTTTGCCTCGGGGTTGTGCAGCTATGAATTGCGAAACTCTCTGGGCCTTATGCTGTGATTCACTTAGCTTCTGAGGCCTTCTTCCCTCAAAATGATGTGCCAGAATTTGGCTTCTGTGAGCAGTGGTGCTTGGTTTCCCTCCAGATATGTGTGGCCCAGAGGACCCATGTCTGAGCGACCAGGATGAGGTACTGTGTTAATTCAATCCTCCTGTAAACAGCTTCCTCATTTTCTCCCCCTTCTACGTATTCAAGCATTTTTCCTTTCCCAGCTCTGTTTCGCCTTTGGTAATCTCCCCGGCATGTACTCCATCAGCACTCCTGTGGGGCTTCTATGTGTAGGAAATAAAGCCCGTAGTTCAGCACTATCCATCTAATATCTTCTGACTGCCTTTAATCATAGCATTTTCCATTTAATTGGGAAGGCAGGCACACTTTGCATATTAATACAGCACAGCCTGCACCTCCTAAGCATTAAAATTGTAGATGGCTGGGATGTGTTATGCAGCGGCTGTGAACCTGCTGGGTGTCCTTTAGCATCCCTGTGAATGGGGTATTTTCAGCAGAGCTGTTTTTTGCCCTCCTGATGGAATTCAATTAAAATAAACAACAACAACAAATCCCCCCCCCCCTCCAAAAAAAAAATGTTAGTATGGATTCTTTCCATTTAAATAATTGCTCTGCAGACAGTGCCACCGTGCCTCTGTCTGTTGTGTCCATTGTCTTTCTTAGATCATAACACTGCTGGTCCCATTGTCTATTCAGGACAGCCAAAGGGAAAAATATCATCTTCCCTTCAGAACTGCTGGTTGTGTAGCATATTCCCCTTCTGTGATCCATCTATCCATGAAAGACCTATTCTTTCTTTTCTTGGCTTCATACTGCCACCCAGGAGTCTGTTTGTATGAAACCAATAGTTTCGTCTTAATGTCATTGTGGTTTTCATGACTCTCTTTCTTCTCCTTGATCAAAACGTGCCTTGGGACAGACATATTGGTTTTGATTTGAAGGAGGTCTCAGTAGGTCTTTCACTTTTATGTCGAAAAAGCTTTTCAAGAGCACATTCACATATGCACCTTGCTATGTGTAAGACACAATGGGCAATCGTTGCTGTGATTTACTATCACCTTTAGTTGATTGTATGTTAGATGCTGGCCAGAAAGATAGCAAATGTGCAGTTCTGTTACAAAGAGGTGGTGTATGCTTTAGAATCAAGATAGTCCCACTTACAATTTTCATATCCTCTTGAGGTCTCCCATTCTCCAAAGTTTATGGTATATGTCTTTGAGGTTCTTGTTCAAAGTCAGTAGAGGAAGAAAATTGATGAGCTGAGTCTGTACTAATGTTTTAATATTTCCATTATTCAGAAGAACGCAGATCTAGAGTCCTGTCATCTTTGAGAACAGTTGCCTCTGGTTTTGTATGGTATGGTGCAAAAAAAGGAGTATGCATCMGACATTAATTTGCAGGCTACAGCAGGGATTTTATCTTCCTTTCTGGTAGAGGCACACTGGCCGCAGTGCTGGGTCTGTTTAATTAACGTCAGTTAGATAAGCCTCCCATTCCTGCTTCTCCGTTATGCCTGTTGAAGCATTCAGGAAGCACCTGGATTATTCAGCAGCAAAATGGCTTCCACTTCTCCGGGAAGAAATCTGGAGTGTTCAGGCACTGTTGTAAAGCTTGTTAGACTCCCATGCATTGGCTCACAGCTCCTCAGAAGCACTTAGTAGTGACCCCTGTGGAATGGTCCTCTTAGCTGGGGATTGTAGGGTACAATATAACACTTGTTCTGCGTTGGTCATCGTGATCCTAGAGTGAGATCCACAGTATCCAGAGGGCACTGTCTGTGGCTTTAYCTCTTAAGCTTGAGTTCAGGGCTGTGTCTGTGAGAAAGAAAGGGGTAAACGAATGATGCTGCACAACCTCACCTGTTCTGGGGGCCACGCACAAACCCCTTGGGTGGGCACTGAATCGTGCTTATCTATTTAGCTTGCAAGCTTGACAGGGGAATGCAGATGACACCAGAAGCAAAGTAGATAGATAGATTGGCTTGGATTATAGATTGTAACCACTGCCAAGGTGATGTAACATTTTAGTTTTCAGGAACATCACAGCGTCCAAGCCATTTTTGTCCTGGTTATCAATAGGTTCAACAGGTTGGTGAACTTCGTCTTGTTTGAGAGATTATCAGCAACCACAAATGCTTACTTCTGCTGTTTGTGTTTCTGCCGTTCTTCAGTGTGACAGCTCCCCCAGGGAGTTTTTAAGCATGGCTGTACCTGGGACCTTCTGGATCATGGTCTCTTGTGAGCTGGTATAATCTAGGAATTGTGATGCCTCTGGGCTGCAGTGTGTACCAGCAATTCAGCTAGAGGGAAACGTGTCAGGATCCAGCAGAGGCACACAGTTTAATTACAGGGGAAGGATAGATGTGCTACACAAGAAGTCATAGCTCTTTGGAAGTTGGTGACATGGTAGTGGAGGAGATTTCGATGGTCCGGAATGAGCCRCTTATATACCAAATCTCTCCCTGACTCTCCTAATATCCCCTCAATCTTCCATGCACATGTGTTCTTTCATGTCTACATGCACCATCTCAATGCTCTCGTGTCCGATCTCCTTGTTGCTACCCCACAGCACCAAGAACACCCCCGCTGTCCACTTGTGACAGCTCCTGTTTACTTTGGCACAATTCTGCGTGGCTGCATGTTGTGTGTGCCTGCRAGGAGGTGGCATAGCATGGAGAGAGGCGTAATCTGGTCAGACAGCAGCTTTTTTTCATCACTCACCAGGCTCCATTTTTTAAGCTAGAGGACTTTCTGTCTGTCTCAAATGCATGAAAGTACCAGGAGAGTGGCTTGGGGAACTGTGATTCAGGGAGAAAGGTAGAGGGCTTGCATTGCTGCCTTACGTGAGGAGAGAAAATGAATGTGCTGGTCTCACGCTCTTGGTCTCATTTGTGGATGCCACAGACCACCCTCCGTACATCCCACCATGGTTTGGCATAGCTTCGAGGTTGCATGAGGGAGGGCTAGGATTCGAAATAGCACTCCAGATACTACAGAGCAGGAATGAGGGGCTGGTACAGAGTTTGGGACTGAAAAGAGATGTTTTGAGTCGCAGTGTCACACTGTGTATGAGGGACGACTTGTGTTGCCTGTCTGGCATTAGCAAATTAAGAAGAAAATCAGACAAGAGCTTACCTCTTTGGGATGCTTCTACTCCAGGAGCCACATCCATCCTGGAGGTTGGATTCCCCATTTCATGAAGAGGTCTGCTGATCTTGCTGATTACTCTGCTCTGTCAAAACTGGTTGCACCTCATAGAACTGTGACCTGTCCTTTTACAGAAATAACAGCAATTCATCATTCCCGGTGCTTGCTTATCTCTAGGCTCTGTGTCGATATTGGGTCTTGGATCATTGTGACCTGTTTGGTTGTAATGCTTGCTCACACATATGCAGAGACATGCAAATAGTTTTATTTTTCCTTAAAAGCATGCCTAAATTCAGCTGCCCTTTGTTTCTACTCCAGTCTGCTTTTCTGGATTCTGATGATAAAAAGTTGCTAGTTAGATTACCCCACCAGTTTGCCGGTATTGTGTTCCTGTTTTGAGACTGCTTCTGGGATTTCCAGCCAGAATTTTGGAAGGAGGACAGTGAATGGTGTTCTAGTTATAAAAATTAGTCGGATGTTTTCCATAGCTATGAAAATACAGCTTGAAAAGGACAAAATAGAGCCAGATCTTGCATGCTGCAAGTATTTTCCTTACCGATCTGTCATTGTTCCTGCAGCGTGTCAGCAGTCCTAGTCATTCCTGTTTTTCTGGTCTAGTAAGAGCTATGTCATTGCGTGTCTGTCTTGACCTACAGTTCCCTGTAGACTTCATAATTATGGCCTTCTTTAAAACAGACATCCCTTACCATGCCAGAAATTGTCACAGTGTGGAGAAGTAGATCAAAATCCATTAGGGAACAAGAGGTGACTAGATTAATTTCCACCTGAAATTTCAATTAAGCTTTTCAGTGTAGAGTTAGTGTGTAAACCAAGCCTAGACATAATGACTCTGGTTTTTTAATTTTAGAATTGGTCTGATGGGAAGAAATAGATGGAGCTTTCTCGGGTTCTAAAGTATGTGGCACTGCTACAGACAATTGAGTAGAGCTGTAGATAGCTGTAAATGTTTCAGATGTTGAAAGCCACAAATATGTAGAGGTTCTCCTCATGTTAATGTGTCTGATGTGCTTAAAAGCTGGATATCCCACTGGAAACAAGTCAAAACAGATTCTTCTACTCATTGTTATTTCAACTAGAGACCCAGTCCTCTTTGTGTCTGTTGGAGTATGCAATAAACTAGTCCCCAAGATAATATTGCTGCACATGTATCTAATAGGTGTCTGGTTTTCTGAAGCATCCAAGAGGACTAGTAATCTGTAAGTGTGCTTGGGTTCAGGGTACATATACGTGCATTGCTGGACCCTTTTCAAAATTTCTGACTAATAGCAAACAACTTTTGGAGAGGCACGGTTCACCAATTACTGCTTTTCACCAAGTGCTCTCTTTTATGGGAAGGAGAGGGACCACTAGCCAGCCCCCATCATCACTGTTGTTGTAGACAGTCTAAGTAAGACTTGTGCTGCAAAGTGTCCAAACCATTTCTGAAAGGAGAGGCAGGATCCTGTCTGCTGAAACTGCTTCGCCCTTTCTGTTAGTTCTGTTATTTCTGAAGTACCAGACCTAGTTGTTTCCCTGGGCTAACAGTATGGGTGCATCTCAGCAATTCTCGGGCTAGAAAACTGGAGTTTTCAGCTGAAACACGCAAGCCTGATTCCCAGTACCTTTGGGGAGACAGTTGGCTCTCCACATCTTAGCAGCAGGCAGAGTATACACGTTCCGTGCCTTCAACACTGAAAAGCATCTGTTTGAAGCACCGCTGTGGAAACAGAAGAATAATATTGCTGGCATTCTGCACCAGGCAGGAATATAGAATGCAGGACGAATTGAAATGGCAGTTGATCTTTTTTTAAGGGGCTTTGGGTTTCGTTGCCTTTTTAAAATGTCTTTTCTTTTTTTAGCAGTTTCACAGGTCTGGGCTAATTAACACTGACCTATAGTGACTGAGCTTCTCAGAGTATTTTGGAGGTTTCTTCTGATAAATGACATTAGCCACAGAGGTCTTGCATAGCCTTTAACACGCATTAACATTGAGCAGAAGATGTTGTATATCAGAAAGAGGAGGACCTGGGTGTCACGACACCTCAGGTCTTTCCCTGACTCTGCCACTTCCTTGTTCTGTGTTCCCAGAAGCCTTATTTAAGTTCTCTCTTCTTTATCAGACTGTAATACAAGTGTAATCACTGACCACCTCCATCACATTGAAATTGTGAGACTTAGTTATCAGGGACCTATAGAAGTAGTTTGAGGTCTGAGGAAAGTTATAGAAATATTACGTTTCTTATTCTCAACGGACGACGAGAAAGAAGGATTGTAGAGTGTGGTGATTTTTTTCATAGCTTACAGTGAGACCATGAGTTGCCCTAAAAGAGCACAAGAGGCTGTTCCTAAGGCTGGAAGGCATTAAAGAGTTGATGGTGCTCTTCTCCAGGCTACAGTATGTTTTTTGCAGTGGCTGTTACTGCTCAAAAGATGCCAATGTGTACGTGCCACTAACAGATCTGTGATTTTGGAAGTTCAGTGCTCGGAAGGAGAAGGGGGTATTACACGCAGGATAGCAGAGCTCTTTGTCATTTCCCAGGCTGTGAAAATAGTTCTGTTTGTTCTTTTGAATGGCAACAGGAGTAAGGCGCCTTCTCATTTATTAGACACTCATGAAGATGGATGGGGGGAAAAAAGAAAAGAGAGACAATGGCTAGAAAGCTACCAAACAGGCTTAATCAGCRACTTGTTACTGTGAAACACTAAAAGGATACCCCCAAAATTTAGGGACTAGGAAGTCACTGGACTACTTTGAGTCCTATTTTTTTAATTTGGCAGAATGTCCCCTACTTCTAGCACCTGCAGTACACATCTCCCGAACATGTCCTTCCACAGTCAGTGTGTGTATATAAAATTAGATCTGCACAAACTATGTGTGCATCTGGATCTGCACAAACTATGTGTGTGTATACATCCGTATGCGTGCGCGCGCACACATACGCAGAGCCATATATAGAAACTGCAGATCTTGGGGACAGCCTTGGGAGTCCCTGGAGAACAGGCTGTTATTGCACTTATTTTGTGTCACCCTTATTTCTAATCAGACACACACACACATGCACACACCTCTCACTGGCTCACTTCAGCTCTGTATCTATTTTCTTTTATTATCCTGGCAGGAGACGAGCTTCATTAGGGGAGTGGAGTCTCTAACAAGGATGGGGAATGGCAACAACAGAAGGATGTAGCAATATAAAGTTATGTCAAAAAACCTTTACAAGAAAAACGGCTGACATTAGAAACAGTGTGCATTAAAAATTCAAGATGGTTGGAAGGGGGGGCAAGACTGGGGAGAGAGAAACAAATAAATACACAGGCTTTAAACTAATAAATCCTTGTATTTGGGAAATGCATCAAACCCTGCGTGCTATTAAAACTGGTTTTATTTACATTATTGTTAATAACAATGATAAATACATTTTTGCTTGGATGTCAGCATGGGCTATCAGCATTTTAACTACACATTTAACCAGCTAAGCAATCTATCCCTTGTACTGTTCCTGTTGCTAATATTCAGTGACTGGGAAGTCTGTTTCATCGTACCTGAAATGGAGCTGGCTACCTCAGCCAACAAATAATTTTGGATGTATCTTGACCAGTAGCCCAAGTTTAGTCAGCTCTGTAAAGTTATACCAACCCATCCATTCTGTTTCCTGTAGCTAATCAGATATTCTAGCAATCTAGTTATCCCTGGGTTTTTCTAGTCAAGCTTTTGTGGAGAATCAGTTGACCCAAACACAACAAAAAACTTTAGGCTAATCGACAGGTAATAGATTTTTAATAGATAATCAGTTTTTGCAAGGAGCTGAGAAGTCCAAATCTACCTGTAAGGGAGAAGGATACGGAAAGGAAGTTAGATTGCTGTGCTATTTAACCACTAAGAAATTTACTACTTAGTCTGATCTTAGCAGCTAGCCCTGAAGATCTCAAACACGTATTTATTTCCCTCTTTCTCTGCAAATTGGCAAACACATCTGTATGGAGTAAAACTGGATCACTAATCCAGTTCTGCGATTAGCAGAATTTGAAATTCGAACTTCCACTGCTATCATCTGCCTCMTTAGAGAGGTGAAGACTTGCGGGATAGGTAGCAAGCTTCCCTGTGCCCATACAGCYGAGCTGTACACCTGAGCGGTGACGCCCTGAAGGCAGGACAATCGTAGGGGTAAGTTTGCCATTTTGCTCCCCTAACTTTGAGAATTCAGAAGAGGCCCAAGGTTCTCTAGCCTGACCAGTCTAGTYCTTCTCACCTACACTAAATTCATATCAAAATTGCGATTACTCCCGCCCAACTCCTGAATTTGCAGTTGCAGATAAGCATGCAGGGCTGTTTTCCAGGTGGAGAACCTCCCGTGGTGCTGTTTTTATCTGCTTCTCAGGGTGTGTTAGCAGATGCCTATGGGTTATAGTGTTTGGATTTCCTGTAGTGGGGGGCCTGGCTTCCCAGCTTCTCCTTTGTGTCAGGTTTCTCCCACTTTTTACAAGGCTCATTCATACTGTTGTAATTATAGACTTTTACAGATTTTCACCAAACCAGTTCTACCCACCTTTGGTTTTAAATGCAGTTTGAAAATGACACAGCAATGCACAGAGGTTACCGATGGTTCTTGGGAGTGCGAGAGGCTGGACAGGGTGTGGGAGCAAAGGATTCYCCTTGTCTGAGAGGACAGCTTGCCCTGCTACTTTTGTGCAACCAGCATGAAAAAATGGTGAGGAAAAAGCCCTCCCAAATGCAAAGTCAGGTGGTAGAACCATTAGCATAGCCTCTCCTAAATTCACTTTCAGATTAAAAAGGCCCCACAAAACAAAGGAGATAAAAACAGGAACCTCTTTCTTTGACATTTTCAGCTTTATTSCTTTAGAAGTGGAAGCGGCACAGCCATGCTTAGTATGTCCTGGGATTTGGGAAGTATATTAAACTCTGCATGGTATTAAAACTAGTTAAAATGCCTGGTGCTACTGTCTGTTGTTCTCGTGACTTTCTGAATAGCTCCAACAGTCTGCCAGGTGCTTTAGWCAGGTCAGAAAAGGAGACTCCTACTTACACCTAAACTCTCTCACCTCCCAGTACCTCTTTGTGTCTTTACCTAGTCATTCTTCCTTCCTTGCTTCTACCCTAGCAGACAGCCACGGGCCTGTCTTTCTGTCTCTTTTATGTATAAATGCATTGGTTTTACATGAAGAATGGGGCATCCTGCTGGACATTCAGGACTTTTTCCTTTCTGTTTTCTTGCTACAACTGCTACATATTCCTTGAGGTCTTTTTTCTCACCATTTGTGCTTCTCTTCTCCAGTTCTCTTTCCTCAGCAGCATGAGGTTGGATATTTAGGGGTATCCAGGTGGCAGCTTTTTGAGTTCCCTTCATTACAACTGCTCAGAAAAGGTGAAGTAACAGAAAATCTCCTGCAGTTTCTTCTAGCCTTCAGAGAACCATATCTTCCCTRAACAGCCAAGCAGCCCTCCAGCAGGTTAGGATCTCCGTCGCTCTTCAAGGCATGCTCTCTGTAGTAGTGTGGGGTGTAGACAGAGAGTTATCCTGTTGTTTGGAAGCATCAGTGGAAAGGGACAGTTGTGTGTTGTGGTTAGTGTAATATCTGCTCCTTGATTTGTTCAGGTGACATAATGCAACCCAAAGCAGAGGGAAAGCTTTGTGTGCAGACACAGGACCTGTGGGAGCTGGGTGTTTTTAAACTCCCGCTGTAATGTTAGTTCATGACCCTCTGAGCAGTATAATACCTGCACATGTTTATTCACTGGCCTTCCATGTGCAGCAGGGCAGGGAAAGTWGGAAAAGAAGGTGGTGAAAGGAGGCTGGGGTCAATGTGTTGACAGCAAAATATCCACTGAGAAAAAAAATGTTCACTTTGAAAAACAGTAACAWCCACCTTTTCTATCGGTATTTGTTTGTACAGTTGTGCATATGTATGTGTGCAGGCTCTCGCTCTCTCTCACACACAGTTCTCCTCTTAATATTATTCATACTTATTATGTATCATTATTCTTTATTATGATTTATAAGCCATGCTATGGCTTTATTATGATTTATACCCCTGCCCTCAAAAGAGCTTACAGAAGGCATCACATAGCAAAAAGACAGGCATCCCTGTACAGAGGAAGAAACATGGCTTTCTCTCTAAGCAGCGATTCTAACGTTTCTTCTAAGCTATAATGAACCTCATTTCTTGCCTTCYGCAAAAGGATTTGGTTTTAGTTGTACCAAGTCTACAAGTCAAGCTTTTATCCAAGGTTATGGTCCCCAAGTCCTTTGCTGCTGGGTGTGAATAACTGCCAACAGTGTCAATAGGAGTTGCTYGTTGCTGGCAGCAAGGAACAATGTCCCTCCCTTCTCCTGCTTATTCTTCTGGATCTTGATTTTCATCTTGCCTATTAAAAGAGATTCATTTAATGATTGCCCATAAAGCAGGCTGATCCTTGTTCTGGTTGGGGAGGAACCTTCCTGGACTGCTTTACAACAACAGCTTCACTCAGTGCTACTCTTAAAATTAGTCACAATTTAGGGACATTTCCACAGCTCAAAACATCGTAAGAGGCAGCATTACATTTGGGTACGTGTGTGTAAATAACAATGATCAAGTGAATAATGCTTTCTAAGTTGCCAGTAATGTTTCAGTGTTCACCTGAAGGAACCTTAGCCTGTCACTTGGTTTTGAGCAAAAAGATGCCCTGTTTTGTCAGTTGTGTTGCTGTGTTGAAAGACCTAAAGAAGTGAAGTGCCGTGTCTCCAGAACCCTGGAAATTTTCTCCTCTCTTTTGTAACAGAATAACTTAGCTCCCCAAACCAGAARACTGAAAGAAGGAACCTGCTCTGCAGGCTAAAGGCAGAATCTTCAAAGAAATGTAAAGGAGACTGGAGCTGTCTCAGAATGAGACTTTCAGAACGAAGTATCTGGGGAGCACAAGGACATGCGCTTTCCGCTCCCTCAGACCTTTTGTCTTCACTGAGAAAAATATGTGTGGTTTTGAAATGTATAAACTTCAATTTTTTATGGCCAAGGCCTCACTGCTTCATCCACATTAAAATTTAAAGCTGRGGCCAGTCCTTGAACTCCTTTGGAAATGCCAGTCAAGGCCGCAGCAGGTAACAGAGGAAAAAGAGAGGAGATGCAAGACCATAGGAATAARGAAGCCGTGACCTTTCCTTAAGAAAATGTTGCTGTTTCCTTTGAGGTGACTGTGGTTCTCCTTGTACACCCTCTGTTTGCTTTCTCATTGTACCCTGTCCACTCTGTGTTGTAGCGTGCAGGCTCTGCCCCCCAGAAAGCCCATCCTCAGCCATAGCTGCACTCTCCGTGGCCTCCTGCTCTCTTGCCCCTCACTCCATTACTGTGCTTTTAGGACTTCCCTGAATGCACACGGGAAGTGGCAAAGCTGTCAGAAAACCTGGATTTCCCGGCGCTGATGTTCACGGCAAGGAGGGTCAGATTTTTTGTGTTAGGGGAAACTCATGACAACGATAAAAATACAATGCCCCCCCTCCCATCTCTTTACTGGCCATGATTTAGATGATTGTGATGGAGGCAGCAAGGGATCATCTCAGTTGGGGAAATGGGTCTGAGGCAGAGTCAGGAAACTTTTGAGAACCATTTTGGGGTTGGGAATACAGCAGTGAGTGGTGTGAAGTGCTGTTTTACGACATGGAAGCTCGCTTTTTGGCATGGGTTGTGCATTGTAACATGGCATAAATAATCTTTGCTGGGTATTTAGGTCTGTGTGCAGCCCTGTGTGGCTTGTAGAGCCCCCGTGATGGAACGATGCCAGCGAGGAGTAAAGGAGGAGTTAACCAAAACCTTCAAATACAACCAACTCCCCTGYGGCAGAGCAAAGGAAACAAACTCTGAGCTTAGGTTTCTGCACTGTGTTTGGGTTTTTTGATCTGGCATCCAGTTTGGATGCCAGAAGTTTCTAAAGCTGGCCTGGTGTGACTCTGATCCTATTTGAAACATTGGCAAAACTCATGTGGAATTCAGTAATGCAAAAAAGAGCAGAGTCTTGGAGTGCATCAGCTAGCTGTTTGGGACAGGGACCGTCTTTTGTCCTTTGTACAGCAAGCACCTCATACAATGTGGTCCTGGTTCTGAGATATAAAAGCAATGCAAACAATAATGTTTTGTGAGTTGATCAGGGCTTAGGGCAAGCATACATGTATGCCACATGTCTGTATGTATGAATAAGTGTCAGAATTAGGGAGCAGCAAATATTTAATCACAATAAACAGACACATTTTATTCCCTTTTCCTGAGGAGCTGGTCAACCATCCAGCTATTTTATTTATTTATTAAATATCACTGGAGATAGTTCAGCAGCAGGGGAGCACTGCTCTGTCTCCCGAATGATGATTGCCATCAGGCTTGAGAAATCAGTCATTTCTGGCAAGAAAAAAACTGTTTGGTGGGTTAATGATGCAGGGTAAATACTGACAGTGGCCAGTGGTCTGAGCACACCAGACATGACCTAAGGGAATCATAGATTCTGAGGGGGCTGTTGCTGCTGCTTCTCTGTAATGTGATTGCTTCTTTATAATGGCTTCAACTTCTCCTTTTTTCCCCCCCTTTATCATTATTGACCAAGGAGCATCAGTAAGGCTAGAGAATAAATAGTTCCCTGATGGTTAACAACAGGCTCTCCACCAATTGGAATTCAAGCTGTGCTCCCTGTTATATTCTTTATAATCACACTTTATTGCATAGAGCAGAAAATAAAGCATCTTTCTATCCATCCCCCCCCCCCCCTTTTCCTCCTCGCTACCCCTGGGAAATTGGGTGCTGTCTTCTCATGGAGCAGGTGAGAGGAGGCTCTAGGGTTGGGCAGGCACCAGTGGGACAGGCTGTCCCTGCAGACTGGGAAACCCCTTCCCAAGGTGCAGGAAAGCCCCTCCCCGCCGTGCGGGACGGCTCCCGCTGGGCACCGCCGGCTGCCCTGGCCCCGGGGCAGCGCCGTGCCCCTCGTCCGGGCACGGGGCTTGGGCTCGGCAGCCYCCAGCCCCCGCAGCCCAGCCGGGAAACGCGAAGCGAGGTGCTCTCTGTGTGTGTGGTGCCGGGGCCGCTCGGCTCCCCCCTCCCTGCCCTCCGCAACCGGCCCCGCCCGGCCCCGCGGCCCCGCCGCCCGCCCCCGCTGCCGCCACCCCCGGCGGCGCGGCGCGGCTCGACGGGGCGGGCGGCGGGGCCGGCTGGCTCCTGCGCGCCCCAGTGTTTGCGCAGCCATCCCCCCCCCTCCCTCCCCGTCTGGGGCCGGGTTGGGGCTGGCTCCAGGCTCCCGGGGGCGGGAGGTGATGATTTTCCAGTGGGTATTTGTCAGGTCAGAGTCTGCGCCGCCCGCCGGGCTCCGCGCCTCGCTCCCCGGGTTATTTATTACCTCTCTCCCCGGCGGCAGCGCTGCGGCTCCGGGGCTGCTGCCAGCAACCCGCGGCGGCGGCGGGGACCCCGCCGGGGGGGTTCCCGAGCAGCGACGGGCCGGCCGGCCGGGAGCGCTCCTCGTCTCGTCTGGCCGCTCCGCGCCGGAGCCTGCGGCCCGGCTGTGCCCTCGTCCCTCTGCCCCCCGCCTGCCAGCGCTCCTTTCGCTCCGCGGCTCTCGTCCCTCCGGGGCAGCCGGCTCTGGCGTCTCCGGGAACATTTGCTGCTTGGTGAGGCAGAGGCAGCGGGGAAAAGGCTTTTCTGAGGGCTGGAAGAAGGCTGGTTGTTAAAAAGCAGTCTGGAGCTGAGTTAGAGRAAAAGGAATCTAATGTATTTCTAATCGGGATTTGATTTGGTGGAGCTAGAGACACCGTTACAACAGAGCATCCCAGCCTCCACTGTTGTTGATCAGTTGGCTGAAACTCCTGATACACCCTAAACAAGCTCATCCCCTCCTTATTCAGGAGCTCAGAAGTCTTTGTCAAGCCAGGGGGAAAATTTGGTTTTGCAGACTTCCTGGTGACTACAGCCCATGTCTGCACATGGCGRTCAGAGAGAGCTTTCGCTCAATGAGCCCGGCGACCTGTTGGGCTCTGTAGCTCGGCAGAGCTGCTCTCGAAGGCGGATTGCGAGAGGATGGGGCTGTAGCTCACCTCAGCACTCAGTCATACCTGCAGGTCAAATGRTGGGAGTGAGACCATAGGTTTGCCTGGGATAGCCTTTGAAGAGCTCTGGGGTGCGTGCTTGTCTGTATAAGCTCAAGCAGTGGACAGCCTGGACTGGAGAATGGGGTCAGAGCTGTGTCACTCCGGCAACCACATAGTATACTGTTTCTGATGTGRCGTTACTAAAAATCCACATGACAACACTGTTACATGATTTACATTTATTATATTTTTGTTGCGTCACTGTGTGTGAAGTTGGATTTTTAAGATAAAATCRAATGCAATCCCTAGGCTGACCCTATCTGCTGTTACTGGCTGAGTTATGTTCCTAGGATACCTTTAATCTAAGGATCTCCTAGTGCTTTCCAGATCTTCATTAACATTTTGCCCTTATTTCAGCTTGTTTGTTTCTTTGCATGCTGATTCCTTGTGTGCCCAATCAGTTTGYTTCCCTTGTCAGTAGACGCTGTGACTAGGGTCCTTCCATGGATTTTTGTCTCTGGGATGGTGACATGAGCCTGCTCTAAGTGATGTGACAGGAACACCACAGCCTCGGGGAAAGGCCTGATTAGTTGGTTGGCTTGTCAGAAGGAAATGCCCCTGTCTTGTGGAGAATTGCCACAGCACGTGGGGAAAATGGTCTTGCTTCTGTTTGTGATGGGGATTCTGGTCTAAGCTTTACCTTCTATACCTTCTGAACTAGTCTGTCCCTTGGATAGAGGAGAATTGCTGACTGCTGTTCTTCTGGAAAAGAGCAGGCATTTAAACCCAACCCAGTGATGCAACTCCAGGGTCCCCACACGTGACAGACATGCAACCCACATTTCTTTTGCAAGGGCAAGCAACTCACAATTCAATCTTGCTCTTGACAGCTTGACTCCTCACTGTTGTTAAGGTGCCTTTCAGACTTGAAACTTCTGTGCTGCTTGCAATGTATTAGCCAGTTCCAAAAAAAAGTGGGAACTAGTGAGCAAATGTTTCTCTCTCACAGTGAATTATGCCTCTCTCATCCTGACCAGAACTCCCTGGACACAGGGGAATACAAGAAGCAAAGTAAATATTATTTTCTTGCTGTTTAGCTGTATTCCTCTTCTGGTTTGTTGACTGCTTGTCTGCAGATGCACCAGGATCCCCAGAGCTCCTGGACCCTTCTCCCCCCCCATCTGTTGCCCTCACCTCCACTCCCAAGCAGTGAAAATRTGTCCCAAAAGGCTTTACCTCTGGTTAATGGGGAGAGGGGAAAGGAGACCGCTATGAACTTCTAGGATGTGTAGGATGTGTCAGGACAACTATTGTTACAGGCAGGTTAAAAGAGACGTGCGTGGAGGGGAACTTGGTACTCTGGAGGCAAAGGGGACTGCACATGCAGGTGGGAAGACGAGGGAAAAATGCTAACGAGTGAGAGGTGGTTAGCAGCAGTCAGAAGCTGCTAATTATCCCACGCTCCAGCTTGTTCTCATGAGAGCTGGGAAACTCTCTCTTTGATCCTCCTGCATTTCATCTTATAATTGGATGGGGGTTCCAGATGTTACTGCCGAGCATTTTAGGGAGCTGATGGAAAGATGTATCTTGAATCAAGGACCTTGGACAATCCCAGAGGTATTCTCAGTGCTTTGCTAAAGGAGTGCTTGGGACACCATTCACCTTCTTGTCCCTGTTAAGTTATTGCTAGGGTTTATTTGTATTCTCTTGTGAACGGCCTTTTCTTTACCGTACGCATCCTTAAGGTTCCACCCTTTTTTACTCAATTTTCATGGAGAACAGAGCTGAATGTTTGTTTCCTCCTGCTTAGAAGAGGTTTGAATTGGATTAAGTTTGTGTCTCATTGCTGCAGTTCTGTATGACTATTCCAATAAATGGATTTACTGATTTAGCGGCATTTAGTGGTAGCTACTGCAGCAGCAAGTCTGAAGACAGCTCCAGGAACATCAATGGAAAGGGAATTTTGAATTTGTCATTGCAAAGATGCATATTGAAAGCCTGATTCTGGCAGCCGGATCTTTTAATGAAGAGTACATCCAACCTAAGCAAAACAACTTGAAATGTAAAGACGTAATTTTTGCAATAAGTTGCTCGTTAATGGGCCACAGATCAAGGTATTAGCAGAAGTCGGCTGGGGAGGATTTTTCCTGTCTATTCCACGAGGAGACAAATCCACTCCTGAAACACCTGGTTTCACAGAAACTCTGATTACAGACTCTCATTGCACTGCAGGTTTCTGTAGTATTTCCAGAAGAATTTCTCCCGTGGCACAGTACTGGCAGAATGGAGAATGATAGGGACTGAGAAGGAAGGTCTTTGCTTGGAAAAAAATTACAGAAGTATCAGTGTAGGTAGAGTACTGGAGGTATAACAGTATGATCTCTATTATTATTCCAAATAATAATGCCTTTCCCCAGTTGAGTAATACAAATAAGATCAGAAAAGTACCTCTCTCAGAAAAGCTTCCCAAGTGGGAGTTATGCGGTATGAAATGGCTCTATAATTTTAATGGTAAATTTCTTAGTGCAGACAAACCCTGGCTCTTGTAACAGTCTCGGGGAATGTCACAAAAGAGGGCATTAGTGTTACTAAAAGGCCAGAACTTTTCTAAGGAAATGTTTTCCATAATAAGCTATAATCTGAAATGAGATAACGATGCCTAGATACCATAGTGACATAGATAGATGGGATGTGCCAGCTACTCCCTGCAACAACCTCTTGAGGATCTCCTTACGAATTAAAACACCTAGTCACACACTTACTGTGAAGGCTTATAGCTCGAGATGGAAGAAAAAGCTGCATTCACGCAGGCATGCACGTTCTTGTTGATCTTACCTGGCTGTTGACCGTGAGCACTGCATGGAGCTGGGTCCCCTTCCAGGACCGCTGATAGAGAGGTGGCTGGGACCCATCATCCCTGCATACTCATGAGGTAGAACAGGAGCACAGAGGGGAGAGAGGGTCTTTGTCCTSTGTAAAATGTTGTGTTTGCCTCCCGAGATAAAGGTTAAAATGCACAGGAGAACCCTCAGCAGGGGGTACCAAASCTGATGTCTCTGGTAGTGCTGATATCCCCAGGGAACAGAGATGGGCAACCCTCAACGCTGAGCCAAACACTCTTGAATTACMGTTCAGGAGGCAAGTGGTGGAATCTAAAAGTGGTTCACACTGCAGTCTGTGAATGGGTACCACACTCCTTGCCTTCTTGGAKATGAGTTCTGCTCCACAAGGAATATGACAGAAAGCAAATATTGAGGAATTTCAAATATGGATGGCTGAAAGCTAAGCAGACACATTACTGTGCTAATCTCCATAATCAAGGGCAGGTCGTCTATTGCTTTTGGAACTGAGATTTGGGACTGGTTTTATGGGTTTTTTTAGGAACCTCTTGATTTCTGAGATTATATGAATCTTCATGTCTGGGCACTGGAGCACAGGCTGTTTCAAGTAGGTCATTCTGATCTCTCTCCCTGCTTTGTCTTGATACAGGCGTTCTGGCTGCTGAAGCCATTTTGGAGCTTTCATGCAGCAGTGGCTGCCATCAGCTCAAAGTGAAGATACAACCACACTGCTGAAAAGGTCTAAAATATTTGCAAAAAGGTGTGGGGCATGCACAGAACTATACCTTAGTTTGAACTGTGTGCCTGCTTGCTTGTTTTCCTGCCACCACAATGTGGGTGTGGTGGGACCTCCTATGCCTGTACTTGGTGAGACCTCCTCCAAAGAAACCCCCTTGGTGTTGATGATTCGGTAGCTTTCAGTCTGTTCTCAGAGGATGTTGGGTCTGGCACTTCATACTTCCCTTTAAAAAAAAAAAAGAAGAGGTGAAGAATGGGATGCCGTGGGATTTGAAATTTCTCAGAGAGTGTCGTTTTATACGGTATTGTAGTGATGAAGGAATAGTTTAAAACCCTTTTTCTCTTGGTAGAATTAAGGATCCGGATAGATGTCAACTGTCTCAGAAAGGAYTCCAAGCTGCTGTTCCAGAGTTGGCCTGATGACTTCTGGTATCTAAAGCCTCCTCCTGTTGTACCACACCACATGTCCTGAGAGCAACAACACCGGGTATTTCTTCTGTGAGGATGGAAGCAAATGGTAGGGGCATATGCAGACTATGAGCAGTAGCCATAGGGACCAGGAAACTAAGGGAGGAAAGGAGAGAGGAAGGGAGGAGAAGGAGTGGGAGGCTCAGCCCAGAATAATACGGCTATAACATTCCTAAGCAAGTCCCTTTAGCTGGGTTTGCACCATGTCCTGGACTTCTCAAGGTTGATGTTAATAGGGTCACATTTATTTTATAAAGAAAGGAATGAATGGCTTATTTTGCATTATTGTATTTCAAGAAGCAAACTACAAATCTGATTAGAATGAGGTATAAAATTGTATAGGTGTATATGGCCAATGTGTGTGTGTGTTTATGTGGACATGTGTACAAACACGCAGATTACTTCTAAGAAGGCGCAGCGTGTTTGTGGCAGTCTGAAGGTTAATCCAGATTGGGACTTGATTTCCATATTCACTCAGTAAGAACTAATACAGTCTTTGTMGTTATAACGAAAATACTGAATATATTGGAACAATGAGCATTCTTGCAGTCAAATACAGCAAATTCCCTGGTGAGCTATGCTAGGTCTACTCTCTCAGGTATTAGTAGGAGAGAAGGGAAGAATCTTGCACTCAATAATTTATGGATCCATAAAGATTTTTTTTTGAGCAAGTAATAATTCTTTGGAAATTAAGGCTAATTAAAAGCAATACCGTCCCTATAAATGCATTCAGTTACTTTGTCAAGACACTTTTATATTTATTTCCTATGATGTTCCCATGTGCATCCTAATCAGTGTTTTGCTGTAATTGTGATTAGAGACCATACCACAGAGACAGACTCCTTAAAAACTGAAGGAATGTAACAAGCAGTTGGGTGGTAATAGACTTGAGTGTCTTCTGGATATTTACAATGGATTAGGCTTTTTTATTTTAGGGTCAGTGCAGCCTTAACCTATATGCAGTGGTTTATGGCTAATGCCAGCATTGCTTCTGGGTGCAAAGCACGTGTGAGAAATGTCTGCATGCTTGATGTACTTAAAGGGGAAGACAGGAACTTAAAAAGATCTCTTTCCTCCACTACTCATCCTCAGTAATTGGCCCCAACTTCCTCCTAAGTCTTTCTGGGTAGTGAATAATGAAATGTGTGTTGGAACCCAGCTTTTTGCCCCTTCAGCTGTTGGCACATCTGTTAGTCTGCTGAGGATGAGATGCAAGTTACCATATGGCTGAAATGTTAGTGACTGAAATTCTGATGACTGCTCCCATAAAGCCAAACTAATATTTCAGCAGCGTGTCTCTTACCAATTGATATGCACAGAACCTCAGGTTTGATATTTTAGCTCTTCCTGTCTTTCTCAGGGCACAAAACAAAGAAAAATTAGCTCTCTTGTTTACCCAGAATCTATTTTCTGAGTGCACATGCCCGTGCATCTCTGTGTGTCGGTGTCCAACAATGGATGACCCTTGGTGCCAGGCTGTCACTACTACTGCGTGTGTCAACTGCTACAGGACTGCACCTCTTCCCATCATTTTCTCCACAGCTATGGCTAACTCTGTGCTACAGACAACAGATGAAAGGAGTAGCTTTTGCAAACAGTGCAGTGTTCAAAATGCCTTTTTATCCTTTCCTCTTGGTGCAAAATGTTAAGCTTTGTGACAGCGTAGAGGGTATTTTTTCAAGTGTGWGCCGACAATGTATCTATTTGCACACGTGCCTTTTCAGTGTGAAGAGTGAGTGAAAATAGTTTGTGCCATGTCTGGATGCAAATTAGTTTTGGCTAAGGCAAGGAAGATGTATGACAAACAAAATCCTTTTCTCCTGCTGTGAACAAAATAGTTATTTGTAAGTATTCGCCAAAGAGTTTAGATGAACAATTGTAGGCATCAGGCATCAAAATTACTTACAAACTGCTTGCTCTGACATTTCTGCATTTGCCACTTGTGGTGTGTTATGGCTCACAATTATTTGGTTTTGCTCAGTGATTGAGTTATTGAACTTGAGAGAAACAGAGCTATAGAAATCTATAGTATGAGATAGCAATGAATGAGGAGTGTGAACCCCTGAAGAGTCGTGCTTCCCAACTCTGCTTTACAGAGATGTTTTCTCTCTGTTGTATGAGTGAAGAACCTGAGTTTGGAGTCACTAGGTGAACTGCTGCAGTCACACAGTGAAGCAAAATAGGCAGAAATAGAAGTTGGAATGCCTGACTCCACATGTAGAAAAGTTCAAGTTTGGAAGTCTGACAAACAAATAAAACTCAGTGCTAACTAGTTGCAGCAGGCAGCTTCTCTTGTCCACAAGCATGCTGCATTTGTTATGAAGCAACGCAAGGGAAGGAGCAGAAACGTTGCTCTTCTTCCAAGGAACTCAAATCACCACGAGAAGATTCAAATGTGTAAATGCCTGTTTACATATTTTTTGAAATTCCCTTTGTTTTGTTTTTGTTTTTATTTTCTTATATCTTATCTAAGTTTTTGTTTGATTAAAGCACTCTGTTGCAGTGTAGTCATGGCAACAAGTTTACTTGAATGAGTCTCTTTTTCTAGGAATGTAAAATTTAAAAGAAAAGAAAAGCAAACCCAAACAAGACAAGCCTTCATGTGGTCCTGACCCAGCATTTATTCATAATGATGGAGGCGCAAGTGGCTGAGGAGTGAGTACAAAGTTGTTTATGTGCATTTGTCTCCGTGAGTTCACTGGAGACTCTGCTTACGCCTGTGACTGTTTGTAGGTATGTCTTTGGGTATGTTCTGTTCAAATACAAAGTACGTGTAGAAGAGACCATCTAAGAGTTCTGGTCCCAGTGATGCTGAAGTTATGACTGCCTTCCTATACTGGCGTTGACCTAGATAGTCCATGAAACAATTGCAGAGAAACCACAGCAGCACAGACTTCAGTGAGAATTCCCTACGGAAACATAAGTCCRTGTTGATGGAGCTCCTGTGTGATGTCTTCTCAAGAGTCACAGTGTTAATTTAGTAACATTTAGTTATGGCAGATGGACACTTGCTGYAGTCATATCTGAAACTGCAATATAGACTATCTATAGATAGACTAGGGCCTATCTATACATAAAGTTTCACGTTGCTGTAACAATAATTGTGCAGAAACATTCCTAGTGGAATTTGCACAGCTCTCTAGTGGGGTGCAGTTATACTAGTGGAGAGGTGATGTATGCTAATCCCATCGTTACTAGGGCACTGACTACACTACATCAATTTCTAGAAAGGAGAATTAGAACAATACAAAACCTGTCTGCAGAGATGCCCAATGATTTAAAGACTTTAGACCATGTTAGCTCTAATTAATGTGTTCGAAAGCTGTAAGCCAGCTCAGGTAGTGTGTACTTCAGCACCTCCTAAATTGGTCAAGGCAGGTTCTACCTAGTCTTTAATTTGATCTTTCTAGCATGGATTAAAAGCAGTCACACCTTGATTACACTAGACTCTTCTGACACATTACTTCCAAAGGATTAGCTAACAAGGTTCGCCTGCCTAACCTAAAAAAAGTGCTCTGTTTGTGCACACTCATTTGTATACACTTGTGAATTAAGGGAGAGACCGTGGCTTACTCTTTTATGGCACTGTTTGACGTTGGGATGGCACACATAATGTTATCTTCTTTTCAGTGGTCACTAATTTTTTATTGTTTTAACCCAGCAGTAGATTCCAGCCATACCCAGATTCTTGGATAGTCGCTTTTTCAGTGTATCTTTTTCGTTACTATGATTGTAGGAGGGAAGGCAGGCAGGAAGTTAGGGAAGTGGAATAGCAACGAGTGATCTACAAGTGTTGGGACACAGCCAAGCTTTAGATTAATACAACATGACCATCATTTCACCATCTTTTGATACAGTGAGTTTTTCTTAGCAGTGGAGCAGAGTCGAGTAGCACAAACAAAGGCTTTAGGAAAAAAAGAGAATCTGGTGGTGGCTTTCTTCTGCATTACAACTCTGACATCTCAAGTCTTTCACAACAGTTACGAATTAGCAATAAATAACCTCTGAGGAGAGAGGAATAGACAAGAGAGAAAGATGCATTTTTAATTACAATATGCACAAGGAAGTATAGTTAATGCAGAGARAAGCACAGGGAAGCTGTCCAACGGCTGGAACTGCAAAGGCGGCAGCTCTTGCCTTAAAAGTAAAGGGTCAGAGAGAATGGTTACTGTAACAGCAGCTTTGATACTTAAGGGCTTTTCCATTGGTGATTTTTCTAAGTGCTTTTTTTACATCATCTCTTGGGGCATCACTTGCGTGTTGCTAAACTTGTTTTCCAAAACCTTTGCAGAGAAGGGCAATCTCTTGSTATGTTACGGGGGACTAGAACACTGAAGTGTGGAGTCAGTAAAAATTTGCCATTGGTTTTAATGCAAATAGGATTGTGCCCTTTTAATTTAAACTTCTTGTTGTAGAGCTCTCAAGGCTGATTCTGATCTAAGTTACCAAAACATACCTGAACTTTAACCAGTAAGGAAGAGAGATGAATCAGTCCTTCTATCATTTGATAGGTTTTCCAGTGCCATATCCTCTGACAGCACATCACAAAGCAGAACGGTCACTCGGTGCACAGCCAGCCTCCCGGTGCCGTCGCAGGGTGATTCTTGCTGTGCAGTATGTGTAGCAGCATACAAAGGTCTCTGAGCTAGAGGCCAGGTGACTGTTTACAGCACAGCATAACCACTGTACCAAGTCAGGGAGAGGACAGAAATTGTGTTCCCTGCATGRGAAGTTATTAATTATTTAGAAGAATGGAGCAGCTAGTTTAGAATKAGAGTCCTTGCCTCCCAGATAAAAATTCCTTCACTTCTCCCCAACAGACATTTAATTCCTCTAGTTTTTTGAGTACTGATCTACTTACACTGGCCACATAGCTATACAGGGCACTTATAGGAAGGTGATTTGGAAGAGGTATTTTGTGAAAATAGTTTGATGAGAAGAGTTTCTTAAACCACCCTTGACTGTCCCAGGCRGTTCTCTTGGAAGCAGACAAAATGTCTGCATTAGATAGGGATGTATGCAATTTACAGCTCTGGTTTGTTGTGTGAGCTCATACTACCATGACTCCTCTTTCAAGAAAGACAGATCTGAGTTCCATGGTGCTCCTTTTTCACTCCAATAAATTGGTGTAAAAGGCASTGTTCTATATCAGTGGGATTAAACAGGGTACAGCCCAGCAGTTCCTGAGAAAGCATTTTTTCAGAGGCAAAGCCCTTTCCAGTGTCCTCCTTCCCAACCCTCCTCCCCTGAAYATCCACCTGTGCCCTCCCTGCTGTTGCTCTTGCTGCTGGGCTGTCAAAATATCTCTCATAATGAAGCAGTCTGGCCCGAGGCTACTATTACCTCCAATACTGATCCCTCTGAGCATGACTCTGGCAGCATGGCTGGCTGTTCACATGCAGTGAGCATACAGCTAGGCTACACCTGGCAAGGAATAAAAGACAAAAAGCAGTGAATCCTGGCTGTTAGACAGCCTTGATGTCCTCTGAGACTGTGAAAGAGACTGGGGAGGGCATGAATCTGGCTGRCTTGGGAGGTGGTGGTGTGGTTCTTTGGTCTCCTTCCTTGTCTTTTGGTAGGCTCAGCAATTTGGTAGGGACAGAGTTGTTGCTTTGCATCACTGGGTGTGATGGTGTCGGGGTAATTCTGTGGAAAGATAGGGAAATGCGGAGAGGAGATGTTAACTTGCAGTCTTAAAAGGCTAAGCACCCCAACTTCTTTGGGGGAAACAATATGATTCAGTGGATACTATGCCAATTGTTGAAAGCCCTGTTTTATTATTTAAGCTCTTCTGGTGTATAGGACAGAACTTTGCTGGTATARTTAGTTTTGGACTGTGAGGAACTCATGCTACAGACCTGCTACGACAAGGTCAGCGAGACCAGTGCTATAGATGCAGCTGTGCTGACAGAACGTTGTACTGTTCGTTTAGCTTAGCTTGGGCAGAGGCATAATGGTGCCAGAGACGGCATGTATGGCATCTGTGCTGGAATCCTGCGAAGACAGAAGCTCTGGATTAGTTTGTGAACTCRGGCTGGTCATTTTACATGTACCTGGGCGTCTCTCTCCTCCCAGCCTCAACCTGTCTTTCCTGTAAAGGGGCAGGGCCTGCATCTGCAATGAGTTTTAGAAACACTTAGCACAAAGGACCTTTGATCTCAGTTAGAAACTCAGAGGTTTACTGTCACACATGTAAATAACAAATCACATTTAGGAAGTTTCCCCTCCTTTTATGGGTAGAATAATGGAGGCATATCCAGRATAAGCAATTTGTCCATGAAACTGGCGATGGCATAAGGAGGAAAATCTTTATCTCTTAACTTTCAGACCTGTGCTTGAAGCAYCATCTCTTCTTGTAAAATGCTTTACAGCACAGCTAGCTCTTTGCAGTTGTTGACAGATTTGACCTGAGAGAAATAAAAGATCGAGGTTTTGTTTCAATCCAAAATGATGTATTCCAGAGGCRGAGAACTGAATGTTGGAAAATCATCACTATTTACTATGTTTACTGTGATAGTGCCTCTGTGAGCAAATTAAGAATCATGCTTTCGCTTTGCTGGGTGCCGTGGAAACACACAACAAAAAGACATGGTGATTCGTGCCCCCAGACTTGAAAACATGTTCCAATTCCTCAGTGTGGAATTTGCAAAGCGTACCTGGTTCTCTCTCTAACCATGTGTGCATGGATTTGCTTAGATCTCTCTGATCTGCTCTCCAGTGGTGAATCTGTTTACACTAATCCTGAAAGCTCTACTGTTAAGAGACTGGAGCTGAACAACTTCAGACTCCTGCTGTCGAACTCAGACACCCAGATAGAGCTCTTGTTCTTCATTACAGTGGGGAGCRGTAGGGAAGACTTGTTGGTAACTTTTAGTGCTTGTAAGAGACTGATAGGATCAGCATGAATCTGTGCCTCTTGAATCCCCCCAAACGCCACTGAGTTCTGCCAGAACACCTTACGTGTGTGCGAGAAACCCTGCCTGGTCCAAGCCATGCACCTCATATTGAGCCACCATCATGAGGCCTYACTCTTCCAGTGCTGGACCTCTACCCAGCTTGGCCAGTGCACCTATGTCATGACTGGCATCAAGTGCCTGTTTTTTTCAGGAATGGAACGCAGCCAGGTAGAYGCTGTCCTTCTAGAATGAAGACTCAGCATATTCACTTCACTTATGACTAGGTCCAGGTTTGAGCCCAGTTTCTTTAGAGGTAAAAAGCAACTGAGCTGACATGCAGTGGGAAAACCCCATGGCAAGTCACCTTTTCCTTAAAAATAAAAATGAAATAAAAGTCCTCTGGGTTAGGAAAGGTTTCATTACAGCTGTTTAATAGGGGCAGACTGGAYGGTAATGCAAGGTGCTGTTAGGAGATTTGAGTGTGCATCCAAACCACAGAGATCTGAGAAGTCTAGAAGTAAGTACCACAGGAGGATTTGTTCCTGGAGGATGAAGGCCATTCTTGTTCTGCTCTCCTGTGACCCCTCCTGGAGGAAGGATGGAGACTTGTCTTTGGAGAAGGCTGCCGCCAAGCTCTCTCTACACTTGGAGGTGAAGTTGCCATTAGGAACGGAGGTGGGAGAAGAATAGTAAACCTTACRGCTGTAAAAAAGAAAGAAGGCTTTGAGAAAAAATACCCACTCCCCTGTAAAAAGTGAAACGAAATCAGCCCCATGAAGCCAAGTTACAGAGAAGATGGAGTCAAAGGAAGTCTGAAGTAGTTCTCAAGCCTTTGCAGAGAGCTGAGTGCACTTCTAGGAATGCCAGGCATGAAGGTTTTCTGGGAGCATAAGAGCGAGCAGTTCTTCTCACTGTATGGCCTTCTCACCTGACCTCCATCCAGAATCCTCATATACGCTTTCACAGAGAATGCCTATGTCTCCCAGAGCCTCTTCCAAGCATTTTCCTTGGTTCATTAGGTGATAATAGAAAGTGATTTTTCCCCTGTCATCTTGAGCAATCAGAAGCATTAAGAATAAGAGCCTAAGCCTGAAAGCCTAAATGAGAGGGTTTGATGGGTATGTGTATCTGCCTCCTTCATTAGAGCAAAAGCAAGGATGGCTCCCAGAGCTTGCATTTCTTGAGAATAAACAGGCAAGAAACAAGGATCGTGGTCAAGTAGTGTCAAGAGAAAACTGAGGTTTGGGGCTTAGATTCCATTCCCAGATCTGMTGATCCCCAGAGAGGCGGTTTCCTCCGCCTTTACTGGTATGAAGCAATAGCTTGTCCCACAAGTGGTCCATTAGTGGACCTTTTTTTGAGAGGGGTACCGATCAGCTGAGAGCTAAGGGGGGCAGAAAAGAACACCTGTAAGATTTCAGGGAAATCACTGTGWGCACAAATGTGAACTTGTCACCTGTATTAGCCTGTATTCACTCCTGGTGGGACCGAGTGGCTGCATAACCCCAGCATGAGTACAGTGCTCATGTTCTGCATCTCAGCCTCTTYACGCTTCAGTTTCTCCACCAGTAAAATGAAGCTACAAGCAGCTTCCTCAAAAAGGTGCTAGGAGGTGGTGKTCTTTCTCCTTCTCTGTGAGTGCTCTGGGATCATCTGAGAGATGGTGCTGAAGTGGCAGGGGCTATTCTGGCTCAGAAACCACCCTGCTAACTCTGTCAGTGGCTGATTGTCACAACAGCAAATCCGTTTCTCACTGGAAGGCAAGTTCGGCTTGCCACCACCTCCCCCTGTAAGAAAGCAAGTGTTAAGAGGCACACCTTGGGACAAAGCTAATAACTTTTTGTTGTTCTGGGAACTCTCAGAACTCATACAGAACTCTCTCTGTTCTGCCACCTTGTACGACTTGTGGGGCATATTTCTTGTACTGTGTTTAAGAGGATAATTTATTTTTATTTCCCTTCTAGGTAGGATTCTTCCTGCACAGTCGATCCTACTTAGCATCCAAAGGTAGGGAACTCCATCTTGTTGATGTGACAAATCCCTGTAACAACCACACAACTTAATTTTGGGCCGTGTTGTCCTCTCGGGGCAGTTTCACATGGACCTTATGCCAGGTCTGCCACAGCTCGTAATGGAAAACAAATTTACACTGTCTCTCCTGATTCTTGCTACATCACTCCACGGGACAGGAGAAGGCTCCAGCCTGCCTTCCCAAGGTATAGCTGGTCCCAGCAGGACTCTGCCCGGAGAGCACGCGGCAGGTATTCCTGCGTGGGAGTGCGCCCAGGAATCCGGAGGGACGTGCAGCCAGCCGGCAGGCTGCCCGTGTCCCCCGGCTGCAGCCCGCCGGAGCCGGGGGGAGCCCCGGGCCGCCCCGCCGCGCTGGCGGCTCCGGGCGCGGCGCTGGCCCCGCCGTCCGTCGCTCACCCCCTCTCCCGCCGCCGGCGCGGCGCTTGCAAGCGCCTCTGCTGTTTAAATGGGCCAAGTTAGAGAAGCGGCGGCGGCGGCGGCGGAGGGAAATCTTGTTTGGTCAGAGTCTCTGAACTAATACTGTGACTTCTGAGCACAGATCAATATCTGTCTGTCCCGGCTCGGAGGGGAGCCCGGCCCAGTAACCCAACCTAGCGAGGCATTTAGGGTCTGGGGGCAGCGGCGTAGGGAGCGCATGCCGTGCCGTGCCCCGAGCTCGCGGGGMTATAAATGTCTATGTCTGTGTGTCTCTGTGCGTGTATATATATATATACATAGATATATGTAATGTAATACCATGTTTTTTAAAATTTTGTGCAGGAGTGGAAATTAAATACCAACTCGCAGTGATCATAAAGCCTTCGGTGGGAGCGGGGCGAGTCTGCACTTTGCAGGTGAAGGTGGGCGGCCCCCGGGAAACTTCTCCGCCCGGGTGTCTGGAGCCCCGCGGGCAGAGCCGGGAGAGCCGGCACCGTCCGGGGGCTTCGTCCTCCCCGCGCCCGGCGGGCGCCGGCGGAGGAGGGGAGGGGAGGGGATCGCGGAGTGGCGGCGGGGGCGCAGCGTTTAATTTTAATTATTGCATATAAATAAATAAACCAGGTGTCAGTTTAAAGGAAGGAGGGGGG
>JASVER010000040.1:4302417-4368706 GCA_030449065.1 Oceanodroma leucorhoa | reverse complement strand
ACAGGCACCGGCGGGGTGGCGGGCGGGGCGGAGGGGGGGGGTGTTCCCCTCGCAGCTGGGTGGCGCGGGACCTCCGCGGCGCTGGCGGTTGCTGACGGGAGCCTGCCCTGCCTCCCTCCCCTCCCCTCCCGCCCGCGGTGCAGCCCGAGCCAGGCGCCGCAGTCCCGGCAGCGGGGCTGGCGCGGCGGAGCTGCGGGTGCGGGCGGCAGGTGGAGAGCGGGGACCCGGCTGGCCCTGCGGAGCGGGGGGAGCGGGGCGGCGGGGGGGCCGCGGGAGAGGAGAGCCGATGCGAGACGTAATTAGCTGAGAGCTGGAGGTGTCAGCCCGGGGGTCTGAGGAGCTATTAGGAGGTGACTGACACCTCGCCTTGTTTATTGATCGCCAGAGAAAAGGGGAATAACTTCGGGGGCCGCGCTAATTGTCATTACTCCACTCATCTCTTCTGTTTCTTTTATTACTGGGCTCCGGGCTGCCTTCAGGAAATCTCAATTCCTCTGGGGTGAGTCAGGAGGACTGAGGTGAAATGGACGGAGGAGCAGGGGGGAGGCGCCGAGTGGGCTGCCCCGCTGGCATGGCCGTCCCCCGGCGTGGGGCTGGCTGCGCGGCTGGCGTGGGCAGCGCGGAGCCCCGCGGGGATGCGCGCAGGTTGCGCGGGCTGGCCGCTGCGCCCCGGGCTGCGGGGCTCCGGGTGCGCCTTCTGCCTCGGCTCTCTCCAGGCTGCGGGAGCGTTGGCACCAAGGTTAGGCAGGGGCTAACGAGGGTTGCGGCGGTGCTCCTGTCCACGGTTATCTGCGGGGGAGAAAGTTCGATGAAGGGGGGGGTGGCTGCTGGTAGGCAGGCAGGCGAGGGGAGGGGTGTTTGTATGGAAGGAGACGCGTGCTTCCTCCCCCCCCCCTTCCCTAAATACTTTCCTTTTATAAAGGTGCTGATCCTTTCTCTTCTTCTTCTTTTCCTTCTCCTCTGCATCCAGGGAAAAGTTTGAAGACTCTTATGTCCAAAGGAATCTTACAGGTACATCCTCCAATCTGTGATTGCCCTGGGTGTCGAATTTCGTCTCCAGTGGTAAGATTATTGTTAAACTATGTGCTTTAGTTAAGACATCTCCCCTCTCCTCCGCCTCCTTCCCTTAAAAAAATCCCTTTGCTTCTGTGATCATGAAACCGTGATCTCTGAGGGCTAGGAACTGTCAGTCATTGAGTCTTTGCCAGAGCACGGCTTGCACTGCGAGTGTACCTGCGGTCTAGTTAAAGGCTAGCAGAAGAGGAGTTTGCAAACAGCAGATGGGAAGAGCAGTGTTTGACCTGAAGGATGCAACACACAGTGTGATTGTATGGTTTTCAGGGGGAGCTGTCTATACGCAAACCGGCAAATCATTCAGCAGCCTCTTCCCTGTTCTCACCCCTTCATTTTTGTGTATTGTGCAGAGGTGTAAAATGGCTAAATAAAGAAGGGAATTATAATTGCACCCACGTGTTAGAGTCAGAACAGCCACAGTTTACAAACCATCAGTGAATTTTTTTAGGTAAGCTGAAGGAGGAACAAGCTCATCTTAAATGCTTACAACTTTACAACGTTCACATCATAGATCACAGTTACTGCTTTTATAGATCTTTGCTTCCCAACTTTTGAGTTCCTTGTGCTTTCTGCTGTCTGCCTTTATCCTGAGACTTTCAAAATCTTTATATGACATCAACATTTTCATGAAAAAGGTGTTGATGCTATAAATAAAAAGCTGCTGAAATCATAGTAAACGAAGGCATTAAAAACAGTTCATCATGTGTAAAAATAACCATAAAATACAATAACATCTGAACGGGACGGCAAAGATGCTGGTTTGTGGAACTAAAGCAGGTCTTAGTTTGAAAAAAACACCATGACTTAAAACATTGTCAGTAGCACTGCGSAAACAGATGTGGCTGGAAATTTACGTACTTTTATCCACTGAAATCAACCATTWTTTATTGTTTCTTTGAGATCAAATGGACAATCTCTTTTCATAAGCAGTATCTTTATGATTCTGCACAACAGAATTGCAAATTTAAATTATTTCTGCATAGTATATATGTGCATGCGTGCTTATGTATACAAATATACACGTTCATATGGGAAGGGGCTTAGAGCAATAATCAGCAGTTACATAAATTAATGTGAAGATGCCACTTCTGTGATGCGAGTCTCTTGCATTTGTTTTGTGTAGCAGCAGTCTGTACCAAAGCAATAACTACCCATCGAGCTTACGAGTACTAGTTATATTGCAGCATTGCCGCGGTATTTTAAACCCAGCAAACCAGATAGACCGAAACCTGGCTTTTCAGACGCACTCATGTAGTTCCTCCGAGTTTACGGGGCAAAGCGTGATGCGGTGTAATAAGCTTTCTCCAGTTTTGAGTTTTGCATGTGCTTTAGTTACCAATTGTGCGGATCAGAGGCCAACAAGCAGTGATCGGCAGAGCACAGTGATACGCCACGGTTGCTGGTGGTGTTGAGAAGTGGCTGGCCAGATGACACTGTCTACTGGWCACTTTTCTGGGTACCAAGTTGCATTAGGTGGTAGCCAGAACGACGCATTGCACTTTCCTAGCCGCAACATTTTGAATAGTTGCACAGGAATACTGTGCGTTTACAGATGGGAAGGCAGCTCTGCATGAAACAAGTGTCTTTTAAACTAGAACTGAATTTGAGATGTTCAGTTAGAGGAGAAGAGAGGTTGGTATAGTTTTGGGAAAGGAGAAAGACATCCTTCTGGACTTGCCTCCTACCGCTTCCCCAGCTGTATAAATTAGTTAGAGGGGGTTCTGATGTCAGAATTTGCACAGCAAGGACAAACCCCAGTGAGAGCTTTTATCAGAACTCTGTTTCTCGGTGCTTACTGCATTTTCTGTGCTGTAATTAGAACATATATCTGGCCAAATGACAATTTCACATTTTGAACCTGAAATCTTTTGGTAGTGCCTTGTCATAGCTACATGCACTACMCATTCAAAACAGTTACACAAGAAGGAGGATTAAAAATTGGGCACAGTTTATCTTTCCCCATTTAGCRATCACCGATTTAAGCACCACTGAGATCAAAGGGCTGTTTCTCCTCAAATATAGAAATGCTTTGTATTTTATAGTGTAGGTAAGTAGAGACTTGCAGTGCCKGGGTCCTTGTGCTACTTGTGTCATCACATGGGGCTATGGAGACGGGGAGCTGGTTCTGTCAGCAGCTGGTTCTACTGATCCGAAATCAGTCCTTGGACAGCGGGAATAGGCCAGAAAAACTCAAGCATTGCCTTTGTAACGGGGCAAGCCAGCTGCTTGTAGGCATCCGCATCTTCCCCCGTCTGCTCAGGGCAGGCAGAAAAGGAAGCGCCAAGGCCCCGGCCCAGCTCTTCCTTCGGGAAAGGTTACATCCAATTTATCCAGCCCTGCCACCCTTGTCCAATCGGGCTGGTAATGTCAGGGGCTTTAATCAACAGCAGCGATTGTTCTGAGGCCCCGTCTGGGTCTCTTTTGGGGTGGGGGAGAGGAGGGGTTGATGTGGAAAGGAAATTGCATCGTGCCACAGACCCGGGTTGGAAAACMCGTCTGAAGAACCGGAGCCGAGCCTTGCACGACCCCCTCCTCCCCCCCCCCCCGTGCTGACTCGTTACCAGCCGGTCCGGTCCCCGCAATAAAACCGAGCCCGGCAGAGTTCCCAGCCCCCGTCCCACCTCGGCGAGCACCCACACAGCCGGGCAGCGGCCCCCGGTCCCCCCCCCGGCCCGGGGCGGGCGCCGCCCCGCCCGCTCCCCCCCCCCTCCGCCCGCGGTGCCGGCGGTGCCCCCCGCGGCGGCCGGGGAAAACGGCGCCCGGCCCCCGCCGAGCCCGGCTCCGCCGCCCCGTCGCAGCTCGTTTGCTGCAGCTGCAGACAGCGGCCGGCGCCGGGGCCAGCTCCGCCACCGACCGCCGGTTTCCTGCGAGGCGGAGGGGGAGCAGCCGCGTCGCGCCGGCCGCCCTGGCGCCTCCTCCCCCGGGCCGCGGCCGCGGCCGCCCCCGCGCCGGCATCCATCAATCAGCGGCGGGGCCGCCGGGGAGCGGGGCGGGGGGGGCGAGGCCGCCGCCGCCG
Organism: Oceanodroma leucorhoa; assembly: GCA_030449065.1. Taxonomy (NCBI): domain Eukaryota; kingdom Metazoa; phylum Chordata; class Aves; order Procellariiformes; genus Oceanodroma; species Oceanodroma leucorhoa. The sequence continues at coordinate 4,364,616 of JASVER010000040.1, read as the reverse complement.
GCCGGGGGGAAGGCAGGGGGGTGCAGGAGGGCCCCTCTGGGCGGCTGCGAGCTGGGGGAGGCTGCAGGGAAGTCCCCCGGGAACGGGGGAGCGTAGGAGGCTCCCTCCGGGGCTGGGGAGGGCATCCCCTGTGCCGCTGCGGGGGCTGGAGGGGCAGAGTCATCCCTCCCGGGCCGGGTGTGCGGGCAGCGTCGCAGAGGCTTTGGCGGGGAAGCGGTGCCGGCATGGCACAGCGCTGTCTGCTTTTCTCCCCGGCTCTGCAGAGATGGGGAATGGGGCGCTGTATGCTCACCCCACCCCGTGTCCTTCTGCAGGGGGACTGTGCCTCCGATTTTCCTGTCCCCTTTTTGTTTGCACGCGAGATTTTTCACACGTGGAGGGGAGGAATGGCACAGGTCTCGGTCCCTTCAATTTTTTCGGAGGCACAGGATGCCAAGCATTCGCAAAGTAAGTTATCAGATGTGAACAGGGGTCTTCCCCCATATTTATACTTGTCAGTTCTGGGCAGACACAGTTCATCTTTTTTGGAGCCCTGGATGGATTCCAGTCTATTCTGGTGAAACCCATTCACTACAGGGTTCCCTCGGTCCCCATCAMACTTCCCTCTGTGCTCCAAATACCACTCACCCATCTCTCCATCTCCACTGTCAAAACCACAGCCAGGGCTGGTCTTGAAAGTGTGCTCACTGGCAGTGGTCTTTTTAGCCAGCGGGAGGGGGAAACCTCATGCTCTTGAGAACAGCACTAAAATCTTTATTACTCAAACAAAATATCTTAGATTTGCAAAGTCCAGCATCACATACCCAGTGTAACAGGAGAGGCATTCCTTATGGTAGATACACTTAAGATTGTTTCCCTTATCAAAGTGTGATGCTTACTATGTTTTTCACACTAGCCATGCTGCCTCTGAAAKCGTGTTAGGACTGGACATTGGCTGCTCCTCATCCTCTTTTCCCATCTTTTCTTGGACAGGGTGTCTCTTTGAAAGGTGTTGGAGTTTGAGATTTAGGTCACAGGTAAAGAAGGAAAGGCAAGCTTTCAAAAAGCTATTGTGAGATGGCTGTATTAAAACAAAACAAAAAGCACGATATTTTTTTTTTTTACCCCATCTCCTTCGTTGCATCTCAAGACACATGGTAATTGTGCATAACTTGGTCAATGACAATGGTAATTCATTTGCTTACTGGGGCTGTGTTTTGCTCTTGATTTGATTTATATGCAATTCTTTTTATTTGCTTCTTTTTGCTTTTCGTTGTCATCGTTGTTGTTGTTTTCTTTTGATGCCCCTGAGGTTAAGGCATTAGTCCAAGACTTTGTCAAGGATGGAAAAAGTAACTATCTGCTTGCTTAAAAAAAACCAATGCCAGTAATCAGCAAAATCTCTGTTATTTAGCCCTAAGATTTCTGGGCGTTCTCTTGTCTCCCTGTTTCAGAGGTGCAGGGGTGGAAGGCAGCTCTGCATCTTCCCCAAAGTGTGGCTTCGTGTGACTTGTGCTATTGGGTTCTGCCTGCAGCTGCATTCACTGCCCTTCCCTGGGGATGCCACAGGGCTGCTCCGCAGTTTGCCTGGAAAGCCAGGAACAGAGCTCCACAGGGGGCAAGAAGGGAGAGCTCTGGGCTACTGAGTAGATCCCTGTGTTGTGGGATCCAGAGTCAGAGGCTGGCCCGAAAAGGGGAGTCTCCCACACTGGGCATGAGTCTTTCAAGAGAACTTTCCTGTGAGAAGAGGACTTTGCCTGCTGGAAAATTTAGTTGGCTGCCTGTAGAGGCAGGATTAAGTCTGAAATTTTACTTTTAACTGAATAGATTAGATTTAGGTTCCTTTCTGAGCTGCTGTGGACCTAAGGATTGGAGCTGGAGAATCTTGGGGTTTATGCGAAGGGGGCTGTTTTCATAACTTCGCCTTCGTGTCTCTGGGGGCTGCCTTATGAATGTGGAAAAAGCCCTTCTGTAAAGCAGACTTATAAACCTTTTGATCCCCCCAAGGTCTTTGGCACAGTCTGTTGGTTTTTATTTGTGGTTTCATGCTGATTTGGATTGTTGCTTTTAATCCAGCACATTTTAGTTTAGGTTGGCATTTGTTGGAGTTTTTTGAGTTGGCTGGGTTTTTTTGTTTGTTCGTGGGTTTTTTTGTTCCGTTTTGGTTTTTTAATGGACTTCACTCAGGTGATTTTTAGAGTGTGTTGCACTGCAAACTTGTAAGTTAAATTTGAATGCTTAACAGAAGTTTATTCAACATCTGTCAGACATCACCTTTATAGAGAAACTGGAGATAAAGTATGTTGTGCTTTTAAATGGGGTGAGACTCACACATCCCATCCAGTACGGGGGAGAGGTGCTGAGTTTGAGTCCCCAGCCTCAGCTTGCAAGGCTTTCTAATCCGAGGGCGGTGGGAACGTGTACGTCTGCTTCTCTCACAGAAGGGTCCCTAAAATCAACTGCTTTTGGGTCATACAGCACTTCACAGGGGAAAACYGACAGCTTGAGATGGGAATCGCTGTGGATATGAGAGGTGCTCCTAAATGTATTCTGCATTGGAAGTTATTCCTAACGGTCCTCGGACTCGGCTCATGAACAGGGCACACTGCAATTGCACGATGTTGTCCACTGCCAGAGGTTTGGAAGATGGGTGTTGCACMAATAAAATGACTAGTTACTATTTTACACAGGGGCAGAACAAACCCAGATCAATGGCACTAAGAGTGCCAGCACAATACTGAAGGATTTAATTTTGTGGATTATTAAATACCCTCTGGAAAGGAAAATATTAATTGGATTGCAGTCTTGTGAGTGAACAGCAGAGATGTATAAGGAGCTATGGCTTAGGAAAATAATTTTATCTTACAGTGGGTTTTAAGGAGTTCCAAGTGGGGGAGGTTTGCGATAGTGCAAGAGCTGTAGTGAAGATTTCTGCTGTTCCAGTGAGCAGTGATGAGAAACAATGCAAAAGGTCTTGCATGATGGAAGGACAGAGGAAGATCCATCTGTGAGTTCAGTTTGGTGTTTGTGAGGTGTTTGTGAATAACGGGCCAAGCTAACCCTCCCTGAAAGGGGGTGAAAGAATATTTATGCTGAGGTTGGTGTGTATGAGGGGATTCTGCTTGGAGTGAGCAAATTTCCTCCTGCTGGGATTCCATAAAGACTGCAGAGGGGGTTTCCTTGTCCTGCAGGCTTTTGCGTGGTGTTGATTCCCTGGAAGAGCCAAGACGGAGTGTCGTTTCTGGCACTGGTGTTACGTTCTCAGGTGGGCGCAGTTGTAGGAAGAGGCAGTTTCCGAGCCCTCAGCCCCTCTGGGAATAAGTTTTACACACTAAGTCAGCAGATGCAGGATGGGCTTTGCAGGTAGCACTGCTTGCCTGGTGAATTGTACTGTACTCCATCAGGTCTAGAAAATCTACTGGTCTGAGGAAAAGAAAGTTAAACGTGGGAAGAAAGATAGATAAATAAATATATAGAAGCAGGGAAAGCAACATCATCTTGTTAGCGGTGTGTCAAGGGAAGTGTAAAGGTGACATAGGATAAGTAATTTTGCTGTCAAAATTATTTAGAGATGTCATTAAACTGCTTAGGGCTGTCTCTGCTGCTTCAGGGCACAGACACCTGGTTTTAATTTGCAGTGGTCTATGTCCAAACTTGCTGGCCTTACTCAAAGGGATCAGTGCTAATTTGGAGCCTGGTGGCAAATGCCTTTAGTGAACATGGGATCTAAATGGCAGAGGTGACTAAAGGATCAGAATTAACTCCCTCATAAACTTTGTTCATTTTTCTTTTCCTAAGGTTTAAAACTATCAACTAGTGCAAGTTTGCAGAGATGATGAACTTTTCAGGTTGCTTGTTCTGGTTTAGTTATGGGACAGGGAGAACAGAGAAGCAGTTTCCTATTGGCCCTAGACTTTGGAAAMGAGATCCACTCTGTGTTTAATGAAGTAACGCTTGGCCAGAATTTTATGCTTGCAAAATCACTTTGTTTTGTCTGTATTTTTTTCCTTTTTTCTATCTTTTGTTTGTTTGGTTTTGTGTTTGTTTGTTTGTTTTCTTCTGCATTGTCTTATTCTGTTTCTCTTATGCACAGTCTATTTCCTTTATCTGGAAGACGTCTTGCTGCACAGCAGATTCTTGTTTGGCATCTGTGCCCTCTTCTCTCCCTTCTTCCTTCTCCATATTGAAATGCATCATCTTCAGTTATTCAACAGCTGAAGAATCACCATTCTCACCATTTCTGGGCTTTTTTCTGTTAGGAGATGCTCACCTTCCTCGCTCCTGGTAGATGCCAGTGAAAAACTCATTAGAGGGCTCTGTGTCCCAAAGTTGTGTTTTCCAATTGAGGGCAATGAAAAACATCTCCTGAAGAGTTATTTATTGTTGCAGGAATTGTGCAGTTTTGTAAATAAAACTGAGAACATCTTTAGCACCTCTGCTTTACTCTCATACTGCTCTTGTGCGAAGGTAAATCTTCTGTATATACCACCTCCACTGTTGGAGCAATGCGTTTCCTTTCTTTTATTTTTGGCTCTGTTATTTTAACAAAACCAGTGAGAACAGAGAGGAAATTACACATTCCCCTGGGGCATAAATATAATCTGATACGGGATTTTCTTGTAATGTGTCTGAGGATGAGGAGGGATGGATGGAGGGAATTCCCAAGCATGGAAACAAAGGTTCTTGCTCATTTATTTTACGTCTAGTCAACGTGGAGCTTTTAGCTTTTACCGATTTCACTTTATTTTGCACATGCACGCAAAGCCACAGAATTTGGGAGTATCATCAAGCCCAMATTTGCCCTGTTCTCTGATTACCTGCACGAAAATATTCCTGCACATCAAATCCCTCATTTCAAGGTGTCAAGATAGCTTCAATCAGTATGCAAAGTAGGCTTTTTCAATCTTTTACATCTTCAGCTAGAAAGAAGCTTGCACCAGCGTTCGCCAACAAGCCGGGTCRCTGGAGGCAGTCTCACTTTCCTGTAACGCGGGCAGACATCAGCGAAGGCCGTTGTCCCCGTGGCTGCGGTACTGTGACAYGAGACTAGGGGCTCATACAAACGGCCTTGCTTTTTTCAGTGGGGTGCTTGCCGGAAAAAGGTGTTGTTCACCTGCATGTGTGCTGCTGCGGCAGCTTTTGCGAGTAGAGACGTCTTCTGTACGTGGCTCAGGGTGTGTGTTCCCCACACACCCCCAGAGCTCAGCCCCGTGACGGTGAYGCAGGGGCAGTGCCGTGGAGCAAGAGGCCTTGTTGTGCCTCAGTGCAAACTGAAGGCAGTTGTCTGTGAGCGAGTTCTGCACTGATGCCCGCTCATATCAAAAAACCTGAGCCTTGATGTGGCCTTTTGTTTGTCACGTTGTAAAATGAAAAAAAAAAAAAAAGACTTTGTAGTAAGGTTTAATCACATTTCTGAGAGTAAATCAACATTTCTGACAGCACATTCTGTCTTAAGATGTAAGATGATGGGCAGTACCTGTTATTTCTTGCATTGTGCTAATCAATTTGGAAGATAGAACCTTTTTGAATGGTTTCCAGAGAATTAAGAAGCAGGAAAACTTGAGAGCTTTTGGTGATAGAAGAGAGACTGGASAGCCTTTTGGTCTAGAAAATACATCTTCTAAAATATTTCTAATGATGACACTGCAACAAAGTTGTGTGTTTCCTTGTAGTTGATTCCCAGTTAGTGCTGGGAGGTATGATTGTTTCAGATAATTTAAAAAGCAGCTCTGGGATTTTAAACAGGTTCAGTTACCTTGGGCCTCTTAATCACCACAGCTTCTTAGTATAAAACTTTTCTCTTTCTTTTGAAAGCAAGCAGACCACTTTACCAGACTAGTTTGCTGTCTATGAGTGTCTTGCCCCTAGGAGCTTGTATTTTATCACCGAGTCTCTGGGGCCTTGCTAATTCAGAGTTATGAGTAGATTCCACTCCAATGGTAGCTGCTGTTCTGCCTATCTCTACCCATCAAATTGCAAAAACTCCCTTGTAACCCCATCCTTTCTTTTTATCTGGAGATGAATGTGATAGGTGGTACTCAGCTCTGTTGAAGCTGCTTTTGCTGTGTTGCTAGGGTAACCGGAGATAGCCCCTGAAGACAGGAAAGGGCAAGCATTCCTTTCTGCCACAGTCTGGAGCATCAGTGATTGAATGAGATTAGATGGAATTAGATAATCCTGAAATTCACAGTGATTTGACGCCAGACCTTTATGAAATAAGTAAAAGTACCAGCCCTTATAGTAAAAATGAATTCTTTTAGATCAATAACTTTTCCCACCATTCGTCACAGCTGTGATTCTTGAGATCTCTTTTTCTGTGACATGGGGTGAACCACACAAACATACCTTTTTTTATTTCTTTTTTTTTTTTTTTCCCCAGAGGGGACGATGATATCAATTCCTCTTTTATTTCCCCCTTGTGATTCACCCACTTAACCGTAAAGTACACTTACAAAGGAAGGCACTACAAGATTCTTCAGTGATGGTTCAATGAGCTAGAGTTTACAATAAGTAGCGTTACTTAAAAATTGTACACCATTAGTCTTAAGTATTACAGTGTTTTAGAGTCAGTTAAGAAAATAAGAAAAGAAGTTGTATACTGTGAATGGCTGGGTGGTACTTTGTTCCTTGTGTGTTCAGTGCCTAAAACTGTTGGGACCTCATCCATGCCTGACATGTTCCTGCTTAGCTGCAGTAGAATTGGTAACATCATATTCTGATCGAAAGTAAATGTGGGTTAAAATGAGCGTGGCAGTGTGAATGCAGGATTGGACTTTGATCACAGTCAGTCTAGATTTACATCAGTTTAACTTTGTTGACTTCTTTTTCATTTTTAGACTGTCATGGCTTGCATCAAAATTTAGTGTGCATCAGAGGACACCTAGCAGAGCCTGGAAAATTTGGTGTGTTCTGGCCCTCAAGCAGTTTTGTTTCTTATCAAGCTAAATTGGCTCTTTCAGAGCAGAGGGCCGATGTATTTATTTTTTTGGTGGTGGTGCTGTCCTTCAGGTGCAGCTCCAAACACCATTGCTGAGGTTTTTGCAGGCATAGTGGACAGTATGYGGTCTCAAAGTAGTCAAGAAGCAGCCCATCCAGAATGAGAAGGGCAGCCTGCATATTCCTTATAAGGATGCTTTTAATTCTGAATAAACATATAATACATTTGGTCTGGGGTTTTTTAATCCCCAAATTAAGAATGTGATTCCTTAAAACATTTTTGGCTTTAAATTCGTGAGCTGGTAATTCAGGGTTGGAAGTCTATGGATCTGCACTTGTTTGCATCAGCAATGTGGATCTGTTTTTTTGAAGTCTCGCCTTGCTGTGATGGATTTCTCAGAAATAAGTTCAGTAAAAGTAATTCTGTGAGGCTGGTAAGCATTTCTCTCCCTGGTAAGCATTTCTCTCCCCTGGTGCGTGCAAAGGGCAAAAATCATCCTTGCTTTGGGAGGATTTAGTTCTTCCATTGATGTCTCTGCTATTGCCTTCAAACCACTATAGAATCTAAAAAAAAGTATGGTTAGAGGATATTTGAGATTATATGCTCTAGAAGTTACTATGCTTTTCCTTTAGCAGTGTGACGCTGAACATCTTGCATCTTGAGAGTCATTTTGTTGTTGTGGTGGAACTCCTAATACCCTGGACTGCTTATCACACCAAGCTCTAGAAACAAGAGCGAGAACTATGTTCCCCCCCATATCGCAGGGAAATACGTGCAGCAAAGTAAGAGGGAAGGACAGAGGAGTCTGAAAAACATTTGTGTGTTGAGTACTGTATCTTRAGACCAAACTCTATTTTGATCTGTACCGTGTACAATTCCACCCTCGCTAACAGGGTAACAGGACACATTGATGGTAGAATATTTTTGCTTGGTACGYAGGGACACAGGCAGTCTGAATTCTCACCCCCGTCTTTATCCGGGATTCAAGTGCACTGAAAAGAGGAGTTGAGTGACGAAGTGTCAAATCCCACTAGGAAGCGAAGCCAGGACTACTCCAAAATACAGAAAAAGCTGGGATTCAGATCTTTACCCCACAACAGAAGCAAGACGATTCCAACTTGTGATCAAGCTTCTCACCTGTCCCGCTGCWCACTGGCTGTGGCTGCTTTGGGAAGTGAGGCCCCAAGTATACAGAGAGTGGGTAAAGCAGAGGAGCTGTTGCTGTGTCACATCCAGTGGAGCTACTGGAAGAGCAGGAAAAACTGTATGAAAGGAGGTGACCCAGGTGTTCATGTTTGTTGCAGGTGGCAGCTTCMCTGGGATTATCATGCTCTCTTGCGCAGAGATCTGCCCCACATGAACCCTGTCCAGCTTCGGGGGGATCCAAGATGTAAGCCAGGGAATAATCTGGCTGCGTAACTTTAGTAGCGGTATAGTAAAGACCGCACATGAGTTCAATACATAATAAAGTCTAGGTATCAGTTGCTTCAGTGATTTCCCATGTTTGGAGACCAGCCTCCACCTGAGGAGGTCTGTYGGCGCTGACAAGGAAAATCGATTGGAAACGTATACAGTGCAGCTTTCTTTGTGCTGAGGATTGCACTCCGGCTTTAAGTTGCTTGAATGTTTTAAATTGTACTCCAGAGAAGTTGCCCTTAATTTGTTGGAACTCTTTRATATCATCTCAGTGCATGATCCTTTTCCTAAAGGCTTGTTCTCTGTATGGATGGARCTGGGTGACCCTGAGGAGCATGATGAACTTGGGTACTTGGGKCTCTTCTGTGAATTGGCATTGGGGATCGTATTAGATGGCTGCTAACCATGTGCTTCAGTGGCAAAGCACAGGGCATTTGGAGGGAAAGGTTTTGCTTTGGCTGGTTGATATTTATTACCCCTGAATATACCACCCAATATAATAGACATCAGATTTTGAGCTGTCAGTTGGCAGCAGTCCTACTCCATGTTCCTATGGGCAGAGAGGCATCTAAAGCCAAAACATAACTATGCAAACTCGGTGTTTCATTAAGAAAACCTGATTTGTAAGTTCAGAATCAAAACCATAGCCTGCACTTCAGGRTAGTCGTCCTGCATGTACTGGCTCTGTTCACTTGTGGAGTAGAGCAGTGAATGCTGTGGGCTGGCAGTCGGGTGTCTGGGCCTGCTGAGGATAACCCACATTGCTTTCTCCAACCTTTGTTTTCAAATGCAGCTTCTTATTTGGGAGGTTTAACTTGGCTTACCCAGAAACATACTTTCTCAGGGCCCACGTGCCTTTTATTCCCTTTCACATCAGGAGTCTGTGCAGTGTTTGGTACCCTTGCGTGGCCTTTGGAAACGTAGGCACTAACCTTTCCATGATTCAGCTTCCTCATATACAGGCTGGGGAGAGCACCTCTGGTATTGCATATGGAAATTGAAATATTTAAATTTATGGCTTAAAAGGGCGAGAGACCACTGTTACCATCAAGACTGAGTTCTTGCACTATAATAAGCAATAGGACTTCCCCAAACTAGTTCCTGTTTATGGCAGCTTGTCTTTGTACTTTTCTTTTTAAGGAARGCATCCAATCTTGATTAAATGTCCTGGTTCTGTCCTGCAGTGATCCTAGTAAATTGTTTCAGTGGGTAACTACTCTCACTTTTTAGGAAATGATGATGATATTKCTAATTTGAATTTGTTCAGTGTCACATTCCCGCCACTTGGTCTCCTTACAGCTTTGTATGTCACTGTTTGGAACTCCCTTTTAGTAGCCATAGACCATCATCAAGAAACCTTTTAGCCTTCTCCTTAGTGAGCTAAATAGAGTGAGGTCCTTCAGTCTCTCCTCATAATGAGGCAGTCCCAAATCTTTAATCATCTGCATGACTCTTCTGCAAAACCCCGACACTATATATCAGCATCCATCTTGAACTGTTGGTACTGTATGCAAGTAATGTCAAGCGTATCTATATCTACACACACTATCATCTTCCTGCTCCGATTACTACTCYGGCATTGATGTCCACATTATTGATATGGCTGGGGCACTGCCCATGATAAACCTCTTCACCTGATTCCCACCCTGAYCCTTGCACCCTTTTCAGAGTCACTTTCTCCTGGGGTAATATTCCCTGCTTTTAAAATGCCAACTTCACCCGCTAGCCCACGCTATTTTGTGTCTATGACCCTGGGATGTCGTTACTTGCCATTAACTAACTCGCACATTCTCTGTGTTAACCGTCAGCAATGACTCTCTGTTTTCTTCCACGTCATCAGTAAAAATATTAGGGAGAATTGGTTACAAGCTTATATTCTGAAGTCTTTCAATCACCTTTTAATCCATTTAATTTGTGCCATGTTGACTTGTAATGCTCTAATTTCTCATTCAAAAAGTTGTATGGTGTGAGATCAAATAACTTGCAGAAATCTAAGCACATTACACTGGCACTATTGTCTCAGCGAAAAAGATATATTAGTTTAACATCTTTTCCATTAACAAGCTTTAATTTGCATAAATTATATCACCCTCCTTTAATTTATTATTACTTGTCCGGTTTCCTCTATTTCATTATTTCTCCTGGGGGTTATAAAATTACTTGGATTATTCTGCTTATGCTTATGCTTTTAAAAATACAGGCACAGTGCTATGTTTTCCCGTTTACCTTGTATTTCCTCATTGTTCTGAGGCTCATTAAAAATCTGAGTAAAGTGTCTAAAGAACTTCTCTGGCTAACTATTCTGAAACTCTTTGAGAGCAAATTACCTAAATCTGCTGATTTAAAACTATACAACTTTAGAAGTTTCTGTTTGGAAACCTCCTAATTCACTGCTGGAATGAAAAGTATTTCATTTTCATACCGTGTAAGAGCTAGCTTTGTCTCCCAGTGCCGAAATGAAATACTTACTGAACATTCTTATTTTTTTTCAGCATTTCTGACAGTTCTACCATTCCTATATAGTAATGGACTGAAACCATTATTGCCTCCTGTCCTTAATAAGTCAGTGTTTACAAACCAGTTTGGAGTTCTCCAATGAATGAAGGAATTATTAAAATTACACGTGCAATTATTTAAGATTAAGATCTTTATAATGGGTGGGGAAGGACAGGCCTTCACCACTACAAAGGCCCTTTACCGCATATTATGCTGATGAAATGTCCAGCTGTCTTAAAGTCTGGTGCTCCTTAGTATTTGCTTTATGTCTTCAGTCAGATTTCTGCCTTTCTACCTCCTGTTCAGYGTTGGTTTGATCGGAAACCTGGCGCGTAGATCAGCTGGTGGAGCATTAGGCCTCTGTGAAGAGAATGGTGCTTTCTCTTCATCTTCTCCATGCGGTATGTGCTGCTTGCCAGACTGTTTACGGCTTGCGGGTTTGGATAATGAATAGATGCGTTGGGCTTCAAAAAAACGACCTCTGTGGCTTTCTCATGAAAGCCAAGCCTTTTTCCCCCACCTGGATGCTATTCTAGCTTACACTCCTTGTCTGGCTGCTTTTGTTTTCTCCTGATCTTTCAATCAATTCTTCCTTTCTGGCCCCCAGATTACGAAGCAAGGTGGTATTTGAATTCTCTAAAGAAGTGATCACGGTGTGTTCTGTCAAAAGCTTGCAGCTCCTTAGACAATCAAATCTACCTTCCTTCGATGTTTGCTTTAAATGATCTTGGAAAGGTGTCAGTACAGGGTTATATGTGCAAGAGAAGAGGTGGAGATGTGATGTATCTGGAACTCTCAACTTCACTGCTTGCTAGAATTACCATTAGGAGATAACCCTGTCGTCCACCTCCCTCTTCACAAGACTTGCATTCAGCAGTACAGAGAAACATCCCCAATGTTGGCTTGCACTAAGATGCTGTGCTGTTAGCCTTGGCTGGCATGAAACATCTTGATATCCTACGAGCTGTGAAACTTGACATATGCCAAGGCAGTAACAGGAAGAGAATCTTTCCTCAAAGCTTCCCTGGAATGTTCCGACAGTATTTAATCTGTCGGGGTCTACTATGTCATTCAGACTGATCCCAGTAGGCCAACGAGTTAGAATCAATAATATCCTTGATCAGCAAATAATTCTACCTTGATCAGAGAATCCTGGTAATGAGAGKTGAAATAGATGTGTGACATCACTCAGTCAGAGTACTCTGAAACGTGCTGGCATTTATGCCTGTGTTTCTTGGGGCTTTTTTTGGCTGCTATTGTAATATAATGTTAGCTCGGCTGTGCTTTTGAAGGAGGGCTGCATTATTATTGCCAGAAAGTGGCCAATATTAGGTGCTGCATTATTTTCCCTCATTATGAAACCCCCTGTTTTAAAAATGGAAGAGATGAGGGAGAAGTGGGGCATGAGAAGAGRAGATGACCCCTTATGATCATCCAGGAAGAGAGCTGGAAATGGAGTTCGGCCCCTCTGTCATGGTCCCTGAGGTTGCATTGCTTTCTAGTAGATGCCCTGTTTATCCTCAGACCTCTCTTGTGTCAGCCCCAAAAGTACCTCCTCTGCTTCCATGACCAGAAGGCATTATTCCTGGGGAACAGAAGGGATTCTCAGTCTCCACAGCTTGCTCAATCTTTACCTGCCAGCTAAGACTGACCAAAAAGAGAGGCCCTGCTGTGGCAGCACTCAGTGTGATTTGACAGGCTGGTCAAAAGGACCTGAATCAAGATCAACCCACCATAACATACAGGCCACTAGACACCTACTTGCAGTTACCCTGACAGTGTCACCAGGCTGGGTTTGGCTGTAGATACCGAGGTAGATGTAAGTGGCTTCCCCTTGTCTTCTTTCACTGATGCCCTCATCTCTCCTGGAGTTTGGAATTTGCGTAATTGGAAGAACTTGTTTATTTGGAATGAAATCACATCCATGGGATTTAGCTGAGCGGCACTCGGTGCAGAGCTCAGTGGGAAGGAGAAGGTGGCGAAGGAAGATACTTTCTTTTATATAGCTCTTCCGTGGTAGTTGAGAGCACTTTTGTTCTGAGGCATAAATTAGAGCAGCTTAGGGCTGGCTGAAGGCTTAAATGGTTTATAAGTGAATGTGTGGAAGTGGGCTGGAGTGTGCTGTGCTGGGGGGAAGGCTGCCCCGGAGGAGTTAGTCGTCAAAATGCAAAGCACACATGTGCAGTGTGTTACGTACCAGTCGTGTCAGGTGTGAGAGAAGGATCTGTAGATGTCGTATGCAGAAAGCCAGCAATAGTTGCTCATTACAGATCTTTGAAAATGAGGAAATAAAGCTAGGTTTTCAGTTTTTTGTGGCTGTCTGTGTGACCCCATCAAACATGAATGTGGCTGCTTGCCTACAAACAGATTAGTTTTTTATTGCTTTTGCCACCTCTGTGATGCTATAAGGCCCAGCTGTACTATATCTAGCACAATAAATCTGGTTTTTATCAATRTGAACTTTGATATATTTTATTAACATCACACTCATGATTTGAATATTTAAATATGCATGGCACATACAAAACTGTTACTTAGCTTATGCTTATTTTATTTAATTATTTTAGATTTATAGAACACCTGTCATCAGCTCGTAAGTGCCATGCAATTAATTAAAAATACAGTCAGAAATTCAAAACTGCCTTTCTGGCCCATCTAGATTATCCTTCTCTCTTGAACTCATCACTCCCTCCTTTTCCTAACCAGGTCTCTTCCAGCACCRTAAACCTGTTCAATCTAATTCCAGGATAAAACATGGGGAGGACAGGGAGCTGAGCCTTACGATAATGTGCTTGCAGGTACATGAATTGCAAGTTCACGTTATAGGAGGAGAGCTTTGAGAATCCTTAACGTGGATTGCAGCCTTGCTGTCATAGGTGCTGTACAAACCGCATCACTGAATTACACAGCCACTATCCAGCAGATTTTGCAAACCAGGTTKATGCCTAGACACAAAAGGGAGTGCATGCAGACCATCTGAGGGATGAGGTACTCTGGGCAGCTWGTTCTCCCTCTCAGCCATTTTTTGGCACTGATTCTAGAGATTTCAGTAGGATTTAGCTTTACACACTGATGTGGTTGCYAGGGCCGCAGGATTAGACTCGTTGTGGAGTGGTGATTTGTGAGTGTCACCAGTTGCCACTAAAAAAGTCACTGGTGGATGGAGGAAGGAGCTGTGGCTGGTGAAACTCTGACCTAGCAGCAAGAGCAAAGGACCTCAGTTGTATGGAGGAGGGGACCCAACCCTAGCTGGCTCTGTGACCCTGGCAAATAAATGGCTTATCCACCCTGTGTGCTCGTCATTCCAGATGGAAAAACTGGGTGAGAAAAAAACTTCAAGAGCCTCAGCTGAAACCATATGATGCCTCTAAGTGAAGCCTTCCTGGGTTAACAGTGCAGACAATTGTACCGAAGTTTGTCTGGGAAGAAGAGGGAGGGGAAAAGGTGAGGGTTCAGGCAGCCTAGGCAAAACATCTAGACCTGGAGGAAACGGGGTGGAGGTTCAGCAACTCATATGGCCCAAAACCTTTGCTTAGAGAGTTCTTCCTCTTTGTGAGCTGCGGTAGTGGCACTCCTTACAGGGAGCCCTAAAGAGACCTTTCCTTCTTCTTGCTGTGTACCAAAAGCCATAAAGGGGAGGGTGTGGGAGTCAACGCGGCGTTAACGCCCACCCGGATACCCACAAGGTCTGGAAGGGAATGTGCGTTAGTATGTCTCAGCTTTCCCCAGTTTCAGCCTTCCTGTCAGCAAAGAGCTGTTCAGGAACAGTCTGAGGATCTGCTGGGGACATCTCAAGGCAGGGATAGCGGGATACAGGGTATGTGTTGGCTCCTGGTTTCTCCTGCCCTCTCTGCCCAGCCYGTCCCCCCAGCCTCCCAGACCGTGGTTATCAGTAGAATTATAGAAACAACGTTATACTGGTTATTATTTTTTGGCACATCTGGCCCACATACCCGATAGGAATTTGCAGCCCTTTTCAAAGTTTTGCGTATGCRAAAAGTCAAGTTCTTATAGGTGGAAGCCAAAAGGCACAGTGAGAACATTTAYCCAACTTGGATGAAGCACTCTTGACCAAAGCAGCCTGAAATGTRTTGGAGATAATTCTCTTTCCCTTGTTACTGCTGAATTACCTCTTAATAGGCTGCAGAGAGCTGCTGCCGCAGAGTGCAGTGTGAGCTCCYTTCCTGTTGACTAAAGGTCAAGTGTAGCCCCTTTCTGTTGCATGAGGTGACATGGCTGTTCTGAGTAATTTCAAAAAATACATAC
Organism: Oceanodroma leucorhoa; assembly: GCA_030449065.1. Classification (NCBI taxonomy): domain Eukaryota; kingdom Metazoa; phylum Chordata; class Aves; order Procellariiformes; genus Oceanodroma; species Oceanodroma leucorhoa. The sequence continues at coordinate 4,349,522 of JASVER010000040.1, read as the reverse complement.
GTATCTCTTTGTGGTACCAGAAATGCTGACTAAAATCCAGAAGGAAATAACAAAGCAGTTGCAAACATGCTTCAGAAGAAATTGTTTCACTRTATGAAATATCCCCTGTTGCATTTGCAATAAAATTAGCAAGAAGGGAGAACGCCAGGAAAATACAAGGTTAAGAAGCTGTCAAATATTTTTACAAGTGTTGTCTTTATTTAAACAGAGAGATCTTGGGGCCAGGTTTGTTCCTTTGTTCTGTTTATACAGCACCTAGCACCACGGAGTTATGTTTGGGGGCTTCTAGCTGTTGTCGCAGCCAAAGAATACGTAATAATGATCTAGRCAGGAGCATGTGCTGCAGCGATAAAGACACCTCGGTGCACGCTCGCTCGCTCTCTCTGTATATTGGTAACTACAGTGATAAGGATGACGTGTACCTGTGTAAAAGGGGCTGAAAAAAGCCCATGTCTGGCAACACTGAAGAAAGAAACCAAGAGAGGAGCTAGGGGGCAAGAGGTGGGATACAATTTAGAGAAGACCAGGAGACATCTTCTGAAAACTAATGAGGCATTTGAGTTTCAGCCAGAATTAGATAGAACGTTCTGTGTTTGACTGGACAAGATCAGCTGGAGATGAGCCAGAAAACACAGAGTTCAGTGCAGGTCCTGGAGAATCCAAGGATGCGTAACAAACAAGAGGAGCTATCTTCTACCTGCTTGTCATGTTTCCCTGTCACTTGTACACTAGTTTCCCTGCAAATGAAAGGACAGCAGCCCATTGGRCAGGACAGAGCAGTTTTCGCAAACTTCTTGGTCTTGTGCTTTGCTTCCTTGCAGAGAAGGCAGCATGTAACTTTATTTTCGAGACAAAGTAAGCTGTGCTCCAACTGCAGATTGGCAGGTGAAGGAAGATAGGAATGAAAACTAGATGGTGACTCTGAGGAGGAGATAACGGGGGAGAGGCAACAGCTCAGGAGCTCATGCTACATGTTCCTGATTTAAAAAGCRTATTCACTGCTTGCCTAGTTTTTCCAAGGTAAGAAAGGCAGCAACAGTGGTGCCAACACAACAGATCTGCCTGAAAATAAGGTGCTCTTGTGAGGTATCCTTCCTCCAGGGGAGGTGGAGCTCTGCTAATCTCCTTCCCCTTATCCCTCTTTCAGCTGACCTCCTGGGCTCAGTAGATAACATCTCAGGAGGCTGCAGGAATCGGTGAACAATGAGTGGCCTCCCAAGGGGTCAGAATGTCTTTCCACCTAAATTCCAGCTTTGCAGTCTTTGCTAAAGAATCCACAATTATTATTCACTTAACTTGTCTTTTTAAATACTATTCCTTGCCTTTCTTTTACCCTCCCAACTTTAAATGTGATTTCAGAGGGGATTTTTCTAGAGTTCCAGGTGGCACCCAGTATCTAAACAAACCGAGACCTCTGCCTGTSCGAGTGCCCGGTATTGCTTTGCTCTTAACTTTTTCTGTTTGGGAATGGCTCACCTGCCTGAATACAGTGCAGAGGGAGATTCAGCTGAGCCTTTTGAAATGTCTGGAGGGATTTGTCCATCTGATCCTTATTTATTTTAATAGGGCATTTAGTTCTCAAGAGCTGTCTCTCAGACCTGATCTTGTGTCTCCAGAACCAATGGGTGTAAGATTTTGGCCCTGACGTGATTAACTCTTATTTTGGCTGTTTCTCTGTGTATCCATCAGAATTTGTGTTTGTGCTGGGTTTTGTTTTTGTTTAATTTTTGCCTGTTGCAGAGACTACATTGTGGAGTTCAAGGGATGTTGTGCTATATTTCTGACATTTGTATTCTGCTTTTGGTGCTGAGCTGGAGTGAGGGAAATCCAGAGAAAGAGTTTAAATCCATCTGAAAGAGACTGCATTCCCCTCCTTACAAAGGGGCTTTCCCTGGCCAGACTGTTGTTGAGCTGTGTTTGCATTAGGGATCCCCATACCAGTACCATCCCAGCACAGYAGATGATAGACTGCAACTGGGTCCTGTATCCCTGCTCGTTTTCTCTTCCCCTTCATCTCCGTCCCGCTTGTTCCTCTCCCTTTCCTTGGTGAGTGTGGCTGTTCCCTATCTTCTTCACTGGCTGCTTGTAGCGGGGTGCGGTTAGGAAAGGGATGTGTGGAAATTCCTGCAATGAGCCCCAACCCTTCCACTCCCACACGCTACCCTGGGAGAGACCCGGACGGGCAAGGTGACTCACCCAGCGCCGGCTGGATCCTGGGGCTGCCTGCAGGGAAAGGCCCCCAGGCAAGGCAGCCAGGCAGCTGGGGGTGGTGGCTGCCGCCTGCTTTGCTTCTCTTTTTACACAGCTGAAAGCACAGGGACCTTGTAGGGTGCAGGGGAGATGGTTTTCAGTTGGCTTTAGGAATTGGTGCGAGAGGGGCACCGAGAGGAAAGAGGAGGGGGGCATGAATTAATGCTTGACGCATCTCTGCCTTCTGTAGTAAGTACCGCAGGGCCAGCTAGTGTCATTGTGCGCTGTGTCATGCCATTGCGGGACATCTTCAGTACCACTGCAGGTATCACATGGRGCTGGCATGTAATGACATCCCAGGCGCTGACCTCGCTATGTCTTTCCTGATCTGTTAAGGTGGTGAGAACACAGGAGCAGGAGCAGCAGCAATGTGTTTCAGATCTGGAGGTTAGCCACTACCCCAGCTGTTGCTTAGCACTCGCTTCTGAGCTCAGCTTCCAAGAGCCAGTCACAGCCTAGACCACAGTTTTCCATCCTTTGGTCTGTTGATCCTAGCTGGTGCGTGGACTCCAAGAGTCTCTGGGAAATAATCAAGGAAAGCAAGCCTGTTACCAGGAAAGTGAAGTTCAGTCTGCAAGGGTCCAGTCCTTCACTGAAAATATTTAAGATTCAGCAAATCGGAAGCAATTGAAAACCAGTGGCTAAACTTTCCAGGTTTTTTGCATTACCTAAGCTACTCTCTAGGGCAGCTGCTCTCACACAGGCAGAAGACCTGGAGCGAGATATGGTCTGTATCTTTGTTTTGTTCTTCAGACTAGAATGGAATTGACCCTGTCTGCCTCTGGAGGTGGTGATCATGGAGAGCGAAAGTCAGGTCTGCTTTCAGGATTTAAATGGCTCTGAACTTGGGTGGGCATAAGACAGGGAGAAGAGAATCCCTTCATTTCTTACCCCCTCCCTGGGAAATGTGGGAAAGGTACTGGCTTTTAACTGCTCCCTTCCCCTGCCTTCTGGACATAGGGGAACACAGGTGTGCCTGTAGAAATGTGTGAAGACATGTGCGTGCTAATGGCACCTAAACATAGCAGCTGCTCCATGCTCCTGTTAACCTGTCAAATGACTACTCCCTCTCCTAGGCTTTGTCAAATCGTAGGTATTACTCACCTCCATGAGTAATTCCCTGTGGAGGGCCCCTAAAGAGGTTTAGAAAATAAGTCCTCTGTTGCTCTGGGCCACAAAACATTATGTCTTTTTTCTGAATTTGGTAATGGGAGGAGAAGCTCCTGTAGATAGACTTGCCCTTGAACTGCAGACGGGGAGTCCTCAAGCAGGTTTTCTCCGCAGCAGCCTGGCGCCCTTACGAGGAGGCGTATGCACCAKTTCTTGCAACGCTTTGAAACTATGCCTGCGTGTCTGCAGGAAAGAGCAAAGCTGTTAATTGGAACTGGTGATTTCTGCAGGAGGAAGATGTGATGGAAACGTGCCTAGGGTGGGATTTCGCTTTCACTTTCACGGACTTCTCAAATGCAGATGCTTGCCGGGTAAAACAGAGCTGCTTAACAGTGCACAAGAGGATCATGCGACCGCAGAGAAGTCTGTGTCTTCTTGGAACTGCAGGGGGGGAATTAGGATTGGCAGAGTGTAATTGGTAAAGCTTGTATTTGGCTGGGATTTTTATTTTAACAGGCCCAGAAAATCACCAAGTAAATAATAAGTCAGGACCTTAAATTTGCTCTCCAGCACCTCTGACGGCAAAGTATACCCAAGTACATTTATTCAAGAAGGAAGAGTGCCACCTATTGAGTCACAAATTTCCCCTCCCTAGAAGGCTGAGTATAGGTACAATAGCATCGCATCCAGGTACTTTCCAAGCACAGCTCAGCATCATTCACGTGATGGGAAGGAGCCACAGCCTGGGGTGGTATACTCATGCAAGAGAAAGCAAAAGTATACGCACTAAAAACTGGGTGGTTTTTATTTTAGATTTTTACAGATGTGTTTTAAAACAGTGAATGTCAGTTGCAAAAGTTACCATCAGCAAGCGTCCAAACAGAGACCCTTTCCTGGAGCAAGTTCTTTGTTTAAAAAACTGAAGGAAACGTGCAAGACTTACAAATAGTTATGGGCAAGTTATGTTAACACGGCTTTATGTACATTAGTCTGTTTGATGATTTGGTGGCTTTGGGTGAAAGAAACTACTAGACTTGCTTCAGAATAAGTGTTGGATGGGTGAGCAGGTTTGTTTCTTCACACGACTGTCTTGAAGTCTCTGTCCATGGCTGAAGTGTTGCTGGAAGCCACAGACCACGCTGTCTCTGTCAGCAGCTTAGCGGCAGACTTTGTTTCCCACCTCAGGGGAATGCTTAAATGCCTAAGAGGGGAGATACCAGTTTACAGACAAAATATTTTACCTTTAAAAACATCCCCACCCCCCCAAAATTTGTTCCAATTAATTTTGGTTCTGGTTTTCACTCCCATGGGAGATGAAATTTTTTTCACCTGCTCAGAAAACCCTTCCCTTTGGTATTTCTTTTTTTTTTTTCCTTTCAGCTTCTTGTTTTTCATTCTTTTGATGAATTATTTACCTCTCTTGGGTTTTGGGCTTTTTTATATTCCCTTTGTGTTTATCTTCAAAACGTACAACTCCCAACACTCCCTCCTTCCATTCAGTACTCATCGGAAAGCCACTGTATTTGTTGGTCATTTATTTCCCAGTGTTATATTTACATATACAGATGTATTGTAAATCATGCAGTATCATCTCGTGTTGCTCCTAATATGCTGAGCCAACTAGTTGCATATTTCTCTCACTAGTTTTGATTTATCCTTTGATTTTGTTTGTAAGTGGAGCCCATGGWTCTAGGTGCTGCACAGTCACAGTGAATGATGAGCACTACCCCCAGCTTGCAGAACGCATRTATGAGGCAATTGGGTAGACTGCTTGAGTTCAGGATAAAGATACAGGTATAGCGTGCTTGCAGTTCTTTACAGACTGCAAGCAGCGGTATCGGATCTTCCTTCAGTTACTCACAAGTAGATCCCAGTTAGGTTTCTTTTTCAGGGGTGCACTGGTTACTGAGTGGTGRGAGCACCAGATTTGGAGACAGGACCGATCTGTTCCAGTCTTGGATCCTCTACCATTTTACTGTGTGACGATGAGCAAGTTGTCCCACCATACTTTCCCTTGGTCTCACTTGCCTAGAAGATGATACAAAAGTACTTCATAGCAGAAACTGTGTGCCCTTTTTGCAAAAGCTGCAGGCCTTGAAGTGAAAGGCTACGGACAACTGCAAAGTGCTGTTACTGATATGSTAGAGTTGGACTTTAATGTTTGCGCATCGTGTCTGTTGAGTGAGAAGAATGGGTTTCACATTGTGATTCCAGGGACTGCACCTTGTGAAGCTGATAATTGGTTCCTTTTTGTTGTCCTTGCCAGAGCTGTTGCGACGCCCACAGCAAGTCATCTGTCTGACACCCCGTGTTTTTATACAAAGCACCAGAGCTAGGAAGTTCGCTGTACTGTCTCTGGATTAGGTTCCCTCTCTCCTGGCATAGTTAATCAGCACATGTAATCTGGTTTCTGAGTAGGAGTGGGGTATGACAGCAACTTCATCTCGTAGCACTGACTTCCCTGTTGAGGTGGACTTTCAAATGCGTTCTGGTGACTGCCATATAGCAGTTACTGTGAAACCCATAAAAGTGCACCACGGAGTGAAACATCTGCACGCTATACGGATAGGTTGTGGGAGATGCATCTTTGCCCTGACTATGAGTGTCATCCTCAGTCGTGACATACCTCTTTCTGGTGCTCTCAGCCATGCAGCATTTTGATGGACTGAGGGCATGTCAGTCCGTAGCAGTGCCAAGAAGAAGGGAGGGATTCCCCTGAGTCAAAGAAGCTAAGCAGGAATTTGGCATGCTTTTAGCCTCATGCTGATACTCTCAGACTCTCCTTCCTTTCATTAATTCCACTCTGTGCTGCAGCCGAAGAGCACGTATTAAAACTCTAAGGAGGCATGTCTAGTAGTTGTTCAAAATCAGTTAATTTTTTATTGGATTTGAAGTCAGACTTCATGGGCCAAACCCACCCCTGGAGGACTGGGAATGGGCAATTGCAGGCAGGCGGGACTTACTCCGGATAATTGACTTTCTCTTCTGTGTCCACCCTTACTCTCAGATTCACCTAAGAAACCTCCCTATCTTTGCTTCTCCCCAGTGCTAAGGCCGTTGTCCCTAGCAGCCTCAGCCATCGAGATGTATTAAATTAAACATACACACACACGTCACAGCCCTGAGGCTATTAACCCCCCATGCACACAAATAATCCGTTGTGGTCTAAGTAGAATAACTTAYGTTTGGACCCTGATCTAGTCCAATTCATTTCCACACCTGCGGGAGTGACCTTCAAAACTTGCTCGAGGCTCTGTCTCAAAAGTCGTTTTCTCATTAGTGGAAATGAAATGTATTGTGGAGCTGTCGCTCTGTCTCTGCATCTCTGGGGAGRCAAGCGCAGAACAACACTTCTTGTCCCTGCCCACAAATCATGCCAGGCCACCCCACTCCCAGTTGGTTTTSTAGAAACCCTTCTTCCCAGACTCCTCCTCCCTTTCCCTCCACAGTAACGTAATTAAGATTAAAGAAAGTCCTCGCAGCGTGTCCCGAAAGGTTGCAATGAGCAGGGGCTGCCGTTTCAAATGCTTTTGGCACCTGGGTGTGCTGGTGGACAGAGAGGGCACCTGTGGTGGCTTATGGCCTCCTGCCATCCCTGCCCGGGACGGTCTGTGCTGCCCGCTGTCCTCCTGATTGCTTCATCTGCTTGTGCTTGGCCTTGTGGCTGGCCGGTCCCAGGACTGAATCTCTTTTAAAACAATATAATTTATTCCCATAGTAAACGTGCCGTAGAATTGCTTGGTCTGCTACCAGTGTTTACTTCCAGCTGTCATCTCTGTCTGTTGTACTATTAGAGCGTAAGGGGGAAAAAAACCCAAACCCTCCTGTTGTACTTCGAGTCCTTGCCATCCATCAGCCAGGGGTCACGGTAACTGCAGATCATATGCTCGGGTCTCAAAAACTGCAGGAAATCAGTCTTTGTTATATGGAAAATAAAGCAGTCTATGGGGAAAATAACCATAAATGTTCATTATTTGTACAGGAAAATCAATTTGTAGGCCAATTGACCAAATAAAGTAATACAATTTGCTGGGAAATCCCCCAGGTGTGGCAGGCAAATCATGAAGCGGAAATGGAAGCAGCGGTTTTCGTAGGTAGTCTGCGGTGGTTTGGGGTGGGAGCGATGTGGGGAAGGGAGACAAAACTTACCAAAATGAATAAAACTACAGAAAAGGGTACCTTTAGCTGTGCAGCCAGTTGAAGGAAAGGTGCTAGCGAAAGGAGGAGAAGGGGAAATGGCCTTTTTCTTGTTTGTGTATCGCAGAGGGTGGGGGAAGGAGGTAACAGTGCCACCGCAGTGTGTGATAAGGAGGAAGGTGCTCTCTTGAAGGGGTTGACAAGCTGAGAAGTGGAGCCCCGTGGCATGGCTGGAAGCACTTGTGGTCTGGCAGTAGGAGCAGGGGAGTGACACCCAACCCTTCTCCCTTCCCCTCATTTTGTCATCTACCCAGCAAATCTCGGGCAAGTCATTTCCATTGTGCAGGCTATGTGTGTGGAGTAAAATCCGATAATCACCCCAAAAYGACTTGAAGGTGAGGCTCACGTCAGTGGTAAATACCATGCGCAGCCTTAGAGCAGAACTGATTGTTTCTGAACAATGACACCCAAGCCTGGGGATGGGTACCCTGTGCCTGGACARCTCTTTGTCACAGGTGCATGTTGACACTGGTCAAGTTAAAAAAGCTAAGGATCAATTTGTCAGTCAGTCTCTTCCAATTATCTGAACCAGATCCTTTGTGCTTCCTTAAGTGGAGGCYGTGTGTCTGTGCACGTATGAAGGCAAAGAGATGGGGGGGGGAGAGAGGGACATCTTCTTCAGCTGTTTTTAACTTGAAAGGATGCATTTATGACYATAGCACTAGAAGTCATTGATAGGTAGTGTAGTCCAGTTCCTGTCATAGTTGAAAAGGCTCCACAGAGCTTCTTTTCCCCACTGGATGTGAATATATTGTCCCTTTGGCTTTGGAAGCACAACAGGCCGCTCCTGGCTCTGCAGCGGCCTCTCGGTATGACTTAGTTCATCATCTTCATCACACCTTGCACCACTGTGGAATGGATCTACTGCTCCTCACTGGCCTCCCCGATGCGTTAAAAGCCCTTAAATAACAAAGTCTTATAAAACACGTTGTGCTTTCCAAATGAAAAGTATTGCATAATGGCAGTATTACTGCAGCAGATGACAGGCTTATTGGCTCGGCTTTCCCTTGCCTTTGGCTCCCTGTGATAGGGAGGGAACTGCAGGGAGGCTATGGCCTCGCTCTTGTGCAGGCAGCAGGTGTCAGAGCTTTTCATTTGTAAAAAAGGGTCCTCCCAAAGCCCTGCGTGGAGCCGCAGGATGCTGTTCAGACAAACTGCCCGTCGTGCTACATCTGTGAACGAACTGCACCTTTCTCTGTTTTGTTTTGGTAYTGATAGTTTAAGAGTATGATGTCTACTTAAACACCAGACATTTTTTTTGCAAAAGTGGAAACAATGCCTTAATTAATATTTGTAGTTTTCTTGTTTGCTTTGGATTTTCAAAGTTTGCTTGGCTGTCGGGAGGGTTGAGTCATTCCGAGGAAACTTTGTGGGCAGACCTGGCTGTTGCTCACTCAGTGGCAGCTCTCTCCTCAGATTTTTCTCATCTGCTCCTCGGTGCTGGGATCAGACTTGAAACACTACAGTATGTGGATCTTTTTATAAAATCTTTACCAGCCTGAATGATCTCTGTGCAGGTGTTAACTGAAGGCTTGAGCTCAAGGTTCTTGAAGAGGCCTGTCGGCCAGCCGGGGAGGAGGGTGCTGCGCTGCTGGGTGGTCCTGTCATGGAGGCAGATGTGGCTGATTTTTGGCACCGGCCTCCCTGGGGAATACGAGGATGTAATGCGAAGCTCCGGTTGCTCTGTCTCCGCTGTGTGGAGCAGCTGCTGTTTCTCTGCTCTCGTCAGTTTGGTTGCTTCAGTTTTGAGGGAAACTGCTGGGAAATCAATTTTTTTAAAGCTGAGAAAAATTGCCCTCTGATTAGTTTCCATCTCGTTCTGCCCRTGACGAGAGAGGTCCAGCTGTGGGGATGTTTCTTGGGTCAGTCTGACACCAGGGTGTGTGAGGTGAGGGTGGCTGSGGTCAGGGGCTGACACTGCGAGTTCCGCTGATGCCCCTAGGAGCTTGCGTGTTCAAAGTCACCAGTGATCATGGGGCACGTCAGTATTTTGGAAGCCCAGCTTTTAGGATGGTGTTGGACCTGGTTTTTCCAAAAGAACCGGCTGTAGTTCTCAATAACTACAGCAGCAGCAAAATCTTCTTCCATGTGGACAACTAAAGAAAAGGAGGAACTGACTCCCAACAAATCCAGGTCTGTCTATCCCATTAAGTGAAGATAATAATTATTGAACTTTGTAAAACACACTGAACTGTTTAGTTAAAGCCTGTTTTGGTTTCTATTACAGCAACAACATGCATTTTGGGAGGAACTGTTTAATGTTTCTGTTTGATCTCTGTGAAAGTTGCTCTTTATGACAGTGAAGATTTATCAAAAAAAGAAAAAAMCCRCTCAAAACAGAACTTGAGGCAGAAATTAAAACTCTACCCAATGAAAAGCTACAGTGGCTGGTCCTCATTCTTGTAGGACTTGAACAAAGCCTGGGCCTGTCTCCTTTTGGCTGAGCGGGCTTTAAGCCACACTTGGAAATCTCAAGGATCTCAAAGAAATGCTTTAAACGTGTGTCTCCAGAGCAGAATAAAAGTATAAACCCCAGTCAAATTCCTCTTGATGAAATATTTCAGACTCGCTGGGAAACGCTGTGTTCTCTTGGACCTGATGTAATGAAACTTTGGAGTGAAACATTAATACCTGGGGGAATGACGGACAGTTATTTTGTTCTCTTGTCTTTCTGCCACTTGAAAGGTACAGCAGTGAGGTGCGCAGAAAGAYGGGAAAATGTCTGAAAGCATCCGTGCCCTTTTGCTCTTTGTCTCTTCACCAGAGAGGAGGAGCAGGAGAGGAAAGAAAAAAGAGAAAAATATGTAAGTTTTGCTTTTATTTAGGAGCTAGCATCAGTGTGCCAAATCCTCAGCTGGTGTAAGTTGACTTTTACTCCGTTAATACTGACTGCCTAAGGACCTGGCTTCACAACTCTGCTTCCTTCTTTGCAACCTCAGACTGAAATGGGCAAAGTTATTTGATGTGGAACAGACACAGAAAACAAAGACTAGGCCACTTTTCAGCCTTTTTCCAAAGAGTTTTTGAAAACAGGTAGCTCCAAAGGRCTGATAGATTTTCTATCTTACCGCTCTTGAAAGACTGGAAATTCCAGTTGGCTTTTCCGGAAAAGCATAGCTCTCACTCTATTAACAAATTATCCTTTAGGCTTTATAACTCACTCAGAGATAATAAATGGGAAATGTTCCCTTCTGTTCACAGATTTGTTCATCTGTTTCTTTAGGGCTTCAGAAAATAATGTTGTTAATATTGATGGGAAGAGCTGCAGCTTCCCTTCTGTGTAACTTTCTTTTGGTTTAAAACATATACATTTTCTCCAATTATAGTAGTACGTACAGCCCTGTTCTATGCACAGCCTCAGAATCAACACGTCCTTCTCTGCTCCAAAGACCTTACAATATAAACAGCRTAGAGAAACAGGTACAAGGGAGAGAAAGTGTTACTAATGGCTTTTTATAGCAGGGAGACTGAGCACAATGGGGTCACGTGAGTTACCTGGGATCACCCAGGGAAATTGTGGTTAAGAGTAATTTTCTTCTTTGATATACTTTCCCTCTCTCTCTCCCCAAAGATAAAATACCCTAAAAATTGGCCTGGACTGTCTGTACTGGAATTGATAGCTTCTGTATAAACCAGTTGATGACAACTCAAAACTGTTAATGAGGAATTGTCAAGTGTAGACCTAGAGAGCCTGCTGGGGTACAGCTATTCCCAGAATCTGTTGTCCCTCTGGCTACAGCTCTTGGATCTGTCTGGCTATGCCRAACTGCCTCCTCAGCTTGCCTCTAGTCATTGCCAGAGATTGTAAACCACTTCCATGAGACTCTGATGAAGAGTGCGACACAGTCCCCAAAACCTGGAAGAGTCTTCGTGGYCTGTACTGCCTTAATTTTTTGCCTGACCATTGCTGTCTGTTCCCTTCTGCTTCCTCTGTACTTTGGACCATCCCTCCTGTGCTGGAACAACTTCCAGTGTAACGTTGGCGTCACTGGAAAGAGATGATAAATAATAAACCTATTAATGGTCAGGTTAAAGGGCCGGACCGCAGCTGACAGGGAGGCAGAAAAATAGATGCAGCGGAAGGCTGCCGACTGTTGTTTTATTCATTTGTTCATTACTGAACACTGGAGCAGGAGGTAAGATGAGAGGCTGGACAGCTTCTTCCGTCTGTGACCCCAGTTTTGACGGAGAAGCTGGTAAGYGCAGGGCAGCAGAACTGCGCCCGTACCGGATTTGCTACCGAAACRGTCGGCCTGGTAGCACGTTGGCCTGCAACGGCTAATGAAGGCCCAGGGGAGAGCRGAGGATTATCTTGGAAGGCAACTGACCCTTTCTTAGGTGTTTACGCTAATCACAGCTGAAGGTAAATGCAAACTCCGTCAGTTGTCCTACAGGGGGATGTGTGGGCTCCGTTGCTGTGTAATTTCCCTAATTAAAGACATTTGACTAGGTTTATTATTTGAAAAAGTAAAAGAAAAATATTCCAGGCTCTCAGAACCTCCCCCTTTCCTTTTCCCTATCTTTATTATCAATAAAAGGAGAGAGAAAATGCTGTCTGGACATGAGGATTTCCTTCACATATGGAAAAGATTTAGCATTCTTCAGCTCCTAGCACTGGCAGCGCACAAACCTCCCCTCTTACGTCCCCCCCAGCATTCCCTGTCTGCTCCCTGTATTTCCCAGATCTACGTATAGAGAAAGAATGCATGTGCTGTTGCTTCTGCAGGGTTTTTTTTTTATCCGATAGAAATTATTTTTGAGAGTTGAATCACAGGCATGTGAATCATCTTGCGAACAGCTTTCATAKTTTTATCAGTGTGCAAACTCTTTGTGCATTTGCATTTGCATTTCTGTGCTTTTTTTCTGGTGCTGATTTGGATGCTGAGGAAGCGRTGTCGGTAGGGACTGCACCTGCTCATCTTCTTGGGTCAGTTCCCAATGGGATCAGACGTCCAGAGTTTGGCTGGCAGTTAATGTGGGCTGGCAAAACCTTTGCTTTCATGTGCATTTTTTTTTTTTTCCATGGAGCTTTTTGCCTCGCAGCTCTCATAGCAGAGGCCTTTCCATTGCTGGGATCAATTAAATGCTCACCAGGGACTCTCTCTGCGAGGAATCTTTCCTTTTCTGGCTGACTTTGAATGTCACACCAGGGCGTTCAGCTGTTTTGACCTTGTTGCAGTAGCTCCCAGGGCAGGAAACCTTTCCTAACCCTCCCTTCCTGTCTCTCCCCCAAGTCCTATGCTCTCCGCCCGTCGTCCCATCTGCAAGCTCTCCCAGGGCTCTTATGCAACAGTTCGGTTTTTGGTATTCTTGGCTGGGAGAACACGGCTCCAGGGGAGAGCTATGAGGGGGTTGGATGGGTGGGGGGAGAAAGATTTCATTTTGTAACTCTACTGACCTTGCTTAGCCACACAGAGCGGAATTTTCCCCCCCGCTCTCTGGAAGGGAAGAAATATCACCACTGTTTTCTTTTCCATCATTCTGATGGTCCCTTGCTTTCATGACAGAACGATCGGGCTTCCAGGCTTCTCCACTCAGGTAACCTACCACTGTTCCCAAGTTGTTGGGTTTTTTTACTCGTAGTTGYATCTCTAGACTTGGATAATCGGTAACTTTAAATTGTGTGTTGGTACCCATCTGATTTTTCCTGGGGAAAGGAAATATGCCTGTCTGTGATTTTTAAAAACAAAGCAACCCCCCACCCAGACAATACTTTGAGAGGCAATGAAAGCAGTTGATGGTGTCAGAAGACCCTAGGAGGGTGAAGTGGTGAGTGACTGAGGGCTGGACTGACGCAGGAACGGCTGGGTGGGTAGCTGAATGTGCSTTGGGAATAGAGGGTTATTGACTCAAACTCCAGCTGTGTTTCGTTAGCTGGTATCATAACCCACAAAATTAATCTTTAACAATGTATGAAGGGAAGGGAGTCCTAATACATGAGGCAGTTCTGCAGTGCCCTCAACACTCACCCTTGCAAAAGCTTTGGAGAATTGCAGAAATGTTTGACTTTCTAGTTACACTAATTAAAGAGAGGATAAGTGATAYTCTGTTCTCTACCCTGCCACCCTCTATCCGAGGGGTGGGGGAAATCCTTGTGTGACGAAAGGAAAGTGCAAGCTCTTGAAGAGGTTTCCTCTAAGCCGAGTCAGTGTTTGTCCTGAAAGCGAACATCTCTGACTCCTCTCGGGCACCGAAGAGGTTGTTGCAGGGTTGGTTGCAGGGTAGGTGAGAGCACCTCTGSAGCAGCGGTTTGGCTGGCTGTATTTCACCCACAGAGGTACGTGTGGAGAACAGGTCCTCAGTGGGGATCCTATGTTCCCCCCGCTCTCAGGGGTATAATCTGTTCCTTATACCACCTTCCGTCTGTACTCCCCGGGGCTGGGAGCTGGCAGGCAGGCAACCTGGCTGTGCTGGACTGAGCTGTAAGACATATTTACCGCTATGTACGCTTCATCTTTTTGCTGGAGGTACTGCACCTGTACTARCAGCTGTTGGCTCTGCAGCTACAGAAAATGCTCCTTCTGACCCACTGGACAGAACAGTCCTACTAGTTTAAGCAAGCCAGCTGGCAAAGCACACYTTCCCCCTTTTCTTCACGTGTGTAAAAATGGAGGTATTTACTGGGGGAGCTAGAGTCCTGAGGTGCCTGTCTCTCTGGCAGTAGATGACTATCAATTGGGTTGTCTTCCAAAGCATCAGACATCCCAGTGAATACCAACAAATCGAGAGGCAGTTTTCTTTTTAAAATACTCAAACCTTCTTAGAGGGTTCATGGTTGAACATCAGCATCCCATTAATATATGAGATCACTCTGTAATGACACTGTGACACAAACACAGGCTTTTTAAGTGTGAGATTATGAGGCTTACATCAAATATCTATAGAKCCTAATGTATCTCCCCATATATAGCAATGCCACTGCAGTCTCGGTGTATTCTTGCACATAACACCACTCTGCTAAGTGCATACTTCACTACCTGCCACTGCGTGCCAAGTGATAGTTGATAACCCTGAATCTGAGTAACCGTAGGTATGTCAATACACTGCTCAGCTCTGTAGGTACATTCCTGTCCTGTAAGCTGTCTGTACAACTGGCAAAGGACTGTAGCAAAAGCCAGAGCCATAGGAGCGATTCCTTGGATGGAATGCGTCTCACAAATGAGTGTTTTTTATTTGCAGCTTGGACCAGTGCCCTTTCAAGTCAATGGAAAGACAATTGATTGTAGTAGGTTCTGGACCAGGCTTCTGGCTACCTTTGTGCTTAATTTCAAAGTAATATGTATCTACTGGTGAATGCCTCTAAACAGATTAAGGAAGTGCAATTGATTCAAAACTGACTATAGATGAACATAAAAGGCAAAATTGATTGGCTCAGTCTATTTTAATTTTCTGGGGATGGAAAAACATAATAAATAAATAAATACAATGCCCCAAACCTAATGGCAAAAATACAAAGTACAAAGTAAACACAACTTTAAAAAATGCATTGCGAGTGCTGGAATGCAGATGTTTGCAAGGCCACTGGAACCGCTGTGGCCCTGGTTCCGATGTTGTCCATGTCTGGCCCCTGCCCAGAACAAAAGCAGTACAGGTTGTCTGGGACCAGAGGTTGCTGCTGATGCAGATTCTCTTTTCCATTCCTGTTCATTCATTTGTCTTTTAAGGGAAGAAGCTCTCTGTGTGTTAGGTGATATCTATATAGGTACGTATATACATATTTGTATATTACATATATAGGCATATCTATATGTGTGTATATGTATAGGTGTATATATATGCAGCAGCTTTAGGTGTAGGGATGCAATTTACAGAAAGGCAAAGGATAAGCATTCTGAGGAGCASGGGAAAGGGGTAACCTGTGTTCCTGGCCTGGTGGGCTGTTTCTCCAGGTTTAGTGCCTCCCTTTTTGCTGCACTCTCACTCTTGTTAGGGCTGATGAGTCCCTGGGCAGTCACTGAGACCTGGTAACTGCTCGAAGGTACCATAATGGCCATAAAATGATTTTTAGTATCTGATCAGTGCTGTTCTCTTTAGCCTGTGAAGTCACAGCAGAGAGCGAATTGCAATTATTTTGAAGCGGAAATTTGCACACTTTCCCTCCCCTCCCCCTTTAATTGTTATGATAAATTGCAACATCAGAAAAATACATAAAGCTTTGGCATGATAAAGSTCGTGCTGATATCAAGTCCTAGCTTTTCAGCATGACAGAAATCTGGTGCAAATACTGCCCTCCTTGCTCTTCCTTTCCTTCCCCTCGCTTTTCCCTTTCTCTCCTCTTCTTCTCCCTACTGTCCTTCTGACACTGCGCAAGCTGGAGTTACTGAGATGGCTTTAGACAGAAGGTAAGCTCTGCGTACATTCTCTGTACGCAGGAAAGGGGGCGGAGGTGGAAATGCACCTAGTACGTGAAAAGTATTTAAGGGTAGGAGATGCACAATTTATATTGCATGTTCCTCCAGGGAACAGACAGTGAGAAACCTCTTTGCAAAGCGCCGTGTGAGTGGATCTCTACTACTGTGTAGGGGAGCCCACGGGGATGAGGGAAAGCGTTTGCTGTTTGTCACATAGATGCAGTTGGCCCCTCGCACCATAGCAATTCACCTTGTGGATCTCTGAGAGTGCCCAGCCACATTCACAGTAAGGATATTCTCCTGTGCCTGCGTCTGGGCATTTGGACTCGCCACGAAGCCTGTTGCAGCTTGATCCAAATTTTGTACTTGGGATGCTCGGAGATGTAGGACATTCACCTTGTTGCTGTCCAAGGGTGCGTTTTTCTTCTTCGCATCTCTCCCAAGAAGGAAGTGCGCGTCTTTTTCCTTRTATTGTATTTCCTTGCGTTTTCCCATTTTTAAGCCAGTTGGCCCACTGCTCTTCTCTCCCTTGGGTGTCTGCTGTTCACAGACAGCTGCGTTCTTGGCTTGGAAGTGCATCAGAATGGGAAAGCTAATGTGCCTCCTTGGGGTGATGCCTTCCAGATGGGTTTAGCTAATTACCACAACAATTAGGGCTCCCCTTAATGACCACAACTGGAATTTATTGACAGAGGTAAACAAGAAGTTTTTGTTTTGTATTTGTGGAAAGTTCTTGATTTGTTTAATTAAAAAAACATGGGCTCTTCTGTCACTTAGTCTTGCTCCATTCTCCCCTGCAGAGAGCCTGACTGGCTTTCSCAGGACGTTTTCATTTTGCCAGGTTTATTTGGAAAGTTGGAGTCGATGTTTCAGAGAAACTGTTATTAGTTAAATGTTACTTGGCACTTACTTGACCTGTTTCACACACCTTTCTTCCTCTTGTTCCAGTCCTTGCCAAAAACATGTTTCTTTTCTGTGACTTATCCTATTGAAGGAAGTATGCCTACATAACCCTACAAAGAATGTGCATGAAACTGTGCTTCACTTCCCCTCGCTGGGGTTCCCTTCCCAGTTTCATGATTTTGTTTGCTAAAATTTTGAATTCTGTGGGGCAATGACATCACAGTCTCGCTGGGTTTCCAATGTACATCTTCTGCTGTAAGTGCTCATATTATGGCTCTCTGTCTTGGTCAGTCACAGCTGGAGCGAAACACCCCAAGTGCTAGAAGCATGTCCTGTCACAGTGAGAGCTAAAAACCCAACACCCTCTAGCTTAGGCTGCGCTAGGCTCGTATCTTCTTGTGGATCAGGCACAAAAGGTGCAGGGACAGAGTCATCTATAACACATTCTCACTACTTGGAGAAGATAGGAGGTTGGGATCAGGGTCATGTTGTGCTAGGTTCTGTACACAAATACACAGGCGGTGAAAAAGCAGCTTTTGCCTCCTGGGAATTTTCCTCCTGTTTRTTTGGGTCTTGTCGGAAGTGAATTGTTGAGGGAAGTACGCTGCCAGGACCACCTGGGGAAAGTCTGCACAGGGCAAGACTGGCTAGATTCAGCTGAACATGCAAATGAACAGGGAAAAGTGGCCTCAGTAATTCAAGTTGAACTTGATGTGGACTGTTCACTGGTGTGAGAGTCAAACCTGCTGCTGGCTGGCAYAGGCAGTTTTCCCTTTGCAGTCAAAAGCGTTCTGGATTATCTGGATCACATCTTCCCTGGGCTACGGGCAAAGGTTTAATTGAACCTATTCTGCTATGTTAATGTGCAACATTTGGTAGGAAATATTCYGGAGAGAGATGATTGGTGCCTAAAAAGGAAAGGCTGAGGGAGTTGGGGTTGTTTAGCCCGGAGAGGAGAAGGGGAGACCTTATTGTGGCCTTTCAATACTTAAAGGGGGCTTATAAGAAAGGTGGGGGCAGACTTTTTAGTAGGGCCTGTAGCGATAGGACAAGGTGTAATGGTTTTAAACTAGAAGAAGGTAGATTCAGGCTAGATATAAGGAAGAAATTTTTTGTGATGAGGGTGGTGAAACACTGGCACAGGTTGCCCAGAGAGGTGGTAGATGCTCCATCCGTGGAAGCATTCAAGGTCAGGTTGGACGGGGCTTTGGGCAACCTGATCTAGTTGAAGATGTCCCAGCTTATTGCAGGGGGGTTGGACTAAATGACCTTTAAAGGTCCCTTCCAACCCAAACTATTCTATGATTCTATGATTCTAATTCTGCTGCCATCTTCCTTTCCTATTGATGTGGGTGAGACGCAAGCTAGGAGTGAAGAGGTGAGGAGAGGCTGGAAGTGCATGACTTGAGTATTAGAACTGGAAGAACTAGATAGAGATATGCCTCTGCTGAAAAGTCTTTTGCAAAGTKAACATGGCCTTTGCCCACCCAACATACCAGTCTGAAACCTGCAGTGACTAACAGCATTGCCTTTGCAGGGCAGCCATTTGAGAGGAGTTGCTTGGTTCTGGGTTGCCTAACCAAATTCTTGTTTTCTTCTCTTTTCCTTCTGCCCTTTCCCATTCCAACTGATTCCATCCTGTGCCAGAACCGGGGTCGCCTGGCAGAGAAGAGGACGATCCCCTTACCTCCAACCAGGGTCCCGAAGAAAGAGCTGACCTCAATTTTCTCGCATAGTGACGACAGCGAAGAGAGTGATAAGAGCAATGGTCAACACCCTGAAGTAAAGCAGGAGGAGGATCTCCATATCAGTATCATGAAAAGAAGGTACTTTCCTGCCAGGGAGTGCTGCATTGCAAGAACAAAGATGGAGAAAACTGGACAGCAGGTGACCAGCCTTTGTGGGCCAGTACTGCCCAGGCTGCCCAATGGAGTCACCTCCAGGGCCTGAAATTAAAGTGCAAAGGTCACATTATAGCTCAGAAAGAGTTGTTGGGTCCTCTTTTCTACTTACTCCTGTTCGGGGCGAGTAGGGCTCTATTGGGCCTTGCACCACGGGCTTTGTGTTTGCACTAAAGGCGTCTGTACTTGCAGACTGTAAATTGTATTTCACCCTCTGTCCAGAATTCTGTATCTTTGTGCCTGGTGAGGCCAACAAATTGCATGACCAAGAAGTCATCTGTGGGCCTTTTACGTAGCTGTCTGAAAATACACAGAGGTGCATGGGTCCAAAGTTCTGCCTTTTGCTTTCAGTTGTCCCCAAATTCTGATGTTACATAAACTGGTTAATTTAATGTTGAGGAACAAAGTTTGGGAAGGAGGAAGCAGCAATGGTTGTTGTTACATGTTCTTGATCACAAGTGTCAAAGGGCATAGCCATGTCTCACTGATCCTGAGTGCCTCTGTAGTCTAAAAGTAGAAGTAATGGAGTTGCAGTAGGCAAAGGGTCACTCAGATACTGGGGCTTACCTCAATACTTACATATTTTGATCATGTCTTTCTCAGTACCATATACATTCATCCTGGAATCAYGGTTAAAGGAAGAGGAGAAGGGATTGTCTTGAGTTACATTCTGGTAACTGTCACTTGGCTTTCATGTATAGTCTCAGTGCCCATAATATTCAGCTGCAAAATTTTGGGTTCTCTCATCCCTCTGAAAAAATACGATGTTTAGAAGACCTGTAACTACAGGAAAATAAATACCTAAAGGCATTGTGTCTCAGCCTCCCATGCATATCATTGCAACTCATCTTGATTGTCATCTTCCTCTGATGCATAAAACCACTCAGATTCTAAGACAAGCCCTATAAAAACAGAGGAGTGGAAACCGAAGGCATGTAATTGCTTTTCTTATGTTTTATGTGTTTCTTGCACCTGAGTAGATAAGCTGTTTCCCCCCTTGCCTTCCAGCAGATGCTGGTACATTCAGCAACTGAGAGCTTGAAAGTAGGGAGACTAAACAGAAACCAGCTCTTCTCATAAAACCCACCTGTAATTAAAGTCTGGGTTTATCATTGCAGCTGTCCAACAGCCATGTTCAAGTGTTATCGCTTGGAAATGAAAAGGTGTTTGGGGAATGCATCTGCACTCTGCATGCACATAGGAGCCACAGAGGAGGGGGAACTCTCCTAATCAGTTTTGGTAAACTGCCCTTCTTCTCCTGCCCCCTTAATTACGCTTTTAATTCTGCAAAATTATAGTGCTAGATTGTCGCATTAGGAGGGAGAACAACTTGATAACTGTATAATTGATACGCTGGGCCCCCCAAATATAAAGTGCTCTTATCTTAAATCTTTAATTACTGTAATTGCTTTGCCTTGTTTGTTAGGAAATGAAGAAAAAATACTCAATAGTTATTAGCCAGAGGTCCCCCAGCTTACCATTTCTGTGSTCTTCAGTACTTTTCAGTTTGTCTGAAGATCTCTTGTTTAAGATTTGTCTTGATTCCTTAGAGGAGTGCGTGATTCTTACTAGGTAGGCTAGACTCTCATCGCTTTTGTACAGTTGTTCTCCTCTTCTGGTTCCTGGGAGCTCTGATGCAGTGTGTGGGTGAAAAGCTAGAATAGCTGGGGCAAACAGCGGCCAGGCCGCACTCTTGATGAGTGCAGTAATAACAGAAAAAAAGAGCTCATAACTCAGTGCTTGGTGCCCAGGCAGGGAACACCTACTGCCCAAGTCCCTCAGCATTCCCAAGCGTTTTGTCCCTTGCAAATGGGTCCCCCAGCCCTCCTGTCCCAAAGAGGGGGAGGACTGGCCATTTCCACCCGCCCAAGAGCAACGAATGGGAAGCGACCTGACCCGCTCTCGCAGAGCGCTGCTGGAGGAGCAGCCTCTGGCTCTGCTCCCGGTGTCATTCGCAGCCCAGGGACTGGGGTGGAAGGTGCGATGGAGCTGGCTCCAGAGACGGCAGCAGCATCATAAAGGCCAGACAGCTCGCAGACATGACAGCTGGGGCCCGGCAGAGACAGTGCCCCATCTGCTTTCTGTTTTTAATTCACCTGTTGTATCCTCCCCGATTGGTGATGGATTGGGCTGAGGTTTTATTGTCTCCCACTGAGAGGAAGAAATAGGTTAAACTGTGATAGTAGGAAAACAAGGTCAGGGCCTGAGCAAACCTGTGTTTTCCTCTTGCACCCCTGGATGGCCCTCGCGCACACCTGCATGCACTTGCATTAGAAGCACTTGCATTATTGCTTTGGACATTGTTGCCTTTTCTTTTTTCTCCTATTCCCAATTTCCTTTATATTGACTGTTTCCTTCCATTGTTGGCACAAGGGAATGCTTACTGCTACTTTGAGGTCTGGGCATTGGTGAAGAAAAGAGGCTGAGAATTAGAATAGGAGTTGGAATCTTGGTTTCTTGGCTAGTCCCTCACCCTAGCCTTTGACAGTGATTCCCTCTGTGATCTTAGGCAATTGCCCATGGTGATGGCCTTCAGAGGAGGTCTGAGGCAGAGAAAACCTGCCTCATGATGTTCTTGCAGTCCTAGAAAGGAGCAGAGACCTGTAACTACCGCTGAAGTTAGTGCATTTCAGTGCATGCCAACTTATTTCCCAACCAAGTCATAGAATCATAGAATCATAGAATCACCAAGGCTGGAAAAGACCTCCAAGATCATCGTGTCCAACCATCAACCCAGCACCCATGCCCACTAAACCATGTCCCRAAGCGCCACATCCACACGTTTTTTGAACACCTCCAGGGATGGTGACTCCACCACTTCCCTGGGCAGCCTGTTCCAATGCCTGACTGCCCTTTCAGTGAARAAATTTTTCCTAATATCCAATCTAAACCTCCCCTGGTGCAACTTGAGGCCATTTCCTCTCGTCCTATCACTTGTTACTTGGGAGAAGAGACCAACMCCCRCCTCTCTACAGCCTCCTTTCAGGGAGTTGTAGAGAGCGATAAGGTCTCCCCTCAGCCTCCTCTTCTCCAGGCTAAACAMCCCCAGCTCCCTCAGCCGCTCCYCATCAGACCTGTGCTCCAGACCCTTCACYAGCCTCGTCGCCCTTCTCTGGACASGCTCCAGCACCTCAATGTCCTTCTTGTAGTGAGGGGCCCAAAACTGAACACAGTATTCAAGTCCTTGCAAAACTGTGTCACTTTGCTGTCTTGCACATAGGTAATTAAGTTAAGGAAACCAAGCCTCACACTGAAGTGAGCTTGGCTCATCTGCTTTGAAATCCAGGTGACCCAAGCTTAAAGGTGAATGTTTTCATCTTGTAGTGAGGCCCCTTGAGTCCTCTTTAGCCTGCTTTGCAGGGTGTGCTAAGTAGCCTTTGTGTTATGCCTCCTGTCTGGAAGACAGAGGCTTAAAATCTTGTCTCATATAACCAGAAGCATCTGCTGAGCTTGATACCGTAGCTTGATACCCAGACTGTAAGCACTCAGCTCTGAAGATTATTGGGACAGCGTTGCAGAGGAAAATCCTTTTTCTTTCGGTCAGATTTGGGGTTCCTCGATATCTTCCGTATTTACAAGATTGCCTACATGCAACAGTTGCATTGCCTTAATTACTATGGTTTGGTTAAGTTGTACTGGCTCCTGGTGAGAATGCTTGTCTGGCTATGAAAATAGTTTCTCCTATTTGGGGAAAAGAATGATATCAGTATAGGGCATTTCTGTACTGATGCACCTATGTCACCTGTACAGTTATTTTAGTCATCATAATACTGGCATAGCTGACCTGGTACAAGAACTATGGAGAGCAGACTTCAGTTAGAAACTTTGGCTTCATGAAGCCTTTTTCCTTTCTTGCAGACTATTAACTAAGCTGCCTCTCCCCAGCAAGCTAAACTAAAAGTTATGCCAGTCTGCTTTTTTGTTACTGCTCTCTGGTTTATCCAAAATAAGCAATGCAGAGGAAGTTTGAGACTACAAATGCCATTGCTCTGCAATAGTTTGGGGAACATCAACTTCCTTACACTCATCGGGAGATTCCAGCTGACATTGATAAATGCATTACCTCAGGAACAGCTTGTGAGCTTTTTCACACTGAGGTTCAAACTGCTTTAAGGATCTCCGTTATGTTATCCCAGGAATCTCCRAACAGAGGAAAGCCAGTGTGGCCAGAGAGTAAGGTTCAGCTTTGACAGTACGATCCTCACATGCTGTTGGATTTAAGCCCAGCATTGTCTTGTGGGTGCATGAATTTAATTTCTATTTTAAAGACTGGCCTTTTTCATTAGTATGGGAGGGGAGGGAAAGAGGAGAGGAGAAATGTAATGATAGCACCTGAGATTTAACAGGGTAGGTTAGGACCTGCTCACACACAGCTTTGTCTAAGTCCCCAGCAAAATGTGATGGCATGGCTAATAATAAGAGGCAGTAATATTTAAGCACCTGTTTAAAATGATGAAAGTTTTTGACCTGACCTGTCTCTGAAGGAACYCTTATGGGATATCAGTAAACATGTACACTGGACTGAGTAATGGGCAGGATAGGTACAACTGGACATGTATGGCAAAAATGCCTTTGAAATTATTTTATTAGAAAAAGAGGATTGGGAGCAAAAGTRGGAGCAGATTGTACAATAAGAGCACACAACGGTCTGGGTTCCTTGCCAAATATTGCTCTGAAATAAAAGCCATTTTGAGGAGAAATAACAAATGTTGTCCTGTAACAGGGTGTCTGTGCACTGAGAAGCAGATTTCTGGAGAACCTCATACTGCCCTTAAGTCCTTCCTCCTTCCTTTGTGTCGCTGCCCCCCACATCCCTGAATCTGCTCTGCCTGTGTCAGCAGTATGACCCTGGTCTCTAGCACCTAGCATGGGATTAGCGTTATTTCAAACCAGAGGAGAGCATTTGAAATGACRGTGCTTCCTCAAGGAACGGTGGAACACTCTCTCCTTGCCCCTATTCACACGTGAACATGGATAGAGTCCAGACAGGGTCAAGTTGCTCTCCCCTGTCCCCCAGCATCCCTCCCTTTGCAGACCAGCTTTACAGCACTCTCCTCACTCAGCGTCCATTTTCTAATAGCGAAATTACTGACCTCCACTAAGCCTTAATGGCTAGCAACTGTCAGCCTTTCCACTGCCTGCCTTTCTAAGTGAAAAGCTATTTCTTATATCCCATAAGGCTGCTGCTCTTTGACTCCCTAATTGATTGAAGATCAAACCCAAGCACCCCTCCATTATATTTCTCGCATGCACCTGCTTGTAATTCAGAGCCGTGAGGTCCCAATGCCTTCTCAGCTGACGTGCAATGTACACAACACCGCCTTTGCCTTCCTTCTCTTGCTTGGCCGCTTCCTGCGATGCTCCCAAACAGTCCGCCCCGGTGCTGCCCTGGGATGAGAGCTGTGTGACATCCCCCCTCCCGGCGGAGCTCAGTTTCATGGCAGGATATGCCACACGACGCTGCTTTTTACCTGCTGCCAAAGCCAGAGCGTGTCTGGGGTCTGGGCTAAGCTGACAAGGCTCTTCCAGGCAGCATATAACTGAAGAGGGACTAGACACATGACAGAGCAGGGCTTCRGGCTCCAGCCGTGAATCAGGCTCATAGATTAGATTCGACAGCCCTTCTAATTGCCGTGACTCAAGAGAAGGAGGGAGGCAGGGCCCCTCTTGTGGCTGGAGACATATTTTGCTGCTTTATGACACTTTGCTTTCGCAGCTTCCACTGGTTATTTTCTGTCAGTCCCTTCTTCCTTCCTCTGCAACCCGTCATTTTCTCTTCTCTTTTCTCTTTCCTCCCTCCTCCCTTTTTCTCTGAACCATGCACGACTTAATAACAGTCACCATATTCAATAAAGATATTAAAGATCCCTCTGGGAAGCAAAGGCTGGATTAGGTCCAGAGTGCCAGGAAGCATGTCATTGACCTAATGAGGACATATATTTGAGGAGGGGAGAGAGAGAGAGAGAGAGAGAGAAAATGTCTGCTTACTTCTCAGGGATGCTGCAGGATAAAATATCGGAAAGAGCAAGAAATCCCTTCTTGCCCAGGAAGGAGATACGAGACCAGAAAGAAAGGTGACGTGTGAGAATAAAAGCAAATGAAATCTTGACCGCCAAGCGCTCTTGGCTGCTCTCTGTATTTCCTTGTATCTGACATTTGCAACATCAATTCCATGGTGGAGAATAACCCAGATGCCCCAAGTCCAAGTCTCAGTCCTGCTGTAATCTTTAGGCCACTCTTCCAGCCATCATGTATGAGGTTTCCTGGAGGAGCCTCCCCCTGTTCATTGCCTGCACAAGCTTCTCAATGTTGGCTGCCTGAAAATAGCACGACATGGATATAGGGAGACTGTGGAAGCTGAGACGGTGATATATACGAAGAGTAGGGAGGAGAGAGGAGCTAGCTCTGACCATCCAACCAAGCAGCCTGCATAATGGCACCTGCAAATGTATCTTCCCAAACTGCTTACCTGCAGCTTTGTGTGCCTAAGTGCTCTGTGTTCCCGTGCAAGATGGTGGTACGTAGGGCCTGACCCAGGGCACGTTGAATTCCCAGTGACCATGGCGGTGTTGGGCTGTGCCAGTTGAACAGAAGTTCTTAATTCACCCTTTCGCCAACACTGTCCCTTCAGCGCAGTCTTCTAAACCAGAGGATGTGGGGAAATCTTGTCAATATTTTTCTCTTCTCTGTGGCCTTACCTGTGCTAGAAAATTGAAAGGTACAGACAAACTCCATCCAAAGGAAGTGTTGGTCTTACGATTAAATGGGAGTAGAAAGGGACAGTTGTGGGTAAGAGATGGGGCTGTGATGGGTTCTCCTTCTGGCAGTAATACCTGTTCCTGTAGCTGGGTGCTGCCCAGTGTTCTCCACTTAGATGGCGTGTGTATTGGTTACTGCAGCATGCACTGGGACAGTGGAGCAAGCCGAAGGGAGCAGCAGAAAGCAAGTTGGCCACAGTGCAGCAGCTCAGCTGCAGAAGGAGGTTGTTACTGCCCCAGGAGTGACAAGACGTTCGGGGGATGCCTGACTCACTCTGKTGGCCTCTTCCATGGTTGCCACTCTGCAGGGACTGCTAGGGTAAAAAAGAAATGACAGGGAAGGAAAAATCCAACTTCAAAATTAAAAACTATCCCAGCTGCTCTCCATTATTTTGCCAGCTCTGTCGCTTTCTTTTCTGGGCTGGATTCTCATTCCAGTACAGGCTCCAGAGATGCCTTGAATAGCCTCAGCCCTTCCTGTTAATTTATTTTTTTTTGGTTCACATACATATATAAGCAATTGCATTCTTTGCACAAACCAAACCCTGACGTTCTAGTCCCTCCTTGCTGAGGCGCCTGATGCAGYGGTTTGTAATTCCCCCAGCTTGCGTACCCCTCAGGCTGCCCTCCCCGCCTGCTTCCAGAGCTGGGCAGGGAACCTGACGACTCCTGTTGCTGTGGGGCCCATCTGGTCATTTTTATTGAACCCTTTCTAACTGATCACACTGTGTCTGAGACCTTGGCTGGGTGGGGAGGTGGGAGAGACAGTAGCAGCTTGTAGCACCTCTGCTCGCCCGGCTATGGGTTTTATTCCCCCCCCCCCCCTTTTCTCTTATTAATTTGTAAGGGACTGGCTCCTGCTCACCGCTCTTTATACAACCTAAGGACKGGCTTGTGTAGCTGATAGTTTGCAAATTATTAGTAATTTGATTTCAACTGGGTGAATAACCCGTTAAAGCAAGACATACATTAGCCTCAGAAATCTAATTGGTGATAACGGCATAGAGATGTGGAATGACTGCTTGGTTCTGCTCCCTATCCCTTTCCCCTCCCCCCCAAAAAAAGATAATTAGGATTTAATTTCATTCTCACCTATTCATTTGTCTAAATATGGGTGTTTAATTATCCATCTCGGCAGATAGATGTTTCTGCCTCTATGTGGATCTGAGCTATTCCTTTYGTATGAGGTTTTCCCTCCCCCCTACTTACAACTCTCTGATGCAGTGTTCTTATACTTTGAAGTTTAGCTGTGCTAAGTCTCGTAATGAGCCATGCCTTTGCCCGACACTGAGGATCACTATCYGCAGTCTACCCGTGTCAGGAGCTGCGACAGACCATGAGAAGTTACATTTTATGGAGGACTGAGAGTTTAACTCGGAGACTGAACCCCAAGTAGAGAGCCAGGAGCCCAGGCAAGCTCCTGCCTGAGCAGATCATTCCAGCCTCCGGCCTTGTACCCCCTTTGGTGGTGCCAGGGCTGGGAGGTACCTGCCTCCCTGCTTCCGCGGCATTTGGGTGGGATGTTGGACTCCATTAAGGTACAGGCTGTGCAGTCCCAGGWTCTGAGTCAGAGAGCTGGGAGTGATGGCAGTTCCCAGTGTGGATGGGAGCTTTTGAAGGAGGTATATTAGCTGCGCGGATAAAAGGAACGTTGCAGCCCTGCTTTGAGAGTCCAGTATGAAGAACGCTTTTTACCTGCCAGGTAGCGTTATAATAGATGGATGTCTAATACAGGTTGTGAGCTCCAGAGCTGAGCGTCYGCGGAACGGAGAGGCACGTAGTTAGCTGAGTTTTAGGGTGAGACAGGACGGTTTGTGGTGCGGCAGAACGGGATGCCCTGTTGCACATCGTTACGTGCCAGTACACAGGTGCCGTGAGGGCCCTATGGAGCACACACGGGGGTGTAATGGGAGCACAAACGGGGTCCAAAGTGGACTGTGGCCCGCTGTTGGGCTCTGAACACTGCGGGGAGGAAATGCATGTTGCCTTCAGAGAGAGGTCCATGGGGCAGGTTACCTTCACCACAGGTTTTCTGAATTGTAATTTTTTCATCAGGGAAGGGGGCCATGGAGTTTTAATCAGACRAACATGGCATTTAATCTACGTATAGCTCAGGGCCAAACCCTTTCGGGTTTTTTTGAGGGCGCTGAAGAATGTTTTATGGAGAGAGAAACAGGAGAAGCACAAGGTTCCTTTTCAGACTTGCAGTTTGATTTCCAGCTGGTCCCACAGAGTTCATTGCTCTGCAGTATTTGGAGCTCTCCCCACTTCCAATGTGCAGCTGCCGGGATCTGATTTGCACAGTGCAAGGTGCTGAGCTGGAATTAAAGGGGGTTTGTGAAGGTTTTGTGTATGTAGGAAATCTTGTATTCTAGGGAGCAGTGCGAAATCAGGCTTACCACCCTCCCCCAATTCCACTCTCTTGTGAGCAGGCCAGAACCTTCCRGGCCTGTTAGGGCCGTAAGGGCTTTGGCTGGCTTGAATTTGCTTTGAATTTTGGATTCAGATCAGCTTACCTGGAAAGTCCAAATGTGTCCCAGAATTTGAGCAAACTTCAGTTCATGGAAATTTTACTCAGTGCCCCAGTTTGGCCTGTCCTTTCCAGAAAGTTTTCAAAAGTTGTCTGAATTTTAACTTTGAAGAGCAACTGTTACCACTATAAGCTCAGCAGCTGGGAAGTAGGTATTTCATTTCTATTTGCAAATAAAATGTTGCGAAGATGGAAAGCTGGGATAGGTTTTCTAGACTGTTACATACGAGGAAGAAGAATAGGAAAAACTAGTTAAATGTGGAACTACTAAGTACGGTTCTGAGCACAGCTTTATTGGTGGAAGTTAATATCTACTAAAATCTAACAATCCCCTAAAAGAACCACTCACCCCTAAAAGAACTACTCAGCAACCAGACTCCCTTTCTGAGCCAGTCTTGCAGGAAAAGCACAAAAGGTATGCTATCCCATTAGTAAAACTTGCAGCAGCATCATGTCTTGGATGTGAAATTATTTCTGTGCTAAGAGTTGTTTTCAATTGATTTCTGAACTAGGCTGAAGCAGGGACACCCATTCAGGAAAGCACTTAAACAGACACTCAAACCTGAGTTAAGTCCCATTGACTTCACTGGTCATGCTTAAGTGTTTTCTGGCCCAATTCAAAGCACATTCAAATTGGAAGCAAGGCTCTCTTTTACTTCAGCAGGTTTTAGATTAGGCTTTTTCTGCAGTCAGATGGTCTTCAGCTACGCACTGTTGCTTTTTCTAGTTGAGGACAGAGGCAGGAGGATACACAAAATACACAAAAGTGCATTTGGCCTCTGCTACTTGCGATATTTGCAGCCACTTCTGTTTAATGCTTTTGGGAACCTACATCTGCAGGAGCTGATTTATACGCACAGCTAGGAACCAGCATGTTCACTGGCAGATGCTGAGAGATGTRGGAGTAGGTTTGTGCAGGGATACGGGCTTGCTTGCCAGTTTGGTCTCAGATGGCTGGGGTTCTCATCAATCACGCTGACATGGAGAAACGGGCGTGGTCACGGACCTCCTCTGGGTGGTGGGGGTGATCAGTGCTCCCTGATATCGAGGGGAGACACCAGACCRCAGAAGGTCAAGCATCTGCCTTAGCCCTTGGGGTTGGTGTAGATGCTGTTTAGTAGCAAGGGGGAGGAAAAAAAMMCAACAAAAAACCAACCCCCTTGGCTGCTCTGTCTTAATTTAGGATATTGTTCATCTAGAATCTGCTATTCCTGCTTGTCAGCAGGCAGAGTGACAGAATATGTGAAATTAATTTCCGAGGTGGGAAATTGCTAATAATTTATTTACAGCTGGGGCGGGTATGGAGGAGGGAATACAGTACAGACATATTTGGGTTTTCTTCATAAAATGTCAGTGCTTAGCTCATTCTGCTTCGTCTGAACGTGTCCTTTTAGTTGAGACAACATCCTGCAGTCCCTACACCTATTAGGGAGACTGCATGCAGCAGAGAGAAGTTCTCTCACCGCCGTAGAGCTCACCTGCGGGTCTCTCATTTGCAGCACCGTAAGTCCTGCTGTGGACACTCAGGACTGCCACGTGTGTGCAGTGTGGCTCGTCACAGCACCCCGCAGCTCGGGAGAAGGCAGCAGTTGTGGTTGAGAGCTAGGGAGAGGGAGTTTGAGAGGACCGTGGGTGGGTTGTCATGGTGGAGCAGATCTTTTAAGTGGCAAGAGATGCAGCGTTCAGCGTGTGCCATTGACCTCTCTGTTTGTTTGTTAACAGGATACACACCCACTGGGATTTAAACATCTCCTTCCGAGAGACCTCTTGCAGGTACCATTTTGGGGCACCCTCTTTGTATGGTAGGCTAAGAGTTTATGATATGTTACTGGCATATGGATGCTGTTAGATGTAAATGAACATTTCTAACTGTCAGTGCTGTGGGTTTTTTCCTTCCTCCTTTGTTCCTCTCTCTCCCCTTACCACATATCCTTTCTTCTGTTTTTATTTTGGGGAAAGTTGTCTGTGGGGGGAACAGACTCTTCTCTTTTATGTTGSAAGAGAGAATTGATTAGACTTGTAAAGCAAGCCCATTACTGGTTTTGATATGTTTACTCTGGTCCTTTTTTGGAAGAATGCAAGGTTGGGGTGGCCCAGATCTATTTCATAACATGAGAGATGCGGGACTCTGCCTCTCATTTGCAAAAGTGATTCTTTGCGCAAAAGGCTCATTGAAGGCCAAACTGCCTGATGCTCCTGAATTTCTCCAGAGTTGCRGTGTTGTGCTTAGCAAACTTAAAGCAGTGCTACCTTAAAAGGTGGGCCTGGGACTGCAAATGACAAGAATCACCGGATGACAGATGCTTTAGATAATGTGATACCACTGACACACCCTGGTCTGGCAAAAACTTATGCATGAAGGCGTCCGACTGCAGCGTTGAAGTATGAARTATTGGAGCCAATAGGACTCTGCATTTTGCGATGTGAAGTGTGAATGGGTTGAACTACAGCTGCAAAAGTGCAGTGCAAGAGTATTTACAAGTCACTTTGGGAAAAAGTTGACTTTMAAAAAATGACAAGTGTTTTACAAAGCATAAATAAAAGAAATGACATAGAAGACTGAACTGGGAGAAGAGGAGGATTGCCAAACCAGTCTGCTATATTGGTTTTAAAGTCTGGTTTCCTGCAGGAACAGATACCCTAAGAAGGTGGAAATTCATAAATTGAGGATATCTGGTTACAAACATGAATATTCCTTTGTGACCTCTGGGTCAGTTGATACCCTGAGCATAGTGCATTTTCTWTATGTGTTGCTAGTAGTCATAAACTTTTCTAACCCTTTAAAAATATAGCTGCAGAAATTTGCCTCAGCACTAGAAAAGGRAAACTGGAATTTTGAAATTTCTCTTTTACACTCAGTTGCCACATCTGAGTGAAATAGTTGAGCCTGGCAGGTGCTGCTTGTTTTCTAAAACAAGAAAAATTAATCTGTGCAGCTGTGAAACTTCTTGGGAACATAGAACAGGAGGAGGTAGATAAGGTGCCGAGCAATCCAGAATCTGGTTCTGTATGTGCTTCATACATACATGGATACTGTAGAAATCAGGATCCTGGTCCACTGGATCTGCTTGCAAATAGCAGTCCACTAACAACCTTTTTGTTTTGTTGAAAGTAGTTTCTGATGCTTTGTGTAAACTTCATGTTCAGTTAGAGATTTAAAAACAGTAGGAAAATATTACTACTACTTCTACTACTATTACTTGTGGAAGTGCCCACTGCATGCTAGACACTTCACAAACATTTAAGAAACGATTCATACTCTGTAGAGATCAGATTGTCTGGACAAGGGAGTGCAAATAATTTCATCTGATGACTTTTGTGACAAGACTTAATGTGTGTAAGACTCAGTGCAGCAAATGTAGTGTTTACTCAAGAGAACATTGTTTAAGAGCTTTAGAGAGACATACTTATCAGTGTGGTGGCTGATGTGGGCGTTTCTCTGTTCTATCTGCAAGCCTYAGAATGTTTTGCAAATGTAAGCATCAGTCACAGGAGCAGAGAGTACTASAAATTACTTCCATCTCCATCACATGCCCTTCAAATGCAGTGCTAACGAGGTCCGTCCCTGCTGTGTGCTCCCCAAAAAAACTGTGGCATGAGAATGTAAGTGGGCAGCAGAGAAGTGAAGGACAAAGTGTCTCTGTCATTTCAACCCATTTCAACCCATTCCCTCCCTTCCCCAACCTGAGGACAATCTGGACTGTTCTGTTGGCAACATTGGTGTGTGAAGGTCGTAGCCTAAACTGTGCACCTGGAGAGACAAGTCCATCTATATTTAATTGAGTACTGGAGTATGAATTAAGTCTTGGCATCCCCATGAGGCTCCCTGGAGGCAGTGGGGGGTGAAGGGTGGGAAATCTGTACTGATTCATACTCCGTTAGGGAACGAGTGAGGGCAGAGATACTTACTGGTATTTAAGTAAGCACAGACGTTGACCCTGAAGCATAAACCCCCATAATTCCTAAAATTTACAATGTTAAGAATACAGAACCCCACCCTGATCAGTAAGCATCTAGAAGCCAGTCCGGAAGGCACATCTCAGCCATCACTCCTATAAAACACAGTTGAAGTTTTTTGTATGGCAGCCTTTAGAATAAAATCCCTGGTTTGTTGCTATAAGCTTTTGGGACTCTAAAATRCAAAAGAATGGATTCCTTCCAGGCAGACCCTTTCATGATAAATTTCAGCCTAGAGCAAAGTTTTATGGCCGAGTTATAAAATCCTAGAAGGCAGAGGTTTGTAATGGAAGTGCTGACACMAGCCTTAATTAAGAGCCATGTGAACGATTCTGCACAATGGCAAGTGAGGGTGCAAACACCTTTGGAAATTCGAATCCCTGTCTTAAAAAAAAATTCTGAACTTTCAATGCATAGAATAAAATAGTGGTCTGATTTTTATGTCAACAGATACACATTTTGGGCTTCCTCAGCTTAACTGTTTGTTCCCTTCAGTTTAGCTCTCTCCTGGCAGAAGAAGTTTTGCTTTTGCAGATTAAACGGTTAGTCCAACTATCAAAAATTGTGCCCATCCGGCTAGTTCAGAAGAAAACAGCACATGTTATGCTATGTGGCAAAGTCAGTCATTTGTGTGTTTATGTGTCAGTACAGAAAAAAGTTGTATGTATTTAAGTGACCTAAATTGCCACACAGTTCTGTAAAACATCTGGTGTACCTAAAATACATCATGGGATGGCAAAAAGGTTTAGCTGACCTTTGTTCTCAGTGAGCTGCATAATTCAGCACATGGAAGTTACACAGGTCATCCCAAACCCATGCCAGGAAATCATTACGAGGCACCGTACCTGCATGAAAACACACAGTCACCGTGCTATTTTAAATCAAGCAGGTCTGAGAACTGCCATCTTAATTTATCTACCTCTTTGTCATCAGTTTGTCTTTGATCTTCCTTTCCAAGTTGTCAGATACCTGGATTCATTGGCTTTAGCCACCTTAGAATTGCTGACTGCGTTGCCCTGGATAAAAAGACGTTTAATTGGGTACAAATCATTCTATATGCAAAGAACCAAAAGCTCGAGATAGGGGAATTATCCTGAAAGGGGAGATTAGGATCTCTCCTTGTCTTGCCAGGTGCTTCGCTCCCTTCCCTTTTAAGCTTTGAAGTTAATACAGGTTTAAGTTTTTGTTTACAGCTAGACTTCCTTTAAAATTGGCTTTTTAAAGTAAAATTCCCTTGTATGGACATACTGTTCCTGGAATAATTTGCTGAAATGTGTTAAAGTTGTTCAGTAAATGATGCACTTCTCCTTTTATTTCAAGAGAAGCCTGTCAAATTTTGAAATAGTAAACACAAGGTGAAAGCCGGTCTCCGCCACAAGGTGCCTAGTCTCTGCTCCCATTGATTTCAGCGTGAGTCACAGTTGCTCAGCATCACAGGCAGGATTACCCTTCTGAGGCTGAGGCATCTCATGAAAATAAATTGTGGAATAAAAAGGAGTTCCAGGGAGGAAAAGGATTTTCCTTCTATTTGTTGCCACTTGATGTCTTGAGGGAACTGCGGGGAGGTGAGTGAGAAATAGATAAGAGGCCACGCATGTTAATACGATGCAGCAATGCAGCTCAGGGTGGAATAAACATTTTGCCCACCTGAGAATTTCAAGACCCTGTCAGTGCAATTAAGCCATCCCCGTTTCCAAGGAAATCAAGAGTTGTTTAGTGTTGCCCTTGTTAAAGATGGCCTGACTGGTAGGAAAGAAGATGGTATGTAATTTGGTTAAAGCTGCATAAAAAGACAAGGAGCACAGCAGAGAATGGAGCTAGGCATCCTGATGTTCAGCCACATGCTTTAGCTTTTGGCTGCGTGGTAAGCGAACTCTGAAAGAATATCCGAGGCAGCATTTCTGTCCTCAAAGTCCTGCGCTGGTGCAGGCATGGAACAGTGACAAAGGAAAGAGGCAGGAGCATGCAAGAGAGTCATTTCACTGCCRTATGAACAAAAAGCCACTTGAGGGGACACTCCGAGCTTACTGGGCCTGCCAGGGGATAATTTTATCCAGGTACATGCCACATGAAGGCTGCATAAGGAGATGGAAGGAAAACAATGGCATCATTTTCCCAGAGCAAATAAAATGCATTTAACAACCACAGTTTAAACAAAGATTACAGTGGTGTGTAACCAGCCTTTCTGGATGGGCATGAACCATATTAGAATGTGTTTTAGACAGACGGACATTTGGCCAAGAGCYTGTGTATCCGTGTGCATGTGTATGTTTAAATCTGACTATAACATACTTGGTCTTTCCACATTGATTTAACTCTAGCATAAACCCTTACTCAGCCAGAACTGAGTTTAAGCAGCAGTGCTTACACTGGATTGTTACCTGTACATATGTGGTCTATGTGGTACAGCTGCACACTTTTTAAAAAACTGTATTTAAGGAGGAATGAAACAGGTTAGTCAAGAAGGAAGAGGACATTAAACAAGWCAGGCCAAGTGGAAGCAGCAGATGAAAAATACATGGGAAATGGGACAGGAGAAGAAAACTAAAGGGAAATTCACTGATTTAGCTCATTCCTTTGGAAGATACACAGGGAGAGAAAAAGCAGGAGAGGAGAATTGAAAAATAGATGGTTCTGAACATGTCAAGGCTGATCCTGACTCAGCAGAAAGTATTGCAGTGTGATGCAGGTAACATTATCAAGTGCCAGAGCATCCTGCTGCTCTGCCCTTTAAGGATTGATATAGGATGGCTTCTGCGCTGTCTAGTTATTTATTTATTTATTTTTCCTAGTAAGGTTTTGCCTTTTAATCTAGGAGACCTGAAGTAGGTACTAAAAGGTCACAAGAAGTTTTTAGCACCTGGAAGCTAGATGTGACCCCTTTACGCCCTGCGGTCTTTAGCATCTGCTGCTAAAAGGGCTGGGATTTGTCAGATAAGCACCTTTAAGTTATGGCAGGAAAATCAGAGAGTGGCAAAGGGACAAGAGTGCCTTCAAATGGGGACCTGCCTTCACCCTTCCATGTCAGTCACTGATTTCTGCCTCGACACCAGCGGACAGCAGGGCAGAAGCAGTAGCCCCAGTTGAAAAAGCTGATGGTGAGCTGAACTAAACAGAATGAGTCAGATTTTGCCCATCTGATTTAAGTCAGGGCAGAGAAGACTGGCGAGATACCAACTGTATGTAGACCTGCAGAGCTGTTTCCATAACTCGTGATGACTTTGGAGGACAACGGTGAAGCTGACTCTTGACTGCATGCTATAGAAAGCTTAAAAAGCTCCCAGTGAAAGACCACAGGATGTATTAAGCACGACTTCTGGATTGGTATGGGGAGGATGCTTATTTAACATGAGGCTGAATTTGGCTCTTCCAGATTACTTCTGCGGTGGCTTTGGGACGTAGACTGCTTAAGGAAATGTTTTAATCCTCATCTTGGCGGAACATACAAAGAGCTGTCACCTTTGTAACTGTTAAAGTTAAAGCTGTGAACCAGGACGTGGTTCCTGAAGGCAAAGCCAATAAATACAAGGAAGCTCTTGGCTAATGCCACTGTTGTTGGCAGTCAAGGCATGGCTATGTGGAGACAATATGTTGGAAGGAAAAGACTTTCCAGATGGGTGAACTCAGTTTGTTCATCAAACAGTGACATACCTGTTTGATTTTAGACAATACTTGCCCAACGAGTAAATGGATGTGTTCTTTTGTTTTACTGGGAGAAGTAAAGTAAATCCACACCAAATCCACATAGTTGATAGACATTAACAAGAAGGTTCTGTGTCAGAATGAAGAGCATTTGGGAAGGTTCAGCCACGGAGCTAAGCCTCCAGTTCTTTAGAAAAAAATATGAGCAACCTTTGCTTTGCTTGTGTTTGATCACCCACAAAGCATCCATGTGAAGTTTGAAAGTGTAGATATTGAGATAAAATGGGAGGAACTGCTATGTATGGGCCTGATGTTCCATCAGCTGCTTTTGGGGGACTTCAAATGGCAACAGGACTGGCTCTATGCYATAGAGTATATGGTTTCCTTCTATTTGTGGATCTAAATCCCCCAAARGGCTGGTACTGGCAAGAAACAAAGTCAGTCGTTCTTGACAGCATCTTGCTGGAAGGCAGTGATGAAATTCAGTTCTAGAAGTTGCTGGTATTCCTGGACTGCACAGAGGCTGCTGGCAGGACGCTCCCCAAGGCCCACGTGAGGGGGTGAATTAGGCCTGGGATTTTCAAGGAGTCGTGTAGAGCAGAGTTACCTGAGTAGCTTTTGCTTCTCCCTTTTCCTGTAGGGATAAGGCCAAACACGGCCTTATCTATGGCAGATTCTGGAGCGAACATACTTGTAGGGAAGAATGGATGAACAGGGAGGAGAAAATTAGTACCTATTGCTTTGCTGAAAAGTATTATTTCACCTGAAATAATTATTTCATCATGATTTCATTAGCAGTACTTTTTGCTCTTATATTCATTCCCAGGAAGCTTCCTTTGGCTATAGGGATGGGTTAGGGAAAGGAGACCATTTATGTACTAGCAGAGATTCAGAGAAATGCTAAAGGTGAATAAGTAGCTGATAAACTAGTTTTAGCTTTCATTTTAAAGCTAGAAGAATACAATTATATTTCAAATAAAGTAAAGCTAGAAGAATACAATTATATTTCAAATAAGGTAGGTGACAAAAGCTGTTAGATACCTACAAGGCAAGAGGGAATGTTTAATCAAGAGTAATGCTCTTTGTAATTATCCCCAGTATGTTGCCATCGCTTTAGTGTGTCTGTCATGGGAAGAGGGGTATAATGGACGTTTTGTAGGGCAACTGAAAGGATTCTGGATAACCTGAGCACGTGAAGGCGTCTTAAGACCTTGGTATATTATTGAGATATACATAAACTTGGTTGCAGCTTTTGGGGAGCATTCTTGATATTCTTCAGCTGCATACAGCAATTGAAAAGAAACTCATATTCTTCTGCTTTTAGATTGTACGTTGGATCAAAACTTCAAGGGCATGTTTCTGGAATAGGAGGTTTTCTGACCTCCCTCTTCACACCCTGCTGTGAAATTGAAAGGATTCAAATATAAGTCTGTCTTGTCCTTAATACATTGGATATGTGAGTGATTCCTGTAGATCATCAGTTCCCACTGTTCATTGTCTAAACTTATACCCTATCACCCATTTAAAATTGCTCATCTGAGTATTTTAATATTTCATCAGTTCAAAGCAGGCAGCTTAATGAATTGAGAAAATGARGAGAATTTGGGATATTTAAAGAGACCTTATATCCATTAGGCACACCAGCTGCGTGTCAGCGACACATTCTTTTTATTGGCTGAGCAAAACATTTCTATTTGTCTGTTACTGAGGAACATTGGAACGCAGCATCTAGGCAAGTCCAAAACTTCAGGGAACGCTCTACATGTCAGCAGGACAAGCCCATTGATTTTGGTACAAATCAGACGTGCCAAAAAAACTGTCAGGAGAAAAATCAGGACCTCCAGGCTGCCTGGTGCTGCAGGCAGAGGAATCGTTTGGCCCTTCCCTGCACTTGCATGCATGCAGCAGGAGCAGCTGCTTGGCTGGGARGGTGAGGCTGGGTGTGACTTGGATTCTGACAAGTAACAGAGTTTCAGAAGTATTTTTTAAGGGATGAGTTTGGAGATCCAGCATGGGAGACCTAGGAGCTTGCGGAAATTTGGGGTAAGCAGGGATGATTAGGTTGGAGTTGATGACAAACTGGGGAACTGAAAGATGGGTTTATAAATTTGCATGGGAACACACTAAGCCCCTGGGAAATGATGGAAAGGAAAACGAGAAGACACTGAAGCTTTAGGATGAGGGAGGGATCCAACGTGAGCTGCAGGAGTCCATGAAGCAGGGAGTGCTGGAGGTTGACTCAGAAGGTCTGTATAGTGAGGGGGCAGGGGAAGAGCAGAATGGGGACAGTTTTAGGTATTTGTGAAATGCACTTGCCTCACAATAAGGGGTTGTCACAAGTACGTGACACCCCACCCTCCAACTGCATTTCTGCTTGCTGTGGTTGCTTTCATTATTCTCTTGGTGAAACTTTTTTTATTAGTGGCCAAGGTGAGCTGTAGCCTGTGCTGGGGGAGAGGGTGATCAATAGTATGGGCTTGATGGATGTTCAGAGGAAAAATGTACAGACACTTGTAGTGCTTGCGGCAGATGAGCTGATGAAGATGGACCATTATGGAAAATCCTTCTGCACTCTGGTGAATTTGTGTTGGGTTGCTGCCTGACAAGTGTATGTGTAGAAGGTAGAAGTCAAAGATGTTTTCAAGGGACTAGTCATGTGCGTACTTGGATGTACGTCTGCACTAAGAAAAAATGGCAGGGGGGAGAAAAGAGTCTGTAACTAACCTTCAGGCTTCTTGCCAGCTTGGGGTACTGGGTTCCATGTCCTTATGAGAGGAAAATAGCACAAGACCTTCAGGTTTCCTGCCTCTGAAGAGAGCCGGGGGCAGTAAGGAAGAGCAGGAGACTGCTATGAACAGCAATGCAAGCATYGTACAGGGATGGTGCTTCCCAGGAGCTGCACCTTGCCAATGATAGTCTTGCACAGGGCTTACAGCATGTTTTTGTAATCCCTATACTTTTTACAAGTCTGGGTGAGGTGTCTCATCTGGAGGGCTGGTGTATCCTGCTGGTGATGGGGGAGTAGTAAAGTGACTGACTGTGTTTAAGGTTTTCCCTACCTTGTTTGGATTCACGCTCTCATTTCTAATGCTTTGTGCCCTTCTCCTTTTCTCAGAAGTCACCGTGCTCCTTTATCCTGCTGCACRGTAAGCTTTTTGGCTCCAAGATTACAACTGTGGTGGAAATGCAGGATTCAAGATGCATTAGGCCTGTCTGATAGTTTTTCAAACTCAGAAGCCCTATCTGCATTACTGCAGACAGGAGGGGAAATCTGAGGCTAAAATGTCTAGCGTGGGCATCCCCTTTGCCAAATGCTTTTGTGGCACCTTAGCAGATGGGCACATGTCAAAACCGACTATCAGAATAAGGTGCCAGTAAGGATAGACTGGGTTTGTGCTTCATCTCAGTGCTTTATCTCTTCCCCATCTCTAGTCCAGCACCAATGTGGTGTAGTTCCATCTTATTTTTATTTACGGGCTTGCAGGGAGCCAAATGACAAAGCAGGATTACAATAAAAACATCTTTGTACTTATTTCCACCTAATTGGAGTTGCCAACTCTGCGGATCATTTTTATGATCTGTCGTAAGCATTA
The DNA here is from genome assembly GCA_030449065.1 of Oceanodroma leucorhoa. Classification (NCBI taxonomy): domain Eukaryota; kingdom Metazoa; phylum Chordata; class Aves; order Procellariiformes; genus Oceanodroma; species Oceanodroma leucorhoa. The sequence goes on along the minus strand of JASVER010000040.1, from coordinate 4,310,330 downwards.
ATGAAATTTTATGAGCATTTTGCTTGGGACATTGCAGGATGATTTTTTTTTCAAGATAAGTCTGCAGGGAGAATTAGGGCTGTATTGCCCATGGTTCGGGTTGGGATTTTCAGGCCTCAGCTCCCTCCRGTTGGTAAAACTTGTTTACCCCTCYCTCTTTCCTCTTTTCCCTTCCCTCGCCTTTCCCCTTTCCTTCCCTTTTTGCCTGTGTCTGATGGGTGACATCTCATCGGAAGGTGGAGATACCCAAGAGGCAGAAGTGGGGTGCTGGTAAATTGTTGTCTGTAAAGGTCTGTCAAGACTGATGTCTAAGAAGGACAGAGAGTGATGAGAGKTTTTTTTAATCAGTGATGAAGTTTAAAAGGCAACCGAAAGACTCAGCGATAAAAATATAACCAAGAAGGCCAAGGAATGAGAGGCAACTGTGCCCTGAGCTTTGCCTGCTGGAAATCATGCTTCTGTCTTCTGTCTAGAGCACAAAATTCTCCCGGGGTACAGCTTCCTCCTGTGGCAGTGGAGGTAGGTGGGAGTCATTTCATTCGCTTCAGCAGGCCCCAAGCTGGAGATTCCTGAGTGACGGGGCCAGTTTGCACTTGGTTGAGCACGTGAAGATGCCGTTGAACACATGGCTGGCTACAAATGTCAGTCACCAGGTAGATGCGTGGTCTAGGTTTTTGCAGCAAATAGAGAAGTTAGAGATGAACTCGGGAAATAAGGAGGGGGAGCCAGAAAGCGCATCACAAGGTCGCTGGCCTCCCAGCACATTCCATTCATGAAGCGGCAGGTCAGAGGAGCTGAGGCTGCCCAGCTTATTATGCCAGAGAGGTCCTGGAGTGTGAGAAGTGGGATGGGGAGAGGCAGTAAGGCACAGRGGGGTCTGGAGGAAGGAGGCAGCCCCTCTGCTCCTCAGAGCTGCACCTACGTGTGCTCGCTTGCATCCAGCTTCTTTGCCTGGGGCTTATCTGCCTATCTCCGATGGAARAGTGACACAGCCTGTCAGCCGGTCATGCTGCCTATTGTTGAATACTGAAACAAACTCTGCTGCTTCCCCTTGCACCCCCCGGCCCCATCCACTTCTTTATTAGTCACCTGATCAGAGCCTTCAAATCCTTGACCCAAATCCTCCTGTGCCCAGCTTTAGGTCTTATCCTGCTCTGGCTGTTCTGTCCATCGTCGACCTGAGAGGAAAGGTATTGGCTGTGCGCGATGCGATTAGGGAGACGTTGCTGGATGTTTTGAGCTGTGTGCAAGGTGATAAGCAGGAGTGAGGGAGGAGGGGAAGAGCCCTTGATCGGTCTGAGCTGCGAGCTTTCCCTGATCCGCATCCCTTCTCTGTTTCTGCTGACTCAGTGACCCCGGTTTTACTGCCTGGGATTGTCAGAGACAGTGACCTTGCCTGTCTGCTCAAGGACCTCTGGCACTCAAAGGCCATGCCAGGGCAAACCAAGACATGCTGAGGAGAAAGTTAGTTTGCAGAATTTCCTATCCCAGGATGACTCTCGGCTCTGCTGGACTGGAAGATGGTTAATCCTGCACGGATTTGGTGCTGCGCACGTGGCAGAGAGTCAGAGCGTCATCTTGTGAAATGTGCTTTTTTTCGCTCTGGACAGGAGGTTTTACRTACTAGTAAGGAAGAAGCTGAGAGGATTCATCAGCTCTTGGGAATAAACAGATTATTTTACTGCCAGAGCACTCGATTCAGTGTGGTCGGGGTTCTGAGAYGGAGGGTCTCTGTTTGCTTCCTGGTGGGCAGAGAGACAGGTCACACATTTTTTTCACTCTGAGCTGCCACTATTAACTGGGAGTACGATAGGGTGATTTTTTGACAGGTTCTGTGCAGGAGGTCAGACGAGGTAGATATAACAGTCCCTTCTGGGGCTTAAAATCAATGAATCTGTGATTAAATGGCCCACGGAGGCTGGACATTGCAGGTTAAGGGAAAAGGAGTGATACTGGTGGCATTTTAYGTGGGAGCTGTGGTCAGGTATTTCTCCTTCGGCAGCACAATGGCCAGCAATCCCCAGGTCGTGTCCGTCTTTCTAGGTCCTTTTAACGAGCCCCAGATTTACCTGGGCATAGCAGGGAGGCAGAAGGTGGTTTTTTTCCAAGGACTGGGCTGGAGCGCATACGTTTCTTTGGAAATTGGTTATTAGTTTTGTTTTGGGTTTAAAAAAATGCTAACTAAAAAATATGAGAGCCTTTGAGTGGTTGTTTTACACCGGTCCTGACATTACATAGTTGTGCTGTTACATAAGGTTGTTTCTCAGAGCTATAATGATGCAACAGTATTTATAGACCAATCTGGGTTTTCCTTTTAATAGCTTCCATAAAAAGCTCATTATTCCCTTCACACAGTCACTGACTGATTTACATGCCTGTTCTGTCCCTGGGCGTACGCTCCAGTTTGGGTAGCCCTGAGCGACACGCTCACACTGTCTGCTTGTTGCTAAATGACTCTGACAATAGTCTGGTGTGACACTGGTCTGATCCTTACACCAGAAACTTGTCTTTTGGGGAGATGGGGAGGAGAGGGGAGAGGAGGTCAACAGAGAGGAAGAAAACACTTGCGTTTCTGCAGGTTCTGGCAATACTGTCATCTCCTTGGAGCTGCAAACTGTCTGTCATTCCCGGCGTATCGACCTGGCCGGGCAAGGGACTTGGCCTGGCTAGAATGGGTGCATRTGGTATGTAGAAGGAAGTCACTGCAGAGCAAACAGAGTCTGTGAATCTGTTACCTGAGCCAGAGGCACCACTGAAATCTACTCTAAAACCGGACTTGCGTCCGGTCCAGCTGGGAATGAGGAAGGAAAAGAAACCCCATGTGTGTTCCTCAGAGTGACACAGGGGGGTTTGTGTGGAGGATGCATGGGCACACACCTGCGCCCATCTCCGCTTTCCCTGGCTTAATCAATGGCCTTGCGTCTTTCCCCCTGCAAGCCCTGACATTCCTCCTTTTGCATATTGGATTTTTTTTTCTTTATTGTAGGGAGGGGCAGAGGGTCGGGACAGCTTTATGGCAACTGTATTGATCAGTAAAATTTAATATAATCCCTGCACTTACTGTATGATCGTTAAGGGGATGGAGAGCCGGTGAAACATATTTAAAAAGAAATATTTTTCAGCTTTATTTCCTCTCATGCTACTTTTTCTGAGCCTCTCTTCTCTTCCAAACCTGCCATCAATCTCCTACTTTGCATCCCTTCAAAGACAGTCATACATTTTTGACTGAGTTTTCACAGTTTACCTTTGATTTGATTAAGTATTAGGAAAAGACTTAYCCAGTCTGGTCCGGTGCTAGATTCATTCACCATTTCCTCAGCTAACTGTCCTGCAGTTTCTGGATCTATGCAATTTTGTGTCTACTGAGAATATCACTCCCTCCTTTTTGTCTCAGATCTACGTGGAACTCCCGTTGCTGAAGTACCAGGTTGCCTCTTGGTGTCTAATGCCTCCCACTCCCCCAGTGCCCCTGTGCATCGCCATGTGTGTGGAGAACAGCAGCACAAAGTGGTTAACTGACATGCCAGCAAAGTCTGGGCAGGAAATTGGAGCAGAAAAATGACAGCTTGAGTTTCAAACTTGTGCTGAATATCCTAACCACTGGAGCAGCCTTTTTTGGGCGCTGCTGAGTGGTGCTGCACAGCAAGTGAAATACCTCCTCTACACGGTGACCTGCACTTTCTGTGCCTGATACCAAGCACTGGAAGGTTACTGTACGTGAACTTGCAGCTCAGAGCAAGGGCAGAGCAAACCCTGTCTGCCAGCAGGATGGACAATCTCTAAGAGGCTCTCAGGGCTCGTTCGGGCTCACCCTGTGAGGAGGATGGGGCATGGCATTTGCAGTGAGGTTATCGTTACTATTGCCTCCTTATTTTGGAGAGGGCTGCAGCGAACAGGGAGGCAGCCATTATTGAAAATTATTTAAATTTTGACGAGATTTTCTCCTTCCCCTCTCCCTCCCCCTCTTTGCAATCACTCTTTGCAGTCACTTTGAGCAGCGTGTTGCGAGAATCACCAGACCCTGCGGGCACCTGGCTGCCTCTGCTAGATGCAAAGGCTCTGACACTGATTTATATTTTGGTTAATTGTCTCCATCCATTAGTCTCCTCATCCTTCTCCTTGTTAAAGATGCAGTTGCTGCTAATGTCCGTAAATGAAACACATTTAAAAGGCATTGCTCCCAGTCTGAATCTGGCTTGGGTTAACAACCCCTGGAAGCTGCCACCTCCCGAGGATCTCAAGGGGGGACGTCTCCACGCAGGTGCCCTACAGGGCCAGGGCAGCCCAAGCATTTGTCAGCCCCTCTCTGCTTGCCCTCGCTCCAGGGCCAAGAGCCAAAGGGGCCAAGAGACTGAGGTGTCTGCCCCATTTATCTACTCCCCTCTGTAAGTCACTCCATGCTGAATGTGCTGGYAGGGTTGGCTCCAGAACCAGGCTGGGAAGATAGCTTTCAGCAGATGTAAGGGACTGGTTTGCTGGGGATGTTTGAGATTGAGGAGAGGGGACTGGAGTGAGGGTCCAAATGCTGGTCAGCATGAGGACCAGGGGACGAGACAGGACCAGAAGGGGTCTTAGAGCAATAGCTGCTGGCTTCAAACACTGCCAGTCGGAGGCTTACGGTGCAGATGTTGCTCRAAAAAAGATTATTGTTCCCAGAAGTCAGTCACACAGGATTGCTGCATGTCTGGTTACCACAGCCTCCCTGAAAGGGCTTRCTCCTAATTCATTTATACATCCCCAGGGACGGCCACACTTAGCAAATCTGACAGTTCAGTGGCAGTCCCTGTGATAGACTTCTCCTTCCTTGAGCACAGGTTGTGGCTCATTAGCTGGACTAGATGACGTTGCTCATGCAACGTGTGCCAGAAATGATAGTACTGCYGGTTTAGCTGTTGGCCTGCCGGGGCTTCTCTGCGGACTCCACAGATGAGTCAGTGGATCAGTGTGGCATCTTGTCCCAAACAGACACCTTCTGTCTGGGTGACGTTCCTGCCAGTTGTTGATGTGGCTGTCTCTCCCCTTGAGTGCCTTTTCCTGTAAGCAGTGCAGCTATCGAATGACCACTGGTGGACCATTAYACTGCCATTACAGAAAGTCTCATCAGAACAACCAGCTTTGGGGGAGACAGAGGACTGGCTAGTTCCATTAGACAGTGCAGCAATCAAAGCATTCGTAGAGAACATTAGCAATGTTTTTTTTTTTTCCTCCACTGGTAATTTTTGCAGCCATTAGTTATTAGGACGTCTCACTGCTGCTTTGCAGAGYGGGCTCCTTATATCAGACCATTGGGATGTGACAGGGAATTTTAAACTATCAGCTCTGATGTGTATCTGAGCTGCACAGTTATCCATGTTGTCCTGACTGTACTCCCAGAGTCCTGCACCAATGTTCATTGGGTTTGGGTGTGAGGTTTTAGGATGAGAAAGACTTTTTTTTGTTGTTTCCCAGACCTAGCGTGGAACCTGAGTCATATGCCTCCTATGCTGTGTTCCCCTGGTGTTTTCTTCTGTTGCCAGTGTAACAGTGTTTTCAGAAATACYCTCCAAGGTCAGGTGGCCGTTTTGTTAGAGAGCAGCTTTCATTTCATCCTACATCCAGGTAAAGGAGCCATTTGGACTTGGCCTTTAAAGCTTTGTGGTTGCTTGCAGCACGCATGGCCTGAGTTGTGGTGCACTGGTGAGCTGCTCAGTTGCCTGTGGCTTAGACAAAACCCTTATCACAGCTTTCCTGCATTCCTGGTAAATGGATCTGTTGCTCCTATGCCCGCTCTTCATTAGGATTTGCAAATTGCCCAAGCCATAATAATAACCAGCCACTTCTCCGACTGTTGCTTTTGCAGCGAGACAGAGCCTAGTGGCAGAATGGGAGTCCTGTTGGATGGAAAGCAGCTTGCAAAAGCCCAGGACGTTCTTTTCAGTGGATAAATGGGCAAGGCAAAGGCAGGATAGATATATGGCCTATTTGGTGGGATGGTTACTTCTCTGATGCTACGTGGAGCACAATAATAAACAAGCACTTACACATCACCACTGCCAGCTTTACCCCTTGTTAAAGTGTCTTCCTTATGAGGCCAGGTTCATTACAAGGTCTGTGCCACTTGCAGCTGTTCTCAAAGCTACAGAGTTGGCCCTGAGGGAAGTCTACAGTGTTGTTAGGTAGCTGCTACCTTTCCCCTATTTCTTAGTAGGGGGGATGTCTTTGTGAAGATGGGATCTCCCTCCTTCATCAGCCATCATCACACACTACTTTGCCACATGAGATCCTCATCTTTTTTTAACATTTTACTCCTCTCCACAACTGCTAAGTATGATGTCGCAAAAACAGGACGATGGATTCAGTAGAGAATGAGCAGCAACAGCACATCAGTGGTAAATGAAAGCAACAACAGGAGTTTACCWTTACTAGACATGTTTAGATTCACTGTTCAGATACAGGACAGGGCAAATTTTAGTGTTCTGGACTGAGGTTAAAAGTGTGTTGGATTTGAAGTTCAGACTCAAAAATCTTGGAGTGCTGCAAGTTCTTTYGTAAAACTTTGCCCACCAACATAGCAGAAATACCTGAAAAACATGTCTTGTGATCAGAGCTTTGATCATCCCGAGCCTGATAGCAGAAGAAATATCTCTGCTATCTGAAACATCTCATAAGACGTCATGAGATGTTTGAGACTGTCAGTAACACTGAGTCACTTCCCAGTTTGAAGGCAAATCTGGATGTGGCCAACCAGCCACATGCCTTCTGGAAGCCCTGACTGCAAGTACGCAGTTTTCTACCCTTCATTTTACCGCAAGAGCAAAACTTGCTGCTATGAGATGGAAGTGCCCAGACAGTCATGCCTCAGAACATGTTGCTCTGCTGCTTGGAACCATACCTGTATTACTGCAGGTCCCCAAACCATTAATTACCGAAACCCATGCAAACGGAATGTTGCCATGGCAACCTGCAGCCCTACGGAAGGCTATTTGTCTCCTCCTTGACCTTTCAGGAGATCTGTATCTTGCTCAAGCCCCCTTCTCTAATCCGGTTTTTAAAATATAATAGTATGCTACTGGAAGGGATCAGACCTTTAATCTGATTGTGTGTGCATGTGTCAGTGCATGTATGGGGGAGTGCCTGCATTAACAGGCACCCAGCAGCGGCTCAGAGACAAGACAAAGGAAAAGCAGAGTGTGACTCTGCCCTGCTGGGGCTGCAAGTGAGCACCTGGGTGGAATTATTGGCTTCAMGACACAGATGGGGGAATCCTCTACATGGGAAGGACCAGCCCTTTCCAACCCCCTTAATGCAGGCTCCTTCCCACTGAGGTCATGCGAGAGTTGTGCTCTTGCTGGTGGGGACTTCAGAGGGGACGCTGGCACCCATTTCAGTTTCCCTTCCAGGGAGCCTAGGTCCCTGCCTTCGGTCGGGTTAATCGCTGTGCCAGACCGAGCAGCCAGGTTTTAAGCATTACCGCGTGTATGTTGGTATCTCCAAAGTGTGTGTTCTGGATCTTGACCTGAGGTCCCGCARGCTGGATATTCTTTTGCCTGTTGTATTCCCTCTGAAGGAAGRATCTTTAATCCTACATTGGCTCTGCCTGCTGGCGCTCCGAGCCCGTGAATTTGTTGCCTGTTCTGTATGTGACAGGATTAGGTGGTGTGTAAACCCAGAGGAACAAATAGCCTCTTCCTCGAGAGACTTGCTGTCTTTTGAAAACACTGTCCCGTCTTGTGAGCAAGTTGAACACGTAGAGAATACCCTGTAGCCTGGCCTGAGGGAGMGGGTCTCGTTTCTGTGCTGTGCCGCTTGTTCAGGTTGCGCTTCGCACTGCTCAGCTCCGTGCGTCGAGAGCCAGCCTCCGAGCCGTGTCTGCGAGGTGGGCTTTGGTGGGTGCAGGTGGGCTTTGGTAGGTGCTGGTGGGCTTTGGTGGGTGC
>JASVER010000040.1:4187248-4302237 GCA_030449065.1 Oceanodroma leucorhoa | reverse complement strand
GGCGCAGGTGGGCTTTTGTGGGTGCTTGGTGGGCTTTGGTAGGTGCTGGACTGGGCCTCTTTTACAGGATGCGGGCACAGAAGTCCAGAGCTGACAGTTAGGAGTTAAGAATGAGGAATGGGACTGAGGAATCGGGGACCAGCTGGTCGAAGGGATTGACCCATGGGGCGGAGGGCCAGCATCGGCCACCCCGGGACCGCCTTGCCCAGGTGCGGGCACTAACGGGGYGCAGGTGCTGCCCGTTCCGCAGAGCTGCAGGCGTTCGCTGGGCGACGGGGCTGCTCTGCCCGGGGCAGCACGTYGTGCAGCTTGCCTTCAGGAGGAGGTAAGTGGTCGGTTGAGTTTTTCAGATAGCTGTTTTCTGTGGAGAAACATGCTAGGCTGTTTCTAGGATTTTTATGGCAAATGGATGAGGCGGGGCTGAGGTGGATGTTTGCTTGCCTTGTGTTGAAGGGCTGGTGTCAGTGATTGGGATTTGGCTGAGGTGTTCCCCTCAGGGCTGGGGGGTAGGGCCTGGCCAGGACTGAGTTGTGAGGGAGTTTGGCCAGGCTGGAGTTATAACTCATGTTTTGCAACTTTTGGTATATGGACCAAGCAGATCTCCCAAAGCCTGTGGTAGTGCTGTGGCTTTTGTCCTCCTCCTGGGCCAACCAGCAGCGGGCAGTGGGATWTCAGGGTTGGAAGTGCAGTTGCAGTGCTGCAGTCCAAGGCAGCGAGTGCRCAAAAGCAGGGTAATTTCTGAAAATTGCTGGTAACTGGGCAGAGCCCTTCCTCCTAGCTAAGGCATTGAGTAACTGGTGGAGTACCTGAAGAACTGAGACTTGRTTAAAAGTTAAACTTTCACTAGCTTTATTAAATGGCATTGGGATGAAAGCAGTTAGTTGGACTTTGCTCTGTGGAGGTTCAGGAGGTTCTCTTGTAAAAATGGTGTTTGTTTACTATCTCATGCTGTCACGGGTAGGGTGGAGGTGACAACTCTGCTGCAGAACCAAAGCTGGTGTTTCATTCTGTTGATCCAACATGGTGGTAGAAAGTCCTCTGTGGTCTAAGCAGAGCCTTACACAAGTATGTCCCTTTTCAGAGAGCCCACACAATCACTGGAGTCTGACKGCAGCTGTGTGGAGCTGTATTTGCTGGGGCCAGCTTGGCCTACACTATTTAAAAAAATGCTTAAAGTGTTCACCTACACAGAAGGGTATCTCAATTTTTAATAAGCAGCTCTGGTTACCATTCACTCTCTTTTCTCATACTAAGACCCAGCGCCAGCTATAAGCTACCTCCCGTTGTGCCAGGCGTAGAACAAGCCCAGAACAAAAAGGCAGCCTCTGCTTCAAACCTCCCATGCACTAAGGCAGAAGGAACAACTCCTGGGGACAGTTTGATGTGTTAAAAGCTGTCTCAGCCCGTTTGCCTTATCTCTAGTCTTTCTTCCCTTTCCYCTCAATGTCACCTTCGTGTTCGGTTTGCCGTCTGCGAAGATGTTCCAGCAAAGTCATGTTTTCCTGGGATCCTGCCTAATTGTGTGGGTAGAGTGAGTTGAATTCAAAGCCTGTGGAGTGTACCTATGAGCCCTGTGGTATCTGCTCGTGTGTGGAGTTATGACTTGCTAATGCACCTTTGCATACCGTGATGATTTTAATTTTARGGCCATGGAAGATCTCCTAAAAACACAAGATTGTTAGGGAAGAAAAATTATCACTTCTGGTGTGGTAATGTTTCCTTCCATGTAGATCTCCTGGTTTTAATTTACAGTGGCTATATCGCCGTGTTCTGCACTCTGCGTTTTGGAGAATCAAGTCATGTTAAGGAGYTGCTATGCTCTTTTCCTGAAAGGGAGGTAGTTGCATTTTAGYGGTGGATAAAACAATTCCTTCTCGTAGCTCTCTTAACGTGTTTACATATCAGAGGTGCTTTGGGCTCAATTGGGATGCAAGACACTCTGCAAATGCAAAGATGTAATTATCCCATTTTTCTCTTCCTACTCCCTGCCTTTCTCCCTCTGCACTTCTGGCTCATCTCCTCCGCCCTTTCCTGAGCATTGTGCTGATGGCAGCGTTTATCTGCATTTGTCCTCTGTCCCTGACATCCAGTTATTGATTGGCATGATTAAAAAGAACTGATAATCACTTCACATTAATCCCATAAATGACTTAAGACACCAAAATATTTGCATAATGCATCTTAAAGGTGGCAGCTAAAAGAGGATAAGACCCAAAACTGCTTGGCACAGGAGAAATGGGCTTCCCACTCACCTGTGGGCTTGCTTAAGTAATTAGCCTTCTGCTTGCATAAGGAGGAATCTGAACTGGTTTAGCGGAGGAAGACGCAATGGGCGCTCAAAGGCTTTGAGATCTCAGCATCCTATCTCATTTCTGGGATTGGGGGTGGGGGGAGCGCGCGGGGGGGAGCAGCAGGGAACATGACAGCGGCTGCTGAAATGAGAGTCTGTTTTTGTCTGCTACATCTTGTGAAAATCTGGAGCCAGACGCCCGCTGAAAGTACCTCTGTCTAAAGACTTTCTGTCATAAACTTATCTGATTAGCAGAGAGCTAGACGACAGATTAGCCCCTGCTTCTGCACCAGGGATGGGCTCTCTGGAGCATTTGAGCAGATCTGCTCCTGGTGCTGGTGCTGATAGCCTGTAGGTGGGGGTGCAGCAGGTGGGGAGGAGGTAAGGGGGGATAAGAGGGGGATATTTAAAGGAAGATCATTGCTAGGTAATTCTGCAGATAATGCACCCTCCGTGTTGTCCTGCCGGTCCCAGGTGAGGACACTCTCCTCTGCACCAGTGAGTTGGTGGTCATGTGCTGTGTGTCACAGCAGCACRGAGTGGGGGCACTTGTCGTGTGAGTAGGGAGGTTGGGAGGGAGCTGTGGATGTGGGAGGGAGGGCAATATTTCTAACGTGTATAATTTTTTGTAAGTGTCTCTGGTTCTTCTGGCTGTCATCTGCTATTTAGAAAGAGGAGAGGAAGAAAAATAGCCACCTTCAGCTTGGGGCAAGCACCTTGTGCTAGAAGGATGGGTGATTTAACATATACTGCAAACAAACAAAAGGGAGACATTCCAGCATTTCCATTTGGTATCATGTATACGTTTTAGCTTGTTCTTCCTCTTCACTGTTTGTATATCATCTATTCAGAAATATTTTGCAAGTGGATAGCCTTTTGCAAGCAAAAGCGTTTGCCAGCTGAACTGCAGTATCTGCTACAGTGAATGCCTTTTTGTCTTTCTGTTCTTCCTCTCCATAGAAGAAGRARRAAAAAAAAAAAGACTAAACTAGCCTACTTAGCAGCAATCCGATGCAAGGATAACAGRCAAAATAATGCTGAACTGCTTTAATGCATTCTCTTGTCCCAGAAGGAAGAGARCATTGTTTCAGGATCTGTTAGAGTGAAGAGCTGAAAATGAGTTTTGTAAATAAATCTGTACCCTCAGCTCTGAGTAATGCTGACCTCCGGATTCATGGTGGGTTTTTCTCTAAAAACTATTATTCAAGTAAATAAAGTAGTCTTGTGTTCCAACAGTGATGGAATGGAAAAACTTACTTTTTTTAAGAATAGAAGGGTGGCAACTGATAGAAAACTATCAGTTATTTCAGTTCAAGTTTCCTATTAATTCTGGAATAGATCTGCCAATTCCTACACTTTCAGTTTTTCCATCTGAGATGTAAGTTCTGGCCCACGCAAGTTATATCTGGCAAAACTGAAATCAGGAGCTCTGGCAGCTGCGGAGTCCTTTATGGGAAATGAGAGTTCTGTTTGGGAAGTGCTTTGCGCTTAGTCTCTGCTCCCCAAAACTAGAGGAGGTTACCTAGGAACCTGATGGGTAGGAGGGGGAGAACCTTTCTTGAAATACAGCTGTGTCAGGGGCAAACAAAAGAATCTTGCGTGYGCACACACATACGCTCATACACACAAAAATCAATTATGTGGCGGCAAATAGGATTTCCTTAACTTGGTGCTTTTCTGCTCTGTTGCAGCCGTGATAACGACCTTTCCACTATCATCTCCAACCTGCATCAGAGYCGTCAGCTCGTTATGCCAGAGACCCAGAGCCGCTGTGAATTCAAGAGAAACAGCATCGACGTTGGCTTAGGAGCAGCAGGTAAGCAGCTGGAGCAGGTCCTGCTGGTTTGGGTGTGTTGACTTCCCTCCTCTCTCTTTCACTCCYGCATTTGTTCATTTTTTTCAGAGGCTGTTCTTTCTGTGGCTGTTTGTGTTACACTTTGGAGTGAGCTACGTGAAMGCTTTTAATATTTTGGCTAAAGATTAACATGGAAAGGATTTTGTGGTGATGGTTAAAGTCCTTTTGAGATCTCAGCCCTGTGTTATTCTCAAATCTAGTGGTCTGTCTTAAACTACTGGCAAAGGAGCTTGCGCCAGCAAAGAAGTGAAATGTCCCCAGGGTTAGTGTCAAGTGAAGCAGAAAGGCCTTGCAGAGAGCATGGTATGATTTGTAATTTCATTAATCAGAGGTTCCCTGCGCTGCCTCTGTGCCTGCCAACTCCTTTGTGAGCATGATTGATTGGTTTTGTAGTGCTACCTGGCTTTTTGGGGAAGTTCACCTGGTTTCAACTTAACATGGTGAAACCAGAAATGCTCCTCTTGGATACTGACCTCTCTGGATGTCAGGAAGGGAGTTATGGGCAAGGATGCTTTGGTGGTAGACATGCGTCAGTCAACAAGTGAGGCACTGGTAATAAACTAGAGATCTGCTTGTTGTTTGCAGAATCTACGATTTGCTTTTGATTATAAATAAAAGTCGAGGAAAAACTGGGAGTTATACTAGTTTTTATAYTGAGTGATCCCTGTCCTTCCAAACCAGAACTGGATCTCTCTGTGTATGTTAACATAGGCCTTTCCTGAAAATCTGTGTGCTTGTAGTTTTGTTCACATTTTCTTGTAAGTCATTCTATTGACTGTGTAACTTAACCCCGGATCTGAAGGGAACACCACATCTAATACGCTTTGGGAATGTCTTTGGAGGATAGTCAGTAACGTGACAGGTACCTGGTTTGCCTTTTGCATGAGGCCTGACCCCTTTACAGAAAGGTTGCTCCTTCCTGCAGTGAAATTTGTACTGGTGTGACTACTTTTGCAGTAAAGTGTTCAGTCCCGTTCATGTGTTGTGCTGAACTGGGGGGTTTGTGCTATGTCTGTAAAGCAGCCATGGGCAGCTCCCGGTCTTTGCTTTCACAGCTGAATCTCCATATTCTCTTCCTTAATGAATCTCCACAACCCCTTCTCCTACACGGCTCTAAAAGCCAAACTGGTCAGAGAGACATGTTTTTCTGTATGACCTTGCTTGAGTCTATATGCCTCAGCTGACTCCGTGTGTTAAAATGGTTTTTAATATTGTTTGCTTTACAGAGGAACTGCTGGGCTTGATCAGCGCTGCTGAAATTCTTTGAGATCCATAGCATTCCAGAAATACAAAGGGTACTTTTCATTCCCATCAGTGTTAAGCAGTAGAAAAGATTAGATGTAGAAGTGTTAATTCTTATTTGTTAGAATTTATGTTTGAGGTTCTCTGGTTAGCTTAACCACAAGAAACAGTAAGAAATACGAAACATGGGCACTGCACACATGTTGTAGCAGYGGAGACAGCAGTGCTTGGTTCTGACTTCAGTGAAAGCCTGAGCAATGAAAAAGAAGGAGGCTCGTTCACACAAGAAGCCACCAAGCAAGTGGCAGAGCTTTTCGGGACATGATAGATTTGGTGTGTCTWACAAGAGTTGACCAGCAAAAGAGTAGGTGGGGGTATGGTGGGGAGATTAGGTATCTGAAGGGAGAGAGGGCATTGTCACATCTCCACRGGGACAGTTTAACTCTGATTTTTCCCCGCTGTCTGGAGCCGGCTCCCTCTACGTGCTTGTTTGATTAAGGGAAGACTCATTTGCCAAAGTCTGCGCAGAACCTGCCAGATCTGACTTCAGAGCATGTGCTGARCTGGTACCTATGTCACCACCTCCCGAACATGGACCTCAAGGGAACAGAAACAGTATGTGCTGGGATTTGTAGCTGATGCCGATTATTGGGTTTATGTCTTGGTTCTGTTTGGTTTTACTGGCAGGGGTAGAAGGGGAGAATGGTATAACTATTTGCTACATATATAGTTTTAAGAGAGTTAGTGTCAGGTTAGTCTAAAAGACTGGCTGTTGTTTAAACCACTTAGTTACAACAATAAGAGAAAAAGATGTGCCCCCAGTTGTGGGYGCTAGCTGTTTGGAACAATAAGCCTAAAGGAGGTGCAGTCTTAGGGCTTGGGATAGCTGGGACAAAAGAAATCGCTATATTTTGGATCTTCTGAGGCCAAAGAGCTAGGAAGAGTCTGGAGTCATCAAAAAGAAATGGCTATGCTATCTGTTGCATCCCTTAGGTGTGAGTAAGACTAGTGTAGTGATYGTGACATGTTGGTAAGTTTAGCATCTACAGAAATTGGGCTAGCAAATCTGAGAGCTACAGTGCTTTGAAAATACACTTACAAAAAATGGAAAGAATGTTATTGCTAGTCTACAGTGATAAAGGGAGGTAGTTACGTTGCCAGCAAGTAAAGTTTCATCAGAAATGTTGGACAAGATGCATAACGCCTTCCACCAGTTTTTGAGTACATTGTAGAGGTGCACGAGTCAACCAAGGCACGGAAAGGCAAATTTGCCCCAGATCCTAACGCAAATGATGACTGAACAACAGAGCTCAATTTCCTGTCTTGTCCTCCCCAACTTCTCTGCTAGACCTGTAAGTTGTTGTTYCACTGTGAGAATATGGAATAGATGTAGATTATAGCATATGAGATATTTGGGGGTGGGGTAGGGGTGGTGTTCCCCCCTGCTAGTGTGTGTACTGAAGCAAGAAGTCTAGATAAGAATAGCTAACAGCTTAACTCATGTTTGAAGTGTCCGCTGATACTGGACCTTTAAAGGAAATAAAGAATACCAACAGCAAAAATCTACAAAAAAAGCAAAAATCTGCTCCAGCCAGTGCTTCTCAGTAAGACATCTGGAGACCCGGAACCGGCGGGGGTGACTGAGGCTTTTGTGGCGAAGCAGAAGTAGGTGGCCGAGAGGCGTGTACTGATAAAATCTAATTGCCCTATTGATTGGCTTAGGAGCCACCGTCAGCTGTGGTAATGATTGAGATATTCKTATGTGTTTGATGCATGTTAGCTGTATCTCGCTGCTCTGGGCCCACTGGGGACCTTAAGGTATTACAGAGATCTCTTAATCATGGAGCAAACTTGCGTGTGTTGGGCCTGCTCTGCGGCACTACAGATTTATTACAATTGCCACTGATGCACTTGGCTTTCCTTAGGTCCCAGGGGGTCCTGGGTTTCGGGAAGAGCTGCCCTGTTTGTAACTCTGAATTCTTAAACGGCTGAGGAAATCACTGGTTTAGGATTTACCTATCTGCACCCTCTTACACTCTTCTTCCGTCATTCTCATCTGGGTTGCTTGTTGACAGTATCGTGTCCTCAGACTTTTAAAAATAGTAAACTTCTGCCACTTCTGCTTTCTCTGCCTCTCTTTGTGACTGGGGGTGGAGGTGCTTGTGCGTGCAAAATAGAGAGCCCTGGTTTCTGTAGTCCCTGGATAAATGTCTGTTCACCAAATGGTTGTGCAAATTTCAAGCGTGCAAGTGTTCGTTGTTTCCAACACAGATTGAAAGAGCAGTAGATTCTTGTGGAGTATCAGCGAATGTAGTGGGAAGGAAGGGCACTGGCCTCTCTGCCAGCTCTGTTGCTCTTCATTGATCAAAATGCTATTCAGCTCCTCTTTTGAAGTCTAGGTTATGTCTACACTGGGTAGACTGGTAGAAGATCCAGCTGCTAGGTTTAATCTCCTCCTACTTCTCTTGCCAGTGTTGGACCTTTTTTTAAATTTTTATTTTATTTTTTTTTTTAACCAGAGCTACCTAATCCAGCTGTTGAGAGGTAAGGTTGACTCTTGCGCCAAGAGATACTCCCTTTGCAGAGAAGAGAGGTGAGCCACTTCACCTAAGTGCTGACAGTCTGCAGGGCTGCAGCTGGGGGGAACATATGTAGAGCCTACCTGGAAAAATAGGCTTTGGTGATGCCCAGAGCTCCCAGGCCAGTTTACCTAGGATGGTCTCTCCTCCTTTGACCCTGGGGACTTGATTTTCTGCTGCGTCCTTCCCTCCTGGTGGTGTTCTGCAGTGGAAAATGCTGGAGAATGCTTTCCTTGGTGCTAATTAAATTGCAGTCACGATGGGGATATAATATGCCAAATGGAGGAAGAAAGGAAAAGTGTGTATAATGCGGTCYGTACTTCCTTAGGAACTCACAGAGGCAGCCTGCGTTGGTGAGATTCAGTAAGAGGCTTAACAACATCTGCAAAGGTAGAGCCAGTATGCTCAAATGCCTCGGGGGGAGCTCGCRTGTGGGAGGGGAGGGCAGGCGATGAGCCTAATGAGAATATAAAAGTTGTTTCCAAATGGATCAGATAAAAGCGAGGCAGCAGGCAGGGTACAGCACTGGCACTACAGAGGGGCTTACCTTGARAGCGGATGATGGCACAAGGCGCTTTTAATCTTAATTGAGAGAGAGAGACACACACACAAGGATGAGCAGAGCCAGGGCTGCTTGACAAAGGCACAGGAGCAAAGCTGACGGTTTGCACATCAAACACGGATTTAGAGCCCCTTTAAGCAGCTAGCGGTGTGTCTGTAAACAAGGCCAATCCCCTCTATCCAGTTTGGCTAATGCAGTCTGCCAGGGCACGCGTGGGGTGGGGGAGGACGGAGGAGGCCTCGCAGGGCTCCGTGGCTCACAGAGAAAGTACGGGTGCCGTCTCCCTTCTGTGTGTGTGTTTTGCACGCTGCTTTAGGATTTGAACAAGCATTTTGCAATAGAGTCCTGGTCCCAAGGCCCTAAATAATTTCTCCCCTGCAAAAATCCTGTTAATTTCTCCTCTTTCTCTCCTCAAATACCCTCTCTTCTGCAGCGCCAGATTTCATGACTTTCCCGTTGCAGTAGGACTATTTGCATGGATAGAAGTGGAGGGATCAGGCTCACTGATGCTAGAGGAAGGTGGGTAGATCTTCCCTCTCTTCCTTCTGCCCCTCGTGATTAGAGGGAGTTGGCTTGATGTCTGAATATTGTCTAAGAGAGGGCACTTAATGGAGACGTGGCAGAATATCAGGTCTCRCTCCACACAGCAAGCAATTTGCTATGATTCTGCAATAATAATATTTGGGACTGCGCATGGATTAAAGACCCCTTCCCCAGTGATTAGAGGCTGCTTTGGCTGTGGTGTGGGAAGCAGCAGAAGGCCAGCTTTCCGACGTTGCGGAGCTCCCAGAGAGCTTGGGCTCGTTCTAGGGCTTGTTGGTCAGTGTGTTGGAGATGACAAACCCTGAGAGCCTTGGCCTCAGAGCAGTGGTGTCCTCAGTGACCGGTGTAGTTGCATGTTAACCTGCAATGATTCCTGTGGAAATCCCATGTGATAGGGAGAACGTGACATCTGTGTCCCTTGAGGAGTCCCACTGTAGGAGTCCTGCTCCATGGCAGGCCATGTATATTTGGTGCTTTTGCCGTCCTGGAAAAGCAGTGTTCATCTACATGTCTCAAAAACATCATGAAAGAGATCTCTTTTTTCTCTCTGCGAGGTTATTTGTTCTTCTGTATTAACGCTCCTGTCTCATCGTTCCACTTGATGTTCTTGTTGACTAAGCACAAGGGAGAAGGGGAAATTTCAGGAATGAACTGTAAACAGATTCGCGTTTAAAAATTGGTCTTGGAATTTTCATTGACAAGGTAGTGCTCGTGGCTCACACACATGGAGCTGTAGCTGACCTCACGTAGTTGTCTCACTTCTTTGGGCCCATCCCTGAACTCTGCGTGCCTGCCATGGAGGGCTTCCCAATAACTTCGTTTGGCTTTGCACTGAGACCTAGAGCTTTCATCTGCTAAGGAGGAGTTAATATTGGGGGTGAAAAAGAATTAGGATCAGGAATATTATAGCTAATGGTTAGAGACAATCACAGTGAATGGCTGTTTTCTGGGCGTGTGATAATGAGCTAGGATGCAGACATGTTTTCATTTAAAAAAGCCAAACCACCACAAAAAAAGCAGAGACCTTTACTGAACTGCTGCCTTAAATTGAGCAGAAAATCAGCACCAAATGGGCATCTAGGAGTTGTAAGCCCAGCCCCCTTTGTTTATGTGTTTTACCGTGAAGGACAGTTGTTTACCTGGGCAACATGAGGGTCTAGACTCTGTCAGTGCCGTTCATCCTCTTGGCTTGGATCTGGAGGACTGTCCTTTCTTCATTTTTATTTCTTCTGAAGCCTTGAGGGAGTGGGAGGTAACCAGCATCCTTTTGTGATACAAACGGTGGTCTTGGGAGGTGAAGGAAAAATGGGAAAGCCCAACATGGAAGCACTTTCTTTCGCTGTGCCCTGCAACCGCACTTGCAGTGTAGGTTAGTGCATGGGATTTTGCTGGTGTGAGTGTTAAGGTTTTATTCTTGGCTTTGTCACTGCAGGAGGAGAAGGAGCCAAGGCAGTTTAGTGCCCTGTTTTTGGAGTTCAATAAACCTTGCTCTTGGCAGGAATTTGAAGCCTGCTCCTGGCAGGAGGGTTCTTGTAGGATGGCTCTGCAAACACCTTTGGGAAGGTCAGTGATGTGTTTCAAGATGTGTTTCCCTCACTTGTAGGAAAGGAGTGCCRCAGTTGGACAGGGCTCACCATGGGAGCTTAAGTAGCTTGGCCTTCTCCGTGCCTGGCCTGAACAGGGCAGACTGGCCRCAGTCAGGACAGTGAGTCCGGCACTCTCTGGCATTTGGATCAGCCACCAAACTCATGGCCAGTACGTGTTGCGGCTTTGAAACTGAAATAAACACCGACTCTTGCTTCCTTTCCTTGCAGCTCTAGGAGGAGCAAGATTATCCTGCTTCCAAAAATAACCTCTTCCCCACCCCCTGCTTCCATCTCCTTTCCCAGGTGCTTTACAGGCAGCTAGTAAAGAGCTGAAAACAAATCACTGGTGCGGTGACATCTCACTGGTGTTATATATAGAAATCCAGTACAGATTGTAATGTGGCACCTGACTTGTCCGGTCTTGCGTGGGTGGAAGCGCAGGGAGAGGAGGCAGAGAGTCGCTACTCCTGACCCTGCCACAAGTCCATACTTCAGAGCCAGGGTTTTGGCACTGTTCCTGCTCCAGTGCGTGTGTGTATCTCTGTGTCATCAGGTGGGGATGCTGTGGATGTAGTGCTGCAAAGCCTAGCCGCCTGCTCTCGCTGCGCAGCGGGGGGTAACGCTGTCCCCCCACAACCTCCCCATAGCTCTGTGTCGGGAAAGCCGGCGCTGTGATTAGATGCCCGGGTAGCAGGCATCGAACTGCGGCTCTGCTCCTCTTTTCTTTCAAGCCATCAGCAGGGTGCTCCATGGCTCACAGCTTCATGAGGTCTCTGGTGAAAAGTGAGGGAGAAGTCCTGCCGAAGAGGAAGGGGTGCAGGGCTGTGAGTGTGGGAGAGATGTGTTGGAGGCGACACCTGAGAATGTTGACCCAGCCTTTTGGATTGATAGACTTGAGAGAAGTCCACCAGGAAGCCAGACCTGCCYGCATGAGCACTGTGTATTTAGAGCCCCAGGGCAGGCAAACCTGCCAGCGTAGTGTGGGRCCGTGACTGCCTTTTCTTGAAGCCCTGCCAGCTCAGCCCCTGCCTCAGCACTGCTCCAACACRTGTACCCTTTGGCAAAACTGGCCAGCCCTGGGCTGATCTCAGGTAAATGGARAAGAAGACAATAACCATTACTATAATTTGTGAAAGGTTATGCGTTGTCTTTTTTTTTTTTCTCTCCTGCTGTCCTTGCGTATACAGGTAAGCCCAGGTTTCCCCACAGGGGCACAGTAAAGACCCTCAACTCCTTTCCCTCTGCTAAGCATGTCTGATGACTTTCTACGGTTGTTAGCCTCTTTGGTGCAAGTCAAGGAGGTGGGTGGGGATTCTCAYGGGTTAAGTTGCCTGTATATCACTGTGAGGAACAGACTCATAAATTAAACTGGAATCTGTCCTAATGATGCCCTCTCCCCAGATGCAAGCTTGTGGTTTCAGACCTGGTCAGGGGAGTCAGCAGTGCCGCATGCTTTACGCCAGACATGAACAGACTTGGGAGGAGCTGTCCTAGGACGGAGGGCTGGGGGTTGGAAAGATTTTATTAACAATTTGCTGTGAGCAAGAAGAGGGTCAACTGCCTATTTCATTACTTTTTCAGCTCTGCACAGTCTTTTTGTTCCCAATTCCTTTTCTTCTCTTTGCTCTTCTCCCCTTTCCTGCTCTTTTCCCTTCTTCTCCTTGCATTTCTTCGGTTCTCAAACCCTTTCTCCTCCCCCCCCTCCCCCCTTTCCTTTTCTATTCTTAATCCGCATCTCACACACGCACCCTTCTTCCTTTCCATTTCTCTTCCTCTCTTTAGTTCCCTTGTCCTCCTCCCTGTTCTCCCTTCCCCACCCTCCCTCCATCTCCAAGCTCCTCGGGAAGAAGACAATTTGAAGGCTTTCCGCTCTGCTCTCAGCTGAGAGGCTCCTTCCCTCAAGCCAATCAATGGCAGCCTTTCAGCCCCAGTGGGGCTTGGCAAACATTAGATCAATAAGTTATTAGCACCATTCTGTCAGCTGTAATGTGGAGATTGATCGGGGCCGGGGCTCCTGCATGCTGCCTGGCACTTCCCCAGCCTGATAAAGATGACAGATTAAGGGAATAAGAAAAAGGAATTAAGGAGTCTGGCTGTCAAAGCTGTCACGGGCTGGAGGAGCGCTGTTTTTTTCAGGGACTGAATGAGTGCAATCGGACATTYAAATGGTGCTAAGGGTACAGCACCACCAGCAGCTCTGTTGGAAATCACTATCTTCAGTGTTCGCTTTTCTAAAGAAATGCTGGGAGGCTTGTAGAAGGAGCAGCCAGAGGAGGTGGAGTAGCTGTCCTTGGGTGTTGGAGGGAATACCAGGTTGCTGGCACAGACCATACGCAGAAGATTCAGCACCTAGGAGCCCACRGGGAAATGCAAGTGCTGTTCCTGCCCACCTTTTGGCACGGTTGGGTGTTGTGTGGCATTCCCCAGGACTGAGGGAGGTATCTGTGTCAGAGGAATGATGCCAATTTTCATAGCTTTTTATCACAGATATATAAATTGAGGCCAAACGACCTTTGCCTGAGAGGTTTGTAGTCCCTCAAGGAAAACCTGATCCTTAYTGGAACCGTGCTTAAGTCTTCTGATTTAACAAGCTTCCCCCTTACCCTGTTTTACCCACTGGAACAYGCTTCTTTCTAGGGTTAGAAAGTGAGTCTCCAGAAGGCCTGGACTTCCAGCCCACCCTCCCAGCCTCATTCTTTAAATCTTTTCTGGAAGAGAGTGGGGATTCACAAGTTTGCAATTGCTAAAAAGCCTCTCTGCAGCATATAAAATTAATTCAGATCTCTCTCTTAAGTGCAGTATATCCTCTCCATGGGTGTTTTTCATACTATGAATATTTACTACCTTTCTATGGCTTGGTGCATGCTGTAAAAATGAATTTTGTAACAATCTGGGAGACAAGGGGGTGTTGGTGCACCTTCTCTAATAAACAGCCTCATTGCAGACAGRCGGAAGGATGGCTCTAGCATGACCCGCACCTGCCTCTGTTTCACTCCTTGGGAACTGAAATATTGGACCTTTTAGGAGTTTAGCTCCAGCTAGGCAAATCGAGTGAGCACAAGGAGGTGGGAAGTAGCAGGATACTGTTGGCATGGTAGGAGGAAAGGCAGATGGCCAAGTGGTTAGAGCTGAGAACGGGGGTGCAGGCTCCTCCTCAAGCCTGGGAAAGAGTGGTTGATATGTTATACATTGGGAATCCTTCTCCTCAGCTACTGTCTTGTTGTGAGCTCCCGCAGCTTTCATATGTGCTGCGCTTAACTCACATTTRGGAAGGGGTTAGTGACACTAGGCCTACCTTTTGGGGTGCTACTTTCTATGTAATGCATTGATATCAGTGAGTGATGGTCGCTGACTCTTGCCTGTTGGAGTCCTTCGCTGCTATTGAGAGGAGTGACTGCRCAACCAGTCTGTCGAAGTTAGGTTCTCTCAAAGTAAGCACGAAAGAGAAAAACCTTTGATTACTCGATATTGCATCCTCTTTGCTTTTTCTAAATCATTAGAGTTTCCCATTCCTCCCTCCCCTTTGTTTCCTGTTTTTCTTCCTGTTTCCAAGAGCCTCTTGTCACGGGGAACTTGAAGCGTGATGCTCAGGGGACRTTTGCGGATACCTTGGTCTAGGCTAGGGACAGTCCTGAGCCAGGAGTGCGCAGCTTGCTCTGCTGTTTGTGCTGTTTGTGCTATTAAGACTGGTACAGCAGCTAGCAGAAGGATGCTTCCTGCCCTGGAGAGCTTGCAATCTAAATCTAAATGACAACCAACAAATAGATATAGATGTGGAGACATAAAGGAACAATGAGATAACCCAGTGCAATAGCTAAGGTTTGAAGCCTGCCATGTCCCTAAAGCCATTAAGCTGACCTGCTGGGAGGAGGATGCTACCTTTATTTTGCAGCTGGTTCGACATCCCCTTTGCAGAGATCCAGCAGGATTTCCCCCTTCCTTGCTAGAACTAGCCCTGCCCCATGAGCTGGCATGCACTTGTATTATTCTAGGATCCCAGGTCCCAGAAGCCCACTGCTTCCCTTCCCCCAGCTTCCCCAATAATTTTTTCTCCATTCTCGTTGCCCTCAGTTAAATTATGGCCCGTTATTCCCATGACCTTGCGCTTCACTCTCCCTTTGTTCCATTGATTCCTGCTGGCAAGGGACGGGGCCGATGCGCAGCCAGATTCCACGCCGCTGTGTGCAGCCTACTGCGTGGCCCCTCGTACGCCAGCCTTTGTTGAGAGCAGCTCTGGGCCTGCTGGGACTCGGCAAGCTGGTGCAGCTTCTTACAAAGGCACAAGCCCATCGCAGGGGAAGTAAGTCTCCAGGGTCCCTGCAAACCTGTCACATTCGGCACAGGAACAGACTGAGCAGCAGGGCTGGAGCACCAGAGTTTGAGCAGAGCAGCTCCTCTGGTGGTAGCTTGTTCGTGCCAAAGGAAAGGGGAGAGCTGAATAAACTGAGATGCTGCCAAGACATTTCAGACTGGTTAGTGGGAATTGTCATCTCCAGGGTTTAAGTTTGATGGGGGAATTAAGAGCAAGGGAGGATATTTTCCTYCTCTTAAAATAATGTGAAAGGAGGTGAAAAAAGGACTCTCTTCTCGTTAGATGTTGGCTATCTGAGCCTGGGTGATTTCCCATGTAAGTTGGCTYGGTTCTCTGTTTACACAGGACTTCTGGGTCCAAGAAGCTTTCAGAGCAAAACCAATGATACGGATAGGGAGCGTGAGATAGGTCTTGATCTCTTCCCGTTGTGTCTGTAGCATAACACMGTGCAGAAAAACTTGGTGCGATCCCTCGGCCGTAATTGGGACTCACTCTGTAGTCCACYCATTTAACAACATTGGGAGGACAAAAATTTTGTGACCACCTCACATCTGTTCATTTCCCTTCTCCAGGTGAAACCCTGTGCTCAGTCACTGGGACGTGGGCTCGGTTCTCACCCTGCCATTGATGCAGTGTSTGTCCTTGGTGCATCTTCTCTGCTSCAGATTCCCTTGTAAAGAGTGAAGAGAAAGTCCCTCTGTCTTTGGGGAAACCTAGAGATAGGTTTCGTAATCTTCCSCACTGACTTAGGCTCCCAAGTCCTCTCTTCAAAGCTGGTAACGAGGCTTGGGGTTCTTAGATGTGTTGGTGAACATGGCTGTACTGCTGCAGGAGTACAAAGCGCTTACTTCCAGGTGGTGTTTCCACCCATGGTCTCTCAAATCCAAAGAGGGCTGTGATTAGGTAAAACCCACATTGCCCTGGCTTCTACACAAGCTCGTTTTATGGTGCCATACCCACATCCTTTCTCTGTATGGTTGCAAAGCCATTGGGTGATACTTCTGTATGGGGACAGAAGTGCTGTCTTCCTCCAGCTGACCTACTTTCCTGACCTGTCTCTATTCATGTTTCACTGTAGAAGTGCAGCAGGTGAGTGGTGGACTTTCTCCTCCCGCGAAATAGGGGGRAAAAATCCACTTTGATTTCTAGATCTTTGGGGAAAATACTTGACTTTGTTTCCAAAAACCTCTCTGGATCACTTTCTGTACTGCCTTGTCAGGCTACCAGGAGCCTTGAATGTAGTGTAGGATCTAGGGACCTGTATGGGAGACCTATGGGGGGGTTTGTGTGGTCAGGGCTGGGTTGCACTGGTGGCAGTAAGCGATCAGTATGCTTGGGGCTTCCTCTAGCACTCCTTACTTGTATTATTGCCTGGCTTAGCTTCATAACATTACAGTTCTACTGATAATGTCTTTCATTTTCAGTTTTAATATTAAAAAACTGCCCTGATTTGGCTTCCTTTCAGCTGAAATGCTTTGTAGAAGGCAGGAGAGAGGAGGCAAAAGCAGGGATTTGGGGAACAAAAACAACAAAAAAAAAAAGCTCCCCAAAACCATCCCTCCCCATCCTCTGTCTGAGGTGGCAACGCTCACCTTTTGCAGGTGCGTGGGCTGAGCAAACGGCTATCTTTTGGCTTTCTGGTCAACGAGTAGCAATGTACTCTAAATGCACAACCTGTCTTTGTGAGGGTGGTAAGACATCCAGAAGCTACGCTGCCAACTCATTTGCAAAACATATTTGGTTTTGCTGCTGCTGCTGCAAAGTCAGGGGGAGATGGACTGTGGATGCTCCCAGCCTTCAACCGCTGTCCTGGTTCTTTGTGTGTGAGAGCAAAGAATGGTTGGATGAATGGCACGTGGACGTAAAGGGATGAATTTAGAGTATAGGGTCCTGTAAAAGGGCAGGTGTAAGCAGTATGCCAAAGCTGTGCGTATGGTTTAAGTTGTAAAGAGGAAAGGATTGGTGCTGTAAGACAAATATATTGCCATTTAGGTTGTACCCCAGAATCTACGAGTTTACTAAGTAACTAATGAAAATGTGACCTGCCTCTTCCCTGCTTTGCAGCTAAGAAAGCTGAGAGGGGTGTATGACTGGGCTGGAATTCRAAAGATTGCTATTCAGTCTTGTGCTCTCCTACCGACTCAGTAAATTTGGGGCGGATTGTTAGATCTTTGTATCTCCATACTGGCTACTGATGATAATTATTCCCTTTTCCTTGCTTACTGTGTATCTTGTTGATTTAGTCCCCACACTTCTGGGGACAGARGCAGTCTCTGACACATCCCAGGACTTTGCCTTAAAAAAGGAAGGAAAAAATAAAAAAAGGAAAGGGRAAAAAAAAAAGAGGAAAATTTTCATTCTGTGATCTAACTGAGTGCCATAAAAACTGCTGAGGGGCAATCCAAATACAAACTCAGTGTGTGGGATTTGGTGCTTTGGTACAATGTGAACCTGAGATGCTGGAAGGAAAATGCTGCAGATCATCCTAGAGATTAATACGCTAATGTGCGATCTCTCCGGAGGGCCGGGTTCAAATCTCGACTGCGAGACGTCTGGGACCTTTCCCCGTGGCCTGCCAGCGATGCCAGGCTGTCACACCTGACTGTCGGTGCCGCTGCCAGCTCGCTTGCCGGTGTGCCGAGAAGCGGGCGTTCGGAGAGCGGTGGGGCRTGGGTCTGACGGAGCTGGTGCCGCTTCGGAGTTGCTGCGCGATCTTGGTCGTCCCCTGCACAAGTGCAGCCGGCTGGGAGCGAGATGGGACTTGCAACCTGCGCTGCTGCCGCGTCGGGGAATAGCAGGGCACGGCGCTAGTCAGAGCGAACGGCTGCTGGCAGATGGGCGCGCGGGGGTGGGAGTGGGATAGCAGGAGAGAAGGAGTGATAGGAGGGTAATGAGGTGCCTTGGCAGAGTTGTGAAATCAGGGAATCTTTACTGCTCATATTAGAACTGCTGTCACGCGTAACTGGTGCTTCTGTCACCAGTTCTTCCGTGGGGTCTCTTCTGCCTGAAGTACATAAGAACAGACCCAGTTGGGTTTTGCTGCCTCCTGCCCAGGCTGGGAGGGGCGAGCAGAGCGACGGGACTTTGTTGTTCCAAAGCCACAAATCCCGGATGAGAACACTTCTGTGGAGGATATATGATCTTGGCCTCCAGCGCTGAGGGTTTGCAGCATCAGACTAACTTCCAGGAAAATCGACATGAGGAATGAAGCGTTTCGTGGGGAGGGAGCTTGTGACTCTATTTGTGCTGTGTGGCCAGGTACTTCCTAGCTTTGCTGCTGGCTTGGCAAGGCGATACTGTCTGTGGCTTTGGAGGAGGTATTTAAAGGGTAAACTGAGGCAGGAGGATTGATGAAATTCAAATTGTGTTGAAAGGCTGACTCAACACCTGGGATGTGAAGTGCTGAGAAAACTTAAGTGCTGTCACTGGCTGACTCTGTCCTTTCCCACCTGCTTTCCAGTCGCCACTGTTTTGTTGTATTTCCTTTGCTTTTGGTTGTGGATGGTTGCAAGCCTCTGCGGTTGTCTCCGAGTGCCAGTTTTCTTAACAGGCTGGGTGACAGGGTCATGGCAAGATAAGATCAGAGGCAGCTTGTGCTCTTTAAAACCTTGAAATGCCACTTGTAACTGCAGAGTTCCAGAATTGCTCTTTGGATAAAGGCATTGCCTGGCAGGCTCTGCCCTCGGCACGTTAACTGTCTGCTCTCGGCACTGCTCAGCCTGTGGCAGCCGCAGATCTGTGCTCTGGATCTCTTGATAAATACGATGCCAAGGCAGGAACCTGGGCTTGCTTAGCTGAATTCAAAGTAATGTGGAGTGATTCGGAGTATGAGGGACAGTTGCTTGGCTTAAAATGTCCCCTGGAACATAAATAATTTTGTTGTTCTTATAAATAGCACCAAGGGGGTTTGTAACCTTTCTTAACCAACACACTTTGGGCAAACTGCGGAAGCTTTGCATGCATGTTGACTCACAGGCAAATGCAACGTATACTCGCTCAAATATGGTGCTTGTTTGTGAGATTTTTTTTTTTTTTTTATTTTAAGATGCTGCATCTTTAACAAGCCCTTGATAGATGAGAATTTGATGCTTGCAGTGACAAACAGTCTCTTCCTTCCTGCCCATATGCAACATCATGCTTTCAGTTTCCCCAGCATTATTATGGGAGGATATTGATTTTAAATCTGTTCGGGGACGCTGTAATTGTATATTAGATATTTTGTGTTGGTTTGTAGGGCTGCAGTAATGCAAAAGGCTTGAGTGTTTCCGTACAATCTAGAGGGGGAAGATTGCTAAGGACCTTGAGGTTTTGAAGGAGGAGGGGGGGGGAAGAGGGGGGAGAGAGATTGAGAGAGAGAGAGAGAGAGAGAGAGAGAGAGAGATACTGTGGTAGGAAGATTCAGAGATCTGTTGTGCTTTTTTTTGTGTTGTTTTTTTCCTCCCCTTTCTCTCCCCCAGTTGCTTTGCATCAGGGCATGAAAGGAGTGGAAACACCAGGGGGACAAAAGGCAACAGAACAAATGATGAAACTCAGTAAGAAAATCAACTGGATTCAGAATTTATAGCTTTAAAACGTTGCATTGATCAGTGTGTGAATAGTCATTATGTGCTTTTGGACTGCGTGATTAGGAAAGCAGATCAAGGCTCTCAAGATGATGGTTTTTCTTACTTTCATTTTTTTTTCCTCTGCTTGTAATATATGTGTGCGTGTGTGTGTGTCTGTGTGTGTGAGAGAGAGAGGAGCAAAATACCAAAGTCTCTCTGGTTGCTTCTGCAAAGAGGAAAGTACAACCTTATCTGATACTCAGGTTTCTCATCTCTCTTCTAGATGAAATTTTAGGCAAGAGAAGAGTATGTTCTCCCAACAGCAGCAGTGAGTGTCCTTTAGAAAGCAAGAAAGCCAGAAGTGAGTCCCCAAAGGGTAAGTGCTGCTTTTCCCTCCCCCATCCCCTTCCCCTTTCTTCTCCTTTCTTAAGAGTGGAACTTAATTGAAATTAAAGAGGGAGGGAAGGGAGGACTGCAAGAGGCTGTGGTGTGGGAGCTGTAAGTATCCGGCACTGAGGGTGCATGCAGGAGGCTACCAGTGCWCTGTGCTTTCTTTATCTAATCGGAGGGAAGCTTGCAGTGCGAGAAAGGGATTGCTCCTTAATTAGAATAATTGTTTTATGATTAAAAAAGCAAGCTGCAGCTTTTGAGGTGGATTTTAGGGGTGTTTCTACTTTTCAGGCAGAATGTCTTGATTACATGTTTAATATAAAAGATACACACAGGCTTATCATGCTGGCATCTGTTCCTTTAAAGGGAAAAAAAGAAGCCTAGCAGGGAGAATAGGGCTGCCTAGTTCTTTCTTATGCATTTATGGCACTGTTCCTATAGAGATGGAATCTGCAGAAGGTTTCTCTTTTTAGGGATTTTTTTTTTTTTATCTCCTGATTTGTCTCACGGTTCTTTCCTTTAAACATGATTTTTAAACTTTCTTTACGACTGGCAAAGTGGAGTGGGTAATGGAGCCTGCAGTTAATGAGTTTGTCTCCAGGTTGCCTAAATGAGGTTTTGCAGGCCGTTCACTTAAAGGCTTTGTTGTTAAGTTCAAACTAATTAGCTGTCAGTAATACCCATCTCGATCACTGTGCTTAACCTGCACTCTTTGGCCACTAAAAAAATAAGAAAATAAAATAAAAGCAGACTAGCTGTCTGAAGCTAGATCCTGTTTCATGGGTTTGGAGTCCAGCAGCTGAGACTCTTCAAGGTGTATATTCTCAATAACCAATCCAGGGAATCTCGAAGGGCACTTCTTGCAGCAGTTTGTCCTGAAGCCTTCTTAAACTACATACCTTATATTATGCTATATAAAGATATATTGTAGGGACCTGTGCTGTATCCTAATTTCACATAATGTTCCTGTATATTGTCTCTTCTTGACTCCTTGTCCCCAGATTATGATCTGAAAGGCAGCATACTCTGAGAGGATGTTGAATGCTAGTGTCACTTAATACAATATTGGTAACACTACCTAAGAACATCCTAAATCTTTTCTTTCATGTAACCCTCTCCTGCCTGTTGACTCTTTAATACAAGTAAAAGCGCCTTTGCTTTTTACTGGGCTTTTCTGCAAGGTGTAAAGAGGAACCCTATATACTGCTACTCCTTACCCGTTTTCCTTGATTTTTTTTCATCTGCCCTATTCCTGTTATCCTTGAAATGTTAGTAGATGTGCAGGTAAGTTCAGCAGGATGCTTCTATAGATTGTGAAACGCGTTTGTTATATAGGGGCGTGAGACTCCTGTAACACACTTGGTAACACCTGCTGTCATCTTTGCTGTTTCTGCTGAGTCTGTATCCTTTGTAATTCCAAGACAGTGCATGCTTAGGAACTGAATCCAGGTAACAGCAACCTATGTGGCCTGTCTGAGAATGGGCTAAACTTTAATCAAGCCATCTGAAACCAAACTATTGCATTTGGATTCACCCTAATAAAGTGGCTGAACTTGCACAAATTGATGTTTTTGCCATGGGAGCAGCAGGGTCAAATGATCCCATTCTGTTTCTTTCCTCTGGCCTTGCACCATTTTTGTTTACTTGAACGAGTTGAGTCCAGTGTGAGGCAGATCAGCAGCCCTTGGCTCTGCAGTATGYGCTCAGGATCTAAATCCTGTTCCTTAACTCTGAATGACTCGGGGATTCCCCCAACTCATTAAGAGGGGGGTTCCTAGGAAGCCCTGAATAAAAGCAAACTTTCGTTTTCTACTCCCACTTCTTTCTCAGAAAGCCTTCCCTGCCCTTTARAAGAGCATGAGACAGAATGGAAATTCTGAGCTGGGCCTTTTGCGAATCTCCCATGTTACCTGTTTATTAGATCACTGGGGAACCCCTGCTCCCTCCCACGCTGTGGCAGGCATTTTAAGCCCAGGCTGTGCTCGTGYTAGAATACCATCAGAATAGTGAGGGGCTGAATAGGGGCAGAGACTTTTGTGCTTTTGGGGTCTGTATCTACCCAGCCCCTGCTRTGAAAAGGGGGTCAAAGGAGGAGCTATAGCCAGTGTTTCTGTGTCTTATGCCCCAAACAGTGAGAGCACCTTGCAGCTGAGAACTCCCAGGAGACTTCCCATCCTGCTGGCAGTCAGGCAGCGTGCCGGCGGCACGGGTACCGTGGAGGGCCAGGGGGGAAACGATCCCTGTGTTCCCAGCTCTATACTAAGGAGCTAGTTGGAAACAGAAGGATCTGCGTTATGTGACAAGCCATTTTCAAACACGATGGACCCCAGTGGCTAGTTACCTGGAATTTGGGAACTACTGCTACRGAGCAGTGCTGTAAAGTGTGAGATTGTGCTAGAGCCCCAAGCTCGGCTGGGACCCAGCTGCTGTGAGTGCAGTTTGTGATTTAGGAGAGGGAAGGGAAACAAGGACCCCTTGGAGTTTTGTAGCCCGTGCAGCCCCACGCAGTCCTCCGGTAGGACCCAGGGCTGCAGTGCCTCCCTGGGAAGCACCCTTCCTTTTTCTCCGGCCCGGTGGTGTGCCTTGTGTGGGTGCTGGTCCTCCGCCTTTTGGACTCTCCCGTGGTGGTGTACGGCTCAAGGTGGGGACTCTGCCCCTCTCCGTCGCACCTCGGCCCTGGATGAAGCTCTTGCTCAGGGCACAGCTGCATTGYCTCTGAAACAGCCTTTGGAAGAGGAGAAGTGACCCCGTGCCCGCGGCACATCTCGTGCTGCTGTGGCTGCGCCTGACAAGGCAAGGAGAACAGAGGCAGCCAAGTAAATCACTCCTTCTCCCTGACTGAGTGAAAAAACACCTGTAGGGCTGGAAACCCTTCCAGCGGGGAAGCAGTAACCTTCCCTTCCCCCCTCCCCGACGCTCGCAGTGTGCACGCCAGAGATCAAAAGAGAGCCCTATCTCAGTGGAAACAGGGCCGCGCCAGCACTGCTGTCAAACAGAGCAGAACGTTCTCGCGTCTAATATGGAAATGCGAGCATATCAGAGGCTGGGAGCGAGGGCTGTGCTGGCAGGTCACGGAGGAAGCTTTCTCCCCGGGAGACAATTCCCCAAGTAAAACCCTCACTCCTGCAGCAACGGCATGTCTGGAGATCTGCTGCTCCGATACCTTGAGACATGAAATAAAACTGAACGACTGCAAAAAGAGAAAATCAGTAAGAGTATTTTGGTTCCTATTTGAACTGCTGAAAAATAAATCTGGTAGAAGCCTCATCGTTTGGAAAGATTTGAAGCTAGACTGGACTAAGTGCTGGAAAACACACGTAGGGAACAATATTGCACTCGCCCCCTGGGGTGGCTGATGAGCTCATATGCTGCTCCTTCTGCCATTCTCTTTTCTTTGCTATTGTAGATCATTTAAAACAAAACAAAATCTTACTGCATCTTTGGTTAATGAAGTAGAGCAGAACCGGAGCTGGACTACAGCTGAGCAATTCAGATCCAGCCTCTGTCAATTTGTTCCTCTTCTTTGAGGGGGGATAGGGGGGTTATCCATATGTTGATTGGTTTGGTAGCTGTCCAATTAGGCCAAATGAAGGAACAATGTTTGGCCCCATTCTTGCTCACAACTTCACTGCCCCCCAAACCCATACTGCTGAACGTGGTGGGAGTGGGCACGGGCCCTCTCTGCCCTGGCAAGTGACAGCTCAGGCAGCAAAACACCCTAAAGCTACTGACCGAGACCTGGCTTTGAACCTGGGGTGAGATGCTTTTGCAGCAGGCTCCTTAAGCTTTTATTTACTGTGGTTCGGGAAAGAGAGCCCCRGCCTGTCGTGGGTTTGTTGTAGCAAAGGAGAGGAGATGGACAGGCTGGGTGCTCCTGTCTTGTYTGGGATTGCTTGGGGAGGACGAGCCTTATAAAAGCTTGGTGAAAAGGTTGTGGGGCAATGACGTGTTCTTCAGGCTGAGCAGAAAACCTGCGTCCTCCGAGAGCCTGAATTCCCTGGGGCTGCTACCGCTGGGACCTGCAGGGTTGGTGGAGGGTGGGAGAGGTGGGCTCCCCTTGGCTTGGGCGAACGGGGAGGCATGGTGGAGAGTGTGAAGGCTCCGCAGATGCCTGCCTGGGCTGTGCCTTCCCAGTGACCGTGCCAGAGTCCATTTCACACCTGGCGGCTGGAGGAGATTTGGCGAGATCAGTCTCCCGCATTACCCCCTGGTAATGACAAAAGCAGACAGCAAAGCTTCAGCAAAGCTGGAATTATCACTGGCTGAGTCATGTGAAATCTTCCAAGTTTTAAGTGTGGAAATCCAGCCTTTCCCTGGACTCCTCCTTCCTCTTAGCCTCTCCTTGCCACCCCCGTTCTCCCTCCCCTCCTTGCACCTGAAATCTGCTCTCCGGCTGATCGGATAGAGTTTATGGTAATTAAGTGTTATTAAATCCCCTCCCCCCTCCCTTTTTTCTCTAATGACACAGCTGTGGGGGGAAAAAAAAAAAATCTGTGTTTTTCTAAATCAGGTCTCTGGCGTGCGGCTTTGCTCCTTAGACCTTTGGTTAAGAGCATCGGAAGGGAACCGAAACAGTTGGTGCACTTCTGCGTTCCGGGGGGAGGTGGCAGGAGCGGCAAGAGAGCGGAGGAGGATGTGGGAATCTGGCCCGCGGAGTGACTTGGCAGGAAGGGGAGACCTGGAAGGGAATTCTGTCCCCCACCCTCCTGCTCCTTCCACTGGTGTCTTGCAGGCTTGGGTACCGGAGGCGGGGAGTGGAAGGGAGCAGGCATGGCACGGCTGTCGTCTTGTGCAGCCTCCCTCTTTCAGGTCTGGTTTCTAAGTGTGATGCACCCAGTACGGGGTGGGGACCCAGCTCCTGATGCTAGGTAGCTTGAAGCAGGCCATGAACCTGTGATTTACGCAGGAAGCCTGTGGTCCCTGAGATGCAGATACATGTCAGTGGGGTAGAGATCAGTGGTTGCAGATACGGCCACAAATTGCTATGCTGATTGAGAATCCTTGCCGAGCTGGACGGCTCTCCTGGGTTGGAGGGGACTGAAGTAAGTTCCCTTGTGCAGAGGAAGAGTGCCTTGGGAGCCAGTGATGCAACCCTTCTTTATTGAAACTTTGTGCAGCTCAGGATCTTTATTATTAGCCCCTCCTATGTTTTTGGGGAGGAGGTGGCTTCATTACGACATGTGAAGGTTGCATCCCCAAAATCTGAGCCCCTGCGTGCTTGGTTGTGTAATGAGTTTGGCGGCAGACAGCACTTGCCACTAATGGCCTGTCATTCTGGCCGAGGCAGAAGTGACCCAGTCCCTAAGCTGCTGTGGCAGGGCCACGTTTTATAGGTGCTCTGTCTCTTGGACTGTATTTGTTTGCCACAGGCTATCTTTTCTGATAGCTAGCTTAGGGGCCTTTCTCTCCCCTGAGAAAGGTCCATAGCTCTTTTTCCCGGCAAGATGTCCAGTGCCTGCATATTCATCACAGTGCTGACGCTGGTGTAAAGTAAGTGGCCTGCGCTCGGAGCCACCGCCTCGAATTCGGAGCCAGTCTAGCGGCAGAGTCACCTGCCATGATCCCTGAGGGACTCCGTCTGCGAAATGAGGTGGATGAAGGAGCACGAATCTGGGGCACACGGTAGGGTGGTCTTGTCATTCACTGAACGCAGCGGTGGTCTTGTGACTGCAGCATGGGGGGAGCCCTTCCCGCTCCCTCCCTTCCCTTCTGCCTGTTTAGATTGTTACTGGGAGTTCCTCTCTGAGTAATGAAAAGGTTTTGCCTGTGGGGAAGATCCAAGATAAAATAGTGTTAGAGCAGCCAAGGCAGAGAACGGTAATTACTCTGAGTTCTGCTTACAGTAAACAGAAAACCTCTGTGGTTTTATCTCCCTGATTGTCAGACTGGGATCGCTACTGCCCAGGGAGCAGGCAGGGCCTTCCTCAAAGCACCTCCCTCCTGGGCTGTGCAGTCATTCCGGGAAGATGGAGAGGTGGGCACGTTGGGTGTAGTTTTAATGGCCTCAGGGCGCTGAGCCATACCTACAGATCTGAAACAACCCCCTTTTGTGACTTCCCTCCAAGACCTGGGCAGGCSGACTGTCATCGCTGTCTGTTGTGCGGTTGTCAGCATCACTTACGCGGGGTGCTTGAACATCTCTCGCGTTACTGTGTCCTTGCGGGTGTTCAGAAAGGTGGGGGAGAGAGGTGTGTGTCGGATCAGGTATTAGCTGAAAAAAAGAACTGGCATCCCCTAAGATGAAAGGGGTGAGAACTCGGTGAATTCTTTCATCCCGCCTGTTGTCTTTGCCACCTTGGGGGTAGAGAGCTTGCTGGTAATTGTGTGTTATTATAATGCAATGCTTGTTGCTTGGGGGGGGAAGTTGTTAATGATTTTTTTGGGTGCTGTGGCAATTGAAGCTGTAGACTTTTCTGTATATAAGTGTGCCCRTGTTTGGAGGTTTGGCAAGTTGTAGGTGTGTCTTCGCCGCATATAATGGTACATCTTGCAGCACAAGGACAGCTGCATTTGGCAGCTTGGCACATCAAGTTCRGTGGGTACACTACAGAGTGGTGGGAAATTGTGCTAATATACCTCTACCCCCCCCCCTTTCTCTTTCTTTTGCACTGTCCCTATACTTATGTGATTTTCCACTGTATTTCTCTCTGGAAAAAAAGACCAAATCTTTCTGCTCTTCAGAAAACTCCCACACGCCTCTGCTTGAGGACTCGGTGACTCAGATGACCCCAGAGGAGCACTACAGACGCATGATGTCAGCRCTGAATGAACACGGCACGTTTGAAGAGCAGCAGCAGCAACGTCTCTACCAGCTGGCCAACAGCATGGCAGTGCCCAGCCATGGAGGTACAAGCTCTTACAAATGGGAGGAGAAGGGGCTTGCTTTGCCATTCGGTACAAGTCTTGTAAGATGTCCCTAACCCCTGTCTGCATGCGAGGAGGATTTATGGGCTGCAGTGTTGCAYGTTTATCATGCAATGGATACAGGTGGTGCTAAAGAGTATCCTACAGACCGTTTCTCCCACGTCTCTGTGGGGGCATCTACCCTCAGCCGTCTATAAATGCTAATACCTTCTGTAGCTATCTGGGGGGGCTACGCATTTGTTACTGGTATAGATTAGCTGCAACATCCCTACTGTGTATTTTTTGAGGGGGGTCCTTTTCTTCCTTTGTTTCAAGAGTTTGCGTCAATCTGAATATTCAGAATCTGTGGTGTAAATCTTATTTGGGTCATAGTGTGGAGCAAGGGGAATGAGTGTTGGCATAATGCAGGGGGGATGTGAGATGTGGGAAGTGCCAGATAGTCCTGCCATTTAGTGATGGGATCTGAAACAGCAAGATGATTTTGCAGGATTTAGTTAAACATTGATAGTGCTAGGTTTAGAAAGTTTGTGCAATAGTTGCTACACACAGGCATAGCATAAATTGGTGTTAAAGACCTTTCACCTTAATGAGAATTAGATGGCTTATGATTTTACGGACAGTTAAAATATGCAGATGAAGCTAAGTTGCAGTGAAGACAGCTTAACAGGCAAACGCAGAAGTCCGTGGGACAGGTTCATCCGTGGCATTATCTATTGAAAGCAATTATATTTACATCACCAAGGATTGATCTGGTCCTTCACTAGCCGAAAYCAGATCTGCTGTGGAGAAGCGAGGGGAAGGGTTGCTAAAGAGAGAGAACTTCTTCCATACCCAGTGTATGCTCACTTGGTGAGGGCTTCCTCAGAGCATTGCCRTAAGGACCCTGTAGGTCACAGCTTCCAGCACTTAGAAATTGTCCCCAGACCTTCCTGGGATAGTATGGTCCTCTGAGGTTGAGCTGGGCCCTAGGGATAGCTGAGGGACCCCCCAGCCTTTCCTTATTTAGGGCCTGTTGTGTGCACTGCAAATTGTGCCTCTGCACCTGCCTGTCTGCTGTTTCTAGGCTTGAGCAGCACAGGAGTATTTCTGCACCGATATCTATGTTCAAGGGAAGATGCTGCCATTCTGCTCTTTAAAAGGAGGCTGGTGTTTGTACAGTTTAATGTTAAAGCAAGGAGGGGAAAATCCAAAACCTGGTCCTGAAGCAGCCTCCTCATTAACAGATACCATTGTCCAATGCTGCTGCCTTGTCCTGGGGTCTGGAGTGATGTCCTGAGGGGATAAGGGTCCTGCRGTACCAGGATCTAATGGGTCCCGCATGAATTGCAGGACTGCTGGTAGTTTTTGCCTGGGTTGTGGAGGAAGCTGGCTAAATCCAGCTCGGCTGCAGCATCCTGCGCTGTGCCTAAAGGGGGCACTAGGCAGTTACAGGTYCTACCCGGGGAACCGCTTGGCAAGAGCGCAGGAGCCACGAGCATCCCTCCGCAGGCTAAAGGCTCCTCGGCCCACAGGGACGCTTCACCYTCCCTCGGGCGAGCAAAGCCTGCTGGCGCTGGCTCGGCTTGGTCCCGAGTAAAGCCGTGCATTGTACCCGAGTCCTCTGATGCAGGAGTTGAGGGGTGAGGGAAGTAACTCGGCAGTCTGGGTCAGGCAAAGCCAGGGAGACGCGTACCTGCCTGGGTGATCCATGGAAGGAGCGCAGGCAGCATCGGCAAAGCATCCAAAGGAGCTGGAGGAGAATCTCTGGTCTAGAGTGTAAATCCCCAGGGCTCCTTGTTAGGTTAATGAAGAAGCTGTCTTCTTTTCCACTCTGTATGATTTGATTGGCTTCTCTGGGGGCAAGAAGGCAATTCCTTTCGCTGTGGAGTAAGGATTTGCTTATCAGCAAAGGCATGGCATAAACCTGTGCTGAGGCATACCGTAGTRAACATGGCACATGCTTCTGTGCGTGGTGTTCAGCTGTCCCAGACATTTACAGAGGTGCAGAGCTCCTGCAAGCATGATGCACAGGTCCGGGGCAAAGCCACGCACCTTAGGGCTGGAGTTTGCACACATACGTGCAACGAACACAAGCACGGTACGTGAGAGGACAGTACATAGCGTGRATCGTGCACAAAAGGATAACACATGCAGACACGCAAATGCTGAATATTCAACCATGACATGCAGGTCTGTGTAGACCATGTTGAAACAACAGGGCACGTACTCAGCACGAAACGTGTTACRTGTGCCGGTATTGTAACAGACAGTCATGATAGAGCACTTAACCTGGGCACCGGATGGCTGCTGGACATGCGGAACGTGTACGTCCAGGCAGAGTGTGTGCTGCAGAACAGCTGGTATCACCCCCTTCTCCCCCCATGTAATGAGTAAAGCAGCTCATTACATTAAAAGCCTGACGTATTTTTTATGATTATGATTAAATTGTCTCATCAGCATTTGTTACGTGAGGGGTCACAGTGAGGTTTTGAGGTGGGCAGGGGGAGAAAAGGAGTCCGCACAGACAGACCCTCTCGTGTAACATTGACAAGACAAAACTTCGTGTATTTTTGGATTGTCTCCACACCACGGGGCTCTGGTTCGGCTATAAATTATTAGTGCCAGTACAAAGCACAGTTTATCTGCGGGCTCACATGGAGGCACCAATAACATTAATAATTTAAAAAATGTTAATAATTTAGAAATCTTTTTTTTTAATTGCTTTTCAACCCCCCTCCTCCGCCCCCATTCTCCCAGTGGCATTCATCCCACATTCTGAATTCAGTCTGTCTCCGTGCCTGGAACCTCCATCCGCCAGCGTCCCACTGTCAATCAATCTGATTTCCCAACTGTCAGAGTGCAGGATTGTAAATAACAGATCCTCGGGGGGGGGCTGTGCGAGGGGGTAGGGGCGCCGGGGAGGGAAGGAGGGGAGAGAAAGAGGGGAGGAGAGGGTGTGCGTGTGGGGGGTTGTTGCGGTCATTCAGGATCAATGCGGCTTCTGGAACTGGCTGCATGCCAGACTTCTAAATTACAGGCGCTGTGGCAATAAGGAGTGACCTGGGTTTTTCAGATAATTAATTTATAAACATTGAAGGTGCATGGTCCCTGGCGCGGAGAATTCTCTAGGCTTTTTATGTGATCTGATGGGGTTTGTTGTTTCGCTATTTCTTACATACTTTTGCAGTTCAAAATTGTACGTCATTTTAATGTTTGTCCCCTCAGTGGGGGGGTGTGGGGAGGGGGATTATGTGTGTGTGAGTGTGGCTAGAAACGTTCAGGTACCGATGTCCTCCTCGCTGCCAGCAAAAATAGCAGCTGTGTAAGTGTTTCCGCCCCAACTTACAGTCCCACCACGGGGTTTCAGCCCTGACCATGACCAAAATATTTGATGAAGTGATTGGTGAAGCTCAAGCTGGGCTGGGCACATCTTGGGGCTAATAGGAATACGGATGGCTGGGGTTTCCAGAACCCAAGGAAACAGCATGGTGGTATAAAGGAAGGCAAGGAGGTGGAAAGTGTGTCRTTACCAGGGTCATGCAACACACTTATATTAACCTATCTTTATGAATCAGTTGGGAGAGAACTAATATGCTGCTGGATGTGGAGTGCTTTGAAATCTCAATATGTGAGTTGGTCCTGACCAAGGTGTGTTCATTAAGATAAATCTTCCTCTCCTCCTCTCCCCAGCTGTGTTTTGGTTTCCTTTTGCAGTGGTACACAGTGAGTGTATGAAGGAGGTTTCCTCTAAGTGTGCATCTGTGTGTATGCGTTTCCTGTGTGAATGGCAGCAGAGGTTTTGTTGTGGGATATAAGCAAGTTGTGTGTAGGGTGTTTTCAAACCGATATAGGAACTATGGGACTCCTGCTGCTTAACCGTGAGAGAGTAGCACTCTGGAAAAAGCCTCTGTCAGTGCAGCTGGTCTGAGTGCCCATGTCACTAGACCTTCTCATAGGTCTGTCCAGCTGCGTTCTTCCCTGAGAAGGCAAGTGCAATAGCAAGCCAGCTGTACTTGCATCGCCTGCTCTTCTTGGAGTACGCTGTGACGCCCGTTAACGTGTGCTTGTGGTGTATCTGGCCATGCCTGCATTGTCCGTGACACGGCACTTGCGTGGGCAGCTTGTCTACACTGACACCCACCCTGGAAAGACTATACACGCGTATAACTGTCATTGCACAATCCGCCTGTGTAAGAGGTGGAGGGTTCTGCAGTGGTAACACGGCAGTGCGGGTTTAACAAGGGGTGCATTTCTTTCCGACCCGCAGCCGATGGTCTGATGAAAGTGTTGTGCCTAAGGCTGGAAGGGCCCCCCCTTTCTGTACCCCATCCTCATCTGCTCTGTGGCCCAGCCCTTTACTTTCCTACAGCAGAGCTGTGCTAGGCAGGTACAAACCTGCCCGGGGATAGCTGTCACCCCTTGCCCAGGTGAGGGCTGCAGCATCCCCCAGGCCCCGGGCGGCTGGCGGGGGCGGGGTTCACCGTGCTTAGGAAAAAAGCCCTTGGTGCTCTGCAGCGCTGCGGCCCCACTRCTAGGCTGGGTCTGGTAGCAGGGATGGGTGCTCCCCGGCCGAGGGGATAGGGGCCACCCAGGGAAACGGCCCCCATCCCTTGCTGTCGGCAGCAGTGGGAGATGCTGGGGCCGTGGGCTTGGGGGGGGGGACACTCTGCCCCGCCGGGGGTCCCGGGCACAGAGCACTGCCCGCGGCAGACCCTGCGGCCTCCGGGGTCTGGGGGTCGCCGGGGGAGGACCAGCTAAAATCAGCGATGCCCAGCGAGGGGCCTGCGGATCGCGGGGCCGCTGCGTGCCGCCGTCCGTGCGCCTCGGCGGGGGGCTCCGCGGGTGGCCCCGGGCCGGGGCCGGCTGCTCGCGGGAGGCGGGGAGCGGGGCGGGTGGGAGGACGCGGCTGGCTTCTCGGTAGCAGGTCGGGTCAGGTCCCCCCCCGCTGGGCACGGCGGGGCCGGGGCAGGTGCTGCCGCGGCTCTGCTCGGAGACCGGGAGGTGCCRGTCCCGGTGCGCTGCGAGCCGCGACCCGGGGCTACGCGCCCACGGAGCGGGGGGGCAAGGCGGGTGGCTTCGGGAAAGCCTCCCTCTCCTTTTTGTCTCCCCCCCATCCATCCTTCCCTCCCTTCTTYCCTCCCTCCCTCCTTCCCTCCCTCCAACAGGAAGGCAATTAAACAGCAATCCACCCCCTCCCGTAGTTGCACAATTTCCTCCGCTGCCAAACTCCCTTGGCGGCGGAGGCGGATCCCGCTAAGAGCCCGCTCTGCCGGGTGAGTACCCGGGGCAGCCCGGGGCAGGGGAGCCGCAGGGCCGGCCGCGCTYCCCCGCCTCCCCGGCGCTTGACAGCTTGCCCGCACCGCGGAGACGTGGGAGGGGGGGGGGAGCAAAGGAGCAGGCTGTCGCCCGAGGGGCTGCAGGGACGGGACGGGAGCAGCCCCGGCAGCAGCCCTGTCGCC
Organism: Oceanodroma leucorhoa; assembly: GCA_030449065.1. Taxonomy (NCBI): domain Eukaryota; kingdom Metazoa; phylum Chordata; class Aves; order Procellariiformes; genus Oceanodroma; species Oceanodroma leucorhoa. Next base: position 4,270,032 of record JASVER010000040.1, on the reverse strand, counting down.
CGCGGGGAGCCGGGAGCAGCCCCGGAGCAGCCCCACCACCCCGGGGCTGCGGCGGTGCGCGGCTGCAGGCGGGGAGCCGGAGCAGCCCCCGGGGCGGAGGGTGGGTGGGCGGGCGGGCGGTGGGTGCCTCCCGGGGGGGGGGGGGGGGGGGCCCGTACCGGGCAGCAGCTCATCCCTTCCCTCTCCCCAGATCTCCTCCGGGCGCGGCAAGAAGTGGCGGCGGCGGCAGCGGCGCGCAACCCCGGCGCGATGGAAGCGCACATCCCCTCGGCCAGCAACTCTTCCAGCCAGCGGAGGAAGCAGGGCCTCCCCCAGCACAGGGACACCCACTTCCCCGAGAGGTACCGCGGGGGCGGCTCCGCCGGGGGGGACGGGRAAGGGCCGGCCGCGGCTCACCCACGCCCCGGGGCGGGGTTTGCTGCAGCCGCGACGGGGGTGCGGGGCGGGGGGGGGGGGGGCTCCGGGCAGCCGTGCCAGCGCGGCGGGGCGGGGGCGATGCATTCGAGCCCGCCCAGCGGGGGCTCTCGGCCCGGGGTGCACCCTCAGAGCCAGTCTGGAAGGGTCCAGGAGGGGAGGGTGCGCCTGGGTGAGGGTGGCAGTGCCCGTGGGGGTGGGCAGATTTTATTTGCCCCGGTGATGTGTTAAGGTCTCTGCCGGGCGTTTGCACCCGGTTATAACTACACCGTTATGCAGGTGCAAAAGTGTAGTTTTGCATGAGTGCCTGCCTCATGCTGGGCTGTCTGTATGCAGAGGGAGGTGATCTGTGCTTGTGCACACATGCATTCGCATCCAGGTTGGCGACTGGCTGGCTGGTGGGAACGATCCCCATCCTGCCTTGGCTCTCCGGAGCAGATGCTAGACTCTAACCTGTTCTTTGGCACAGAGCAAGTTAAGATGTTTACGTTTGCATTTTATAGCATCCTCAGATAATGAGAGAGAACAAACGCTTTAGGATGGAACAGAAAGAGAAGAAATTTTCTTTTTTGACAAAGAAGGAGGCACGGCTTCCCTTTACCACTGATAGGAGTGCTGGAAAGCTGATTCCCCCCCCCGCCCCGGAAATTCTAGCTCATTTATCTTGCTCTGTGCCATAAGCCATTCCCTCCGCAGTCAAGAATTTTAGAAGGATATTAAATTAAAGCTGCGTGTGTTTCTGACAAGGATAGCAGAGGTGGGAGAGGGCCTGGCAGCCACGGGGATGCAAAGGCTCTGGGTATCACGGGGCAAGCCGTGAAAGGCTCTAGTATCTAGATGTTTTTGGCTTTCATCTTGGGGTGGGGTGCAATACTAGTTCTATAGTGTGCGTATGTATGTGTTGAGTTCAGAGTCGTTCCACCCCCCATTTATAGCCTTGGAGATCCTGTCTGGCTGTCCTTCTTTCTGACCAATGGGTTTGCAATGTGTAGGGGCTGGGCAGACCTGGTAAACCTTTCTCCTGCAGGGTGTACTTTGGCTAACCCACCTAATAAAATCCAACCCAGTCCATGTGGATTGTAGGCAGACCTGTGAGGAATGCAGAGATAGACGAGTTTCAGTGCAGCTAGTCATCAGGAAAATTTCTCCAGCTATGTGTGGCCTGGAGAAGTGCCAGGCCAGCCGGAGGCCTGGCTGAAAAGGCACGTACGGAAGGGTGGAGGTTGCTTCTGGGGAGGTGCTGCACGTAGGAGGGGCAAACTGAAAATGAATTAGGTATGTATCAAATCCAGAGGTACTTGCCACTGCCAGACAGGTGTTCTAGCTAATGGAGCTGGGCTAGGCCAGGAAGAGGGTGTTATTCAGCAGTTTAAGCAGAGGACTGGAGTTAGGGCCGGTGTTCTTCCTCAGTTATGGGAGGGAGAGAGAAGTTACTCGCTAGCTTGGGAGACGGAGACTGAAGGCCAGGAGTTACGCTTGGAAAAGACCGCTACTTGTCATCTTGATTCAGTTCTCTAAGTAGCCCCATGAAGAGTTGCATTGGCATAAGTGAGAGGGAAATCCTGGTAAGGTGAGGTGGGGGAAAGGAACACATAGGAGCACAACCTGCCTTTGATGTTGAGGGAAGTATCTGTGGGACCTTGGATTCAGTTTGCAGGAGTCACTCTGTGTCTCGGTTTCCCTTGCTGCACCGTGACAGTGATTCTCATTTTGCAAGCAGGTTGTACGCAGTGTTTGGGAAGGCCTTGGAGCACCTCAGTTTGAAGAGCAGTATAATGTGGCATGTTGCGTGGAGCAAGGATATTTGCACCCACTTGTAAAGGTGTAGTTACTTGCCTAGAAGCAAGACCAGCCTGTGGCTGTGTTGGTAGGAACGAAAGAAAGAAGCCGTATTTTTCTCTGTGATACGTACTCTGTAGTCCCATTTCTGTCCAAGGGTTTGCAGACTGAAACAAGGCTCATAGCATGTAATTAGCCCTGGTTTTGTTTTCCCACACTGCTCACGYCTCAGGCCGTACGTACAGGACCTGCTCTAAATGCCTGGGCAGAGTAGTTCTCCAAGGAGCTTTGAGACAAACCATGTGGAACATCACCATGGTGGACCTGGACGGGCACGTCCCGTGCTTCCTTCTACCGCCGTGCCAAGGCATGGCAGACCAGACTGCCTGTTTTTCCTGCAGTCACCTGCTCCCACAAGGAGGGTGTGAGAAGGCCCTATGTGGCCTGCCTCCTGGGCCAGGCTCTCAGGTGTGATAATCCTCGGTTAGCAGAGCTGAGGAGTCCTGCTGGGAAACGGGAAGCTACGACTATGCCCCGTAGTCATGACTTGGTAAGTCTGCTTGACGTTAGTTCACATGATCGTTATTTCTCCCCAGAGGTCCGCAGCCACCTGAGTGTCACTAAGGGTCAGCATGTATCGTTCTGCTCCCACTCAAAAATGGCCTGGTTGGAGCTGTCACGTGCAAACTGTTTCTTGCTGTTTTGCTGAAGCACCATGGGCGTTTTTAGGTATGCCAGGAGAAGCCGTGGCCGTGTATTGTAAAGCACTGTATGGGTTAATTTCTCTCTTCCATTCTTCCTGTTGCTGTTAGCCTTGGGTTTTGTACTTGGCTGCCATGATCTTTGTCAACAGGGTAAATCAAAGCAGCCTCTGTGCACCTTTATTATGAAGGTATAGAAATTGTAAAAGGTTCAGGTAGGCACCGACAGAGGAGAAGGCGATGGAGGAAGCTGGCTCACATACGTTGGCAAACTGTAGGTAGATTTACGACATCTCCTTTCCCAGGAGCAGAAGTAATAACGCGTGATGCAGGGGGATGTGAACTGTTTGGCATGGTGTTAAAATTCCATTTCAGCTTCCTGTCGGGAGATCTGTGGGGATCAGGTCAGCTCTCAAGTGCAGCAGCTTTGTGGGCAAGAATAATTAGCCACTCCAGACTTCAGCCATTATGTCTGGCAGAGCAAGGGGGAAAAACCCATACTGGTGACCCAGTTTTATTTATCAGGGCAGTGCTGCTGTTTTTGCAAAGACAGGAATGCAGAGACCTGCGCCTGCTAGTGGGAACTATATATACAGTTTTCCAGTTTCCAGGTGTGAAAAGGTGGGTGACGAGTCTGAGCAAGGGAACACTTGGGAAGATAGGTACGTTCAGACATTTGTCAACTAGTCAGCATCCATCTTTGCTGGTCAGAGACAGGCTGGTAAGTTTAATTATACTAAGCACAAGGCAGGCAGGTGGGTACTGGCTCTGAAGGGGGTGATGCACACATGTGTGCACACAGACACACTGAATATGGATTTTCTTGGACCAGGTACCAAGGTCCTTTTAGCGGAGTAATGGTCCCTTCACCTCTTTGCTCCAGCTTCCTCATCTGTCGAAAAGAGTTAGTAAAACTGGTATGTCTCACCAGAAGTAGACTCAAGCTGCAGGCTTGAGAATCCATTTGGTTTCATGGTTTTGGTTTCCTAGATCCTTCTCTAGATTGATTCAGACTYGGATTATAGAGCGCCAGGAGCTGGTGGTTTATAAAAAGACTTGGAAGAGGAAAGGGTACRACTAAAAGCTGTCATTGTAACTACTCCAGCCTGGAGTACTTCCCGTCTCCAAACTGCTCTGTCTCCTGCAAAAATGGCAGGTGGCTGTGCCCTGCAGAGACGCGGAGTTGCTTGGATCCTACTCCTTGGATCCTGTCTCCAAAATTTGTTGGCAGCGTACTTGGTTTTGCTGGGGTCGTTTAGCCTGGCATGTTCTCACCCGGGGTGCTCATCTCCTGGTACACGCTGCAGAACTTACTCCTGATTGTACTCTTGAACTGAGCAGATTGCTGCTCACAGAGCAGGCTAGTGTGTGTGAAGCCTGGGGAACACTCGCATTCACCCCAATTTAGGGAAAAACTTTTATACCCTGCACATGGAAGGCGTTGCACAGGTGCTTAGACTGGGCTGGACGAGCTGCTTAACAGTGTGATCAGTGTGGTGAAGCTTGTTGGGTGAATATGACGCGTCGGTTCTGTGTTATGAGTTGCCAGGAGCTCATTCACATGTGTACAGTATATGGGATGRGGTCGGCGTGGGAGAACCTGCCGCTCTCACAGGAGGGGGAGAAGGCAGGTTATAGTCAGAGAAAGGGCGAGTGTTGAGGCAGATACTTTGGTAATAGCATTCAGCTGTCTCTGGTACCGTCTATAAGAAGCATTAGGGACACAATTCATCTTCCAGGACCACAGACAATTATGGGGTGRGGAGCAAGAAATAGTGCCTGCGTGAGATGCCATCAGCATCCTGATCTGCCAGGGTCCTGGGAAGCCGGGCCCTGTGGCTAGAGTGTTCTGGGAGTGGGAGCCGCAGAGTCYCAAAGATGCACTCATTGCCTTTCCGTTGCAGTAAGCTGGCAAACATTGTGCATCAGCCAGAGGCCTTTCTCTGTGCAAAGATGTGCCTGAAATACCCAGCAAGGRTTTTTGGATTGGGTTCTTTCCATCTGCTGTTGCTACCATTTTTTCTCTCACTACCTAATTCCTCCCTCCTGCATTGCGGAGGCTTTCCTTTTCGCTCCTGTGCTCCTTGGGCGCGTTCTCCTGTCCTCTCTGGACACATTCTCTCTCCTACTCTTCCCTATCCCAGCCTCGCATCCTCCTCTCTGCTCTGAATGCTGTATCCCTCTTTCTCTGATTTTTGCACTGGAGGGACTCCTCACCAGATCCCAGCTGGCTGAATGTTATGCAGAGCAAAGGCCAAAGAGCTTGACCTGATTTAACTAATTTGATTTTAGCACCAGTTTGGGTTTTGAGGGAGCGATTTCCCCTGGCAGCATAAACCAGACCCTCTCTGTGTCCAGGCCTCGTTGCTGCCCTAGAAGGGCAGCGCCAGTACATGTCTCTTTCTGCCTGGAAATCCCAAACACCATTTTTAGAAAGCCTTTTCATTTTATTTATTTTCCCTTCTTGGCACAGACAGTGTCTGCGGATGGCGAACCAGCAAGGAGCTGTGTGCTGCTTGCCTATTACCTCAGGTTTAAAGCGTCTCTTCCTATCAAATGCAAAGCAGAAGAAAGCAGAGCTTTCATGCATTCTTTTTTTTCCCCCTCTTCCATCCGTTCTAAATTTATTTCCATGCCTTGCCGGTTTCAATCTGCATTTCCTGACCCTCTCACATCTCCAGTCACAGCCTGTGCTCCGAGCCTTCCTTTTGAGCTTGGAGTGAGTCGGGGGGGAGCACTGCTCTGGGCTTGGGAGGATACGATGGGGTTAAAGTGAAAGGCTTGGTTTTAACAGTATAATGTGTAACCCCATAATGACTTTAAATATTGATTATTTGAAGGCCATTAGTGCTTATTGTTAAAGAAAAGTCGATACTTTTTAAGCCTTGTGAACCATTTGTCTCCTGTTAAAGGACATATCAAATTTAGCAGCATGCAGTGCAAATCCCCTAATACCCTGCTCACAAGCCTCCAGCTGGCATATTGGGGGGCGGGGGGAAAAAGGGGGGTGGGGGAAGGAATATGCAGTAACACAGAATCGCTCTYTGCAAGGTAAGGACAAGGCTTATCAGATGTAATTGCCAGGGGCTAAATTCACATTCTCAGAGTATGGAACTGTAATTCAGCCCTTACTCTGAAAGGTGGAAGAAGAGGAGGAAGGAAATTAATGGGGGGTTGAAAGCTGATGTGTACCTGAGAAAGGATGCAAGGATTTGTGTTTTGGTGCACGTCTGTGTAAAAGCACAGTAGCCTTCTTTAAGGTCTCYGGGGCTTTTTCCTCTGGGGTTGCCAGTTCATTTCCAAGCCTTCTTGGAAGCAGTTGGCTGTATCTGTACCAGGCAGCCTGGGAGGGCTTCCCAGCTCTGTGCCAGGACACGACCTGGTCGGACTCCCTCCCTCCTGTGCCAGGTTTCCATGCCAAGGATCAGGCAGATGGGCTGGAAGGGAGCAGTGGCGGGCTCCCACAGGTTCCCCGCCTGGATGGCCAGGAGGCTGGGTTCCTGGGACAGCAGAAAGCGTCTGTCCTGCGTGGTAACGCGGGCGGTGCGAACCCCTGCTCCGCGGGGGCTCTGCGGCATGACCTGGGGAGTATCAGCCTCCCTGCAGGGAGAAGAGTCCCTTGCCCCCAGGTATTTATGAGCATACCTGCTTGCTTTCTAGGTTATCTGCTGCTGGGGACTGATGCTGAGCGTTAGGGGGATGGCGGGAGAGGTGCAGTGGCTTCTCCGTGTTTGCCCATATGCAGCTTCCCTTCTCTGACTTCAGGCCACAGACTCCACGGGTGTAAGAGTGCCAGTGGCGGGACCTTTGGTTGGCCCTGTTTATCTGGCCTCACCCACCAGCCTTGCCCTACGCCCGTGTTTGCTGGAGAGCTCCGGTGTTGCTGAGAGAACGACTCTGGGGTCTCCGTGTGGTCTGCTGTGTCAGGCAGGCATGATGACAGCGTGTGTAAATGTGTCTCCCTGAATTTTCTAAACCTCTGGACTCATCCCCAGCATGCGCTGTGTGTGTAACATAAGCAGTGACTGACCTCTCACGTTCCAAGTCACTCTTGATGCGTTTCTTACAACCCCTCTTACAACTACCTCCAGCCCCTTCCGAGCCACCGCAGGCTGCGGTGCTCGGCCGCGTGCCCGGCAGCGTGATCCGGTCCCGCAGCAATGCTTCGTCCTGCCACCCCCCCTTCCCCAGCCGGGGCACCGCTCGCCGGCCAGTCCRAAGTCTGAGTTGATCCCTGGCCCCGAAAGGCAGGGAAGCTGCACAGCTCTGATGAGAGGACAGAGGGAATGAACGGCAGGGTCTCGAGCAGATGTGAATTCCTCAGGGATCAAAGTTAGGCGCTGTAGTGCAGCGTTAAAGCACAAAAATAGCCTCTGATTAACACTGGGCTGCCACCAAAGGGAGAACCTTTTATTTTCCAGTGCCCAGTCCTGATCCCCATCAAACAGTATGCTTCCTGGGCACAGATTGTCTCTTCTTGGCCAAAATCAAGAAGCTCTCTTTGTCTTTAGCATTTCCTTCTCAGCTCTCTGTGTGCAGCCTGCACCTGGGRCTTCTGAGCATTGTTCTCTCTCCTACAGGATCCCCTTTTCTGCATTTACAAAAGGCAGGGAGGGCACGGCCGCCGCTTGCCTGGCCACGGAATGGTTAAAAACGACTTGATTTCCTAAATTGCTTCTTATAAAACGAACAGCACGTCTGCCAGGCTCGTCTCCCCATGATTACAGCTAATTACGATCGAACGGACACCTCCTAGCCCCCGTCATGCCGCTTTAATTGTCCGTTATTCATCTGCAGGCTGTCCGGGGTGGCAAAGCACTTGGCAGCCCAGCGACCGAGGCCTCGGCTAATTGTGAGGCCTCGGGGATTAGGGCAGGTGATTACACACTTCATGGTGTAATTACATAAGCATCGCTTGGCTGCTGCCCCGGCTCCGAGCCGAAGGTCACGCGCTGCGTTACCTGAGATTAATTGGAGCTGCCACTGAAGTGCGAGGTGCTGGCGGAGCGGTTATACGATTAGCATTAACATTTCAACAGCGACGGATCGATCTGTGGCTCTCCTCCAGACACAGCGAGCTGTGCAATTAGTTTAGAGGAGAGCTAGGGGAGGAAGGAGGAGGAAAGGAGGGATGGAGACAGCCAGGGGAAGGGGAGAAGGGGAGTAGAGGCAGACGGGAAGGGGGGAGGCAGAGACAGGCAGATGGGCAAGGGGTAGGGAGAAGGAGGAATTTCGGAGGGGAATCTCAGCCCGTTCTGCGCTGTGGATCGGCGTGCGGCGGTGTTTTGTAGCGGCTGTTGCGTAGAATGAGGGTAAAACTACGCCGGGAAGATCGAGGGAAAGGACGGGAATCCTTTCCTTGTCCACCTCATCCCCAAAGAGTCCTTGTCTGGCTTTTCGTGAGCCGTGGTGGTAATCCATCCCCAGCTGTGTGGGATGGGGGCATGGGGGGCTGGGATTCTCACGTTATCCCACACTCGCACGTCATCCCCCCACTGAAAGGGGGAGCAGGGTCGTGCGTATGGTCTGTTTGTTGCAAAGTCACATGCACCTTCTTGCTCCCTTTCTCTTGCCCTCCAGTCTCTCCTGAAGCAGATTTTATAGGGAGATACTGTAAAATTAAAATAAACGGCACAGCACTTGGCTTTGCCTCTAGATGCCCTAGTGAAGGTAATAATGTTGTAAGTGGCCATCAAAAGGAATTAAGAGACGTGCAGCCGGAAAGCAGAGATTTGCTTGCAGGCTCCCAGGGCAGATTTGACTAATGGAAGAGACCTTGGCTCTTATTCCCTTCCTGCTCTCTTTTTTTTTTTTTTTTTAACCTTTCTTTCCACCTGCCCTGCAAGCAAGCCAGCGCTACCTGCATTGTCCTCTTCCCCACCCCTCAAACCTGCCTCTTCCAGCTTACTTGCCACCTGACATCTGCTCTACCCGTTCTGGCCACCCCATCTCCAGTAGCACTCCTTTCCACCGACCCCGTAGCACTTCCTGCTCACATCCCTCTCCCCCTCTCTCCTCTCTGTGTCTTTCTCCGCCTCACTTACAGCTTTTCCCTCCAGAATTAAAGATCACCTGTTGTCCTAGCTAGGACACTGATTTTTTTTTTTTGCAAGGCATGCCAGTGATGCCTTCAGATCTTCCCAACCCCCTCTCCARCTCCCAAAACATAGAATGCCTTTTCGGTTGTAAGGTAGTTGAGAAAGAAACCCAAGCTTGCTGAGGGGACAGGCAGATGCAGCATCTTCAGCCTTGCCTTTCCTAGCCTTGGGCAGCCAGAAACCCTTTGAACAGCCCAGCTGAAAGGCCCCAGAAGCGAACRTATCAAGGTGGGAAGCATGTGGGACCTATGGAGTCCTGGTTGCTTTCTTCCCCTTCTGGTTCTGCTTCTTTTCTTTTTTTCTCTCCCTTTTAAAAGTTTTGCATATGGGTGAATAGGCATCTTTCTATCTCAGAACAGGCTCTGGTACAGCATGCAGGTCATCTGCAGAAGGGATGTTCTTCCTGAGCCAGGGCCCTCTGGGCACTGTGGGTGGAGCCTCCAGGTTTTCAACRTGAATTTATTTTCTGATTTCTGCAGGGAGATATCCCACCCACCGCCTCTGCTTTCACCCCAGAATGCACCCCATATTGCCCTGGGGCCCCACTTGAGACCTCCTTTCCTTGGGGTGCCTTCGGCTCTGTGCCAGACGCCAGGTGAGTGCGTAAGAAATGCTTGCAATCAGCCAGGGCAAGCGGGTRGAGCGAAGATGCGGGCTGTGACAAACTGTCCTTTAGCCAAACAGCCCAGACGTGTTTTCTGTGTTTCCCCATTGCTGTTGCGCTGACTTCACCCTTGTTCTGCAGTGATGGGAGCAGGTTGCCTCGGCTGCTCTCTCTTCTAATCCCTCCCGGGGTCCCATGTTTCAGCAGCAGGCTGCACTGCCTGGGGAGTGAGGGAATAGATGGGCTCTAGAACAGAAAGGCAGCTCTCAGCTGCCCTTTCCTGCTCAGTTAGCCCTCTGGGGAGCTGGCCCTGAGTTAGCAAAGAGTCAATGCTGAGATTAATAACCCCATATTATTGTTCTCCCTGTCCCCAGGTTACGGGTTCCTACAGCCGGCACAAGCAGAGATGTTTGCACGGCAGCAAGAGATGCTACGAAAGCAAAACCTGGCAAGGTAAAGAGCGTAGAGGGCTAGCCTGCCTGGGCTTGGGTTGGATTTTCCCTTCTCTTCCCTAGCAGCAGGCAGAGTAATGAGGGGTGCTGTGTTGGATGAGCTGTGCACAGGCGACAGAACGGTGCCCAAGTGAGACCAGTGGAAACCATGTGCGGRTGTGGAGGCGACGTCTTAATCCTGCGAGCTCTGGTTCAGCGCGGCTGGGCGTTAGCAAGTTACTCGCAGAGCCCCCCCCCCCGACGTTCCCTCTCTGCCTCTCCCAATTTAGGTTGGAGATGTCGGCCGAGATCATCCGCCAAAAGGAGCTGGAGAATCTCCACAGGCAAAGGCTACTGGCTGGTGACCCGCTGAGCCTGCATCCCGGCTTGCCCCCGGACCACCCGGCCCTGCGCAACGTGCACGACATCCCCGAGGGCCACCCGCTGCGGGAGGAGCTCTCCCGGAGGAACGCCATGCTGGTGCTGCGGCATAACAACACTCCCCTGCTCTCCCTCAACCCCAGCGTCCCCAGCAGTGCCACGCCGCCCAAGGAGCAGCCCCGGCGGGGCAGTCGGAAATCGGCACACCACCGCGCCGAGCCGCAGGGGCTGAGCGAGGCCAAGGAGCTGGCGGAGCCCCGGGCGCGGGATGGGGTGCCAGACTGTAACGATGAGGAGATGAAGGACTCTGAGAGCGACGCGGATGTGAGCGACGAGAAGCCGGAGAGCCTGAAGGCTGAGAGCAGCAGCTCGGCCGCTGAGCTGAAGGAGTGCAAAGAGACGGGCAAAGTCTGTGAAGGGGCCAAGGAGCTGGGTGAAGCGGCTGCTGGCCAAAATGCCCCCTGCAGCTCCTCGAGCGCCGAGTCCCCCAGCCATTTGCTTGGCCCAGGCATCAACAAAAACGAGGTGAAATATCTCCCGCCAGCCTCCATCCCACCGCCTCAGCCGCTGCCCTTCGGATTCCCTTACACGATGAGCCCGTACTTCCATGCAGGTGAGTGCAGGGGGGTCTGTCACCGAGTTACTGGCTGGAGCAGTGACGTGTTTTGCAGCATGCTGAAAGTGGGACTCTTCCCCCGTCCTGTTCTGCAGTGTGGTTGTAGTTTTTTTTTCCTCTGCAGGGAACCAAGCACCTTCTTTTAATTAGTATAAAGGACTCCGTTTGCAGTGAAGCAAATCAAGGGTCATAAAGAGGGCCAGCAGGGAYAAAGTGAGTCCCAAGCGCACGAGAAGGGAGATCACGATATGATGGACTAAGGGATCTTGCAATTGCTTGCACCTTCTTTGGAAGCCGTGTTTCAGGTGCCGTGGCTTCAGGGAGAGGCCACAAAAATTATTAAAGGCTGCAAGGTGCTGCCCTACAAAGTAAAGGGCCAGAAGTATTGTATCTCGAAGGGTGGCCTGAAAGGCTGTAAAGACTGCTGGGCTGTGCTCATGCGAATTCCGAGCAGTGGGGATTGGAAGGGGCCAGGTCGGAGAGAAACACCCAGATAGAGCAGGACAAAGGAAGGGAAGGAGAGCTTCCCAGGGTGACCTGGATCTGCCCTGCGTGGGCAGAGGCYGCAGGCTGGTCGCGAGGCTGAGGCTGTTCCGCAGGGAGAGGTGCAGATGGCACTGGGGACGTGCAGGGCTGGAGGGTGGCCGGCTGGTTCCCACGTGCTCCGTTCTCCCTCTGCGCATTGCCGTGGTTCGAGGAGGGGGAAACGAAGGCTAAAGGCTGCAGCGTTTTCCTCCCTGCCGAGTGTCATATCTGCGACATTTCCAGGGTAGCGTGTGAGACAGCACCTTTGGGATGGGGTGTCAAAGAGTTCCCCAGCAGTGACTTACACAGCTGCCCTTGGAGGTGTCGGAGTTRCCAGTGCTGTGCCCCTTTTCCAGGGCAGAGGTAGACGGGCTCTTTCCCCTGCCTGTGGTGTATTTCCCAGTCTCACAGGCACTGGTATAGCCGGATGGTGCCTGTTGGATGGGACAGGCAGGCGGGGAAGTCATTGCCAGATCTCTCTGGTCCCCAGCGGCGCAGTCCCTTGGGCTATGGAGATGGGCAGCAAAGGCTGGAGCCAGAAGGGAGCAGTGAGTACAGGTGGTATAAAGTGGGGTTTCAAACCCCGGTAGCTGGTCTGCCCAGGGGGTCTCCTGTGGGCAGAGCAGGGTGGCAACCCCACTAGCCTAGCTAAGAGCCAGAATCTGCCTCAGCTAATTACTTGGCTGAGCAATTAGCAGGAGGTAGGACCTCCTGCCACGCGGAGGAGGGAGAAAGGGGGGCATAGCATGTGGGTTGCTGAGGCTGCCTGTTTTCTATGCAAAGAGCTGCTGCGGTTGTGAACGTGGCTGCCCATCGCTCATTAGAGCTGCCTTCCAACCAGGAAGGAGGAAGCGATTTTTCTATGACAGGCAGGTGGCCAACATGATAAATATTCCTGCTGCCTTGGGCTGCTGAGGCTTCCTCGCAGGAGCCTTTTTCTCCCGGCCATTAAAAAGGGAAACGCACGGCTCTGTGGTGCTCATCGCTTGCGTGAGGCTCTGCAGGGAGGCCTGGATGGTAGATGGGTTTCTTCCCTCCCCCAGCAATGCGCGAGTTACTGTAATAGGCCATTTATTATTATCACTTCGAATTTTTATCACGATCGTGTCTTGAGGCCTCGGCAAAGATCAGGGCTGTGTTTCACTGCCCAGTTTCCAGGCACTCCTGATTTGTGGAGCCTGTTCAGAGCTGTAGGTCTTTTCCTGAGGGCTCTTTTGCTTTTGGCTAGCTTCACATGTTGTCGTGGCTGTTMATATTGCCTGTTTGCGGGACAGCAGCACTGAGTTTAGGCCCTGTTGTGCTGGGCACTGTACAACTCCATAGCAAAAGCTCTCACCTGAAACAGCCTTGGGAAGACAGGGCGTCTTGGTTGGTGCAGCAYAGGAGGTAGATGGGGGAGCTGGGAGTTCAGCAACTGAAATACTGAGGGCTGTATTGATCCAAATGCTGCGGGGATCGTGGGGTGTGCTGGGGTAACGTGTGTCGATGAAAAATGTGTTACTTTGGCCCTTGGGGAACACAAACCACCTGAAGACAGACAGACAGACAGCACTGCACCCGCCTCTCCCCCGGTGCCAGATAATTTCCGTAATCCGTTTTTTACACGAGGACTGCTCTTTTGGCCTGGGTGGTCACAACRTTGTGCTGTACGCCGGAGGCTGGTATTATAAAGTAACGACCTAAACGAGGCAGGTAACATGGCAGGCCGAAAGGAAGAGCCAGAGGGAGGAGAAGAGAGAAGTGGCTGGCTGAAAATGACCACTGAGTTCCAGGTAGTTCCTCTGGTCTTCGGCAAGGGGAGGCTCTTCCTTTGGAGGCAGAGAGCTGTTTTCTGTCCCTACTGGGAAGAATATCGATGAGGCAGCCAGAGCTGGGTCGATTCCCTGAGCTGCCTTCTGGGGATCTGGCGGCTGCTCGATGACCTCATCTCGTCAAGGTTTCAGCAGCCTTGCTCCCCTCCTCCTCCTCCCGCCGCCCCCCTCCAGCCCCGTCCTTTGGAAAAGGTGAAGGATGGAGTGTGCAGGAGGCTAAAATCCTTCTATCGATCCGTAGTCTGGAGAGCAATTAACGCAAGCCTTCCAGTGCCGCTCCGTGACCCGAGCCCTCTCCGGTGTGCGGGAAGGAGGGGGTGCATGCACAGGGAGGGATGGGAGAGGGGTTAGAGAGTGGTAGCAAACCYGATTAAAGCCATAGGTGGGCTGACTTCCAAGTGGGTTTGCTTTGTGCGCTGCTCTCCCGGTTGGCACCTGAATTGTCTCCTGAGATGCCAGGAGCAAAAACTCTCGTGTCTCCTTGGGGCAGAGACAGCCCCACCGCAGCCTGGCTGCTGGATTTGCAGCAGAGGTTTCCTTTACTGGGATGGCCAGAAAGGTTGCTCTCCCTGACCCTTTCAGCCTTTGGCTTCTCTTCTGAAGCAGCTGGATATCAGGAGGAGGGAGGGAAATTATAAATGGATTGCGGCATGGGTGGTGAGGGCTTTTACGTGGACACCTGTCTACAAGACGCTGGCCTGGGACGATGGATTCTTTTCAGTCCCTACACGCTGGGCCCCATCTGGTGAAATGCTCTGTAATCCATTACCAGTCTCTCGGACCATCATTTATCATAGAGCAAGACAGAGGAGGCCTGGCAGGGAATAGATGCTGCCCTTTATGCATCCTCGCAGTCCAGCAGGATCCAGTGACATGTCATTATTATAATAGAAGGTGCGTCCCTTCTAGCCACTTGGCACCTATTTGTTATCATTCTCCAAACTGCCAGAGCAGGGGGGTGAGTGGGTGCAGCCATGCACAGRGATGGAGCAGACGGTGCAGTATCTTCCTGAGGAAGGACAGGAGCCCTTCTGCTCTAAGGGACTTTAAAATCAGAAGGGGCCAGTGACTGGATGCAGTGTGCTGAGGGCTGGTCCTGTACTAGTTGCAAATTAGATGCACACTGAGGCCGGAGGGACCGCTGTAAGCAGCTGTTGTGTCCTCCTCCAGAAGTCCTTCCTGGGCTTATTCCTGCATCTGGTGACTTCAGACCGATGACGGAGCTGAGATGGGAGCAAAAAGGGCAGCGGGGGACGCCTGAACACCAGGCTCCACAACCCTGACTTCAGGGGTGCTGAGCACCCAGAACGGTGACTGAGTCTTTGGAGCTACTAGGGCTGAGCTCTGCTGCAGTCACCGTGAGATTTTGGGCTTTTCTGCAGGGAACAGGGGTGTTTTGCCACTAACTGCAGCGGAAATAGGTTTCCACCCTCTAGCTTTTCTGTGGCACAGAAATTGCTAATAGGCCAGAACCCAAARTATTGGTATTTACCTTCCCCCTCCCAAGAATATTTCCACCAGTCAGTCCCTGCTTCCCTGGTATAAACGGGAAGGGAAAACAAACTCTCCGAGATAAATATTTTGGCCATATTATATTTCTCTGCGTGTGGGTACGTGGAAAATATTTCTTGTTCCCATACAGCAGGCCCGTCTTGCCCTCACTCTTGGACACAGCAGGCTTACTGTGTGCGCATCTTGACCTCTCCCTTCCTTTCTTCGGGGGGCACGAAGAGACAAARGAAGGAAAACCACAGAGGAGAAAGGCTTCTGTGGGAGAAGCAGTTGCTAGCCCAGCTCTGCTGGCGATGTCGGTAACCCGGCAAACGATCCCGCRTTCGGTGCGCTTCCAGGATCGCCATCCTGTGCGCAGGAGCGGGACCGTAGGGAAGCTTGACGCCTTCCCCCTCATCCCTGCCGATGGTGAACGCGGCATCTGGGCTAAACCTCTGCCCATGCTGGAGGGGACCTGGCGAGCAGGCGTGACTGGCAGGGCCCGACCAGCCTCTCTCCGTGCAGGCTGAGGTTAAACCCCGAGGAGGGGGCTGGCTGGTGACTGGAGAATTCATTCCCAAGCACTGTCTTGCTGCAATTCAATCCTTGGCTTGCTTTTGGAATAAGGAAGTACCTAATTTTAAAGCAGTTGGCTGTTACAGTCGGATCCCCTCAGAGACGCTTGCTCTGGCTGCAGATGGAGGTGTCTCGCCCCAGCATTGACTGTGCCTGGAATAATTGAGTACAATTTCACTTCCTCTATTTACCAAGCTGCAGCCGCTCTTCCAAAAAGGAGAAAGAGAATTAACCCCCCACCCCGAGAAAGAGAAACCCTCCCCCGAAACAGCAAAAAAAAGGGAAAAAAGCCCTCAGCCATTTGGGTGTTTTGTGAATTTTAACATAAGCAGCTGTGAGTTTGTCTCCTGGAAAATGGAATGCAGTAGGAATGAGCATGAGGGCTCGTGTCCGTCTGTCTGKCTGGTGGCTGGGGGCAGCGAGGAGAAGGAAAGCGCTCGCTGGCTCTTTGGCAACGGCCTCCGCCTCCCGCGCCGACAGGCGCCCAGCTCGCAGGGAAGCCGGTTGTTTTCTCTGCAGCTGTTCACAGACACACAAAAGCATTTGAAGCTTTTTCTAGCTGGAAGAAGAAGGGGTGTGACGAGCGCGAGGAGCTGCCTGGCTTCCAGCGGGGTGCAGGGGGGCAACGAGCTCTCGGCGCGTCGGGGCCGGGCAGAGCCGTCCCGGGGAGCAGCACACAGAGCATCTTGCAAGCCTGGTGCTTACGGCGGAGGGGAGAGGGCCCTGTGCCTGCAAGAAGGAAAGATTGGGGTAGAGACTAAGGATGTGAAGAGGGCGTGAGAGGTCTGGTTGTCGTCCCCAGCGAGCGCCCTGAGGGTCCCTGGTAAGAAGCGCCGGCGAGGAGGCCTGCAAAGACGTGCCAGCCGGAGTCCCGGAGGCGTGGGGGGAGAGAGGGACAGCCCCGTCCCTGCTCCAGAGGGACAGGTAGAGCTGGCAGAGGCAGCAGCCCTCGGAGGGCTCCCGTCTCTCCCCACAGCTCCAGCCAAGACGTTCTGGCACCGGAGCTGGCACTCGCCTGTTGGCGCTGGCCCGCGCGTGTGAGGAGACGCGGGCTCGAACCCGGCTGCGAGCAGCGCCTGCCCCTCTGGCCGCGGGAGGCTGACGGTCCTTGGGGGGGGACGCGCGTCGAGTCCCCAGTGCTGCGCGGGGCGGGGGGGCTGCAAACGGGGCATTGCCCACCCCAAGAGGAGGGGGCCCGGCGGGAGGGGGGAGCGGTGGTGCAGCTACGGGAGCGGTGCGGAGGGTGAGGCTGGGAAGGGAAGCGGGGAGTTGGGAGCGGAAACGTAGTGGAAACGATTACATAGCGTCTGACCGCTGCTTGGGCGGACTGCTGTTGTTTTAAAAGTGTCTTATTGGTACGATGACTTCCTCTGTAAATCCTGTCCTTTTCCTGTTACTTTGGCCTGTGCTGGTGGCTTTGCCAACTAGCTGGGGGGGACTCGGCGCGTGGCTTTGCCGTTTGCTCTTTCTGCGCCTCTTGCCTCTGACCTGCTGCGTTCCCCCAGGGAGCCGGCCGCTCCCCCTTCTCTGGGCTTGTGCTCCCCACCGTGATTTTGTTGCATCCCGCTTTATCTTGTCATTTTTTGCAGAAGTGCTATCCCACCTGCTGTGGACAGGAGCAGAGGAGTCGCAGCAAGGGGTTACGTCCATGGTGCTGATCAAACGCCTCAGGGAAAAACCTTAAGCCTACAGAACAGATAATTTTTGTCATGATAGGCCCCTGGGAGAAATATTTTTTCTAGTAATTTGTTGCTTCGTGCCCTGAAGCGTAACAGTTTATACCCCTCATAAACTTTTTCTCTACCCACTCTAATCATGGATGTTCACATCCCTAGAAATGTCCTCTTGATGTCTTGGTGTAAATGATATCATGCAGCAGTGAGTTCCACACGTTAATAAGGCCTTTCCCCCCCACCCCCCACCCTGAAGTGGTGTTTTCTGGAACTAGGTTTCTTCATTACTTGTTTTTGCATTTTTCCTTTTACGGGCCACAGTAGATAGGAGTTACCTGGCTGGCGTTTCTCTCACCGTTTCTTACTCTCTGTGCCTCTCCCCCAGCTCCTCTCGGCTCCGATCTGGTTTTCTCCCCACATGCATGTCCTGTGCTGTCAGGCGCGGGGGGGGGGGGGCTCTCTTCCACCCTTTTGGAACCCATCACCTTCGTCTCTGCTGACAGGGCTGGGACCTGAACCGCTGTTGCGTTTCGGAGAATTGACATATCGGCTTGAACTGAGCTGTGCTATCTTCGGAGTGTCGCGGGGGCTGGCAGGGTCACGCCGTCACCCGTCAGACACCGGGCCAGGAGAGGTGCCCAGCTCCTGCGGCGGAGCGGAGGGCAGCGTGTTCCGAGGCAGCGGCTGTGTTGGGGCAGACCGATCCGATGGATGTTTCAGGCTGGGGTGGGTTGAAAATGAACATTTTGAAAGAGCAGGAACGTTCTCCAGTGATTCACGCTCCGGCAAGGCAGTGGGCCACCAGGGAGAGGTGCTGGAGCTGTTATCATTCGGAGCACGTAGCCAGGAGAAGGGCTGGGAGAAAGAAACCCACAGGGCAGTCGGAGTTTTCCGCTTTGCGGTGCATGTGGAGAAACACTCCTTCAGGGTTTTTTCTTTTCTCTCCCCTCCCCCCATTTCTCCCCTGCAGCTGAAGAACATTAAACACATGAAATGCATTAGCTAGGATTTTTCCTTTCCCCTGCCCCCCTTTCTAAGCTGGGGACCTCCAGGAGGAAGAGGCCTATGAATTGACCCTGCCCAGTGCTTTAATTGACAGGTCATTAAAGATGAATGTGTGGCTAGAGAAAAATACTCAGATTGCAGGCTAGTTGTTGTCCGTGTGGGATTTTAATGATTTATGTTTCTTTCTCCTCCCCTCCTTCCTACCCCCCAACTCCAAACAATCCAGGCACCATGGGAGGTCTGTTTCTGGATGGTGAGGAAAGCCCTGCGCTGGAAGACATCAGCAAATGGACGGTGGAGGATGTATGCAGCTTTGTGTCCAACTTGTCTGGCTGCACCGAGTACACTCAGGTAAATCTCTTACAGCCTCAAGACCGTCACGGGAGGAACGTCCTCCCTGCCAGCCCCTGTTCTCTCCCTCCCATCTGTGCCTGTTTTACTTGCACTGTCCATCCCAGGAGAAGATGTATCTCAGAGCCCTGTAGGGCCTGAAGGTTTTTGCTTTTTTTTCTAGAGGATTGCTAAATAGTTACTTGCTGCCAGTGAAGACCCCAAGAAGGTGTGTGATGGGCCTGGCAGATGGATAGCAATAAGGAGAGAGTCCAGCAGGAGAGGATGGGGGTAGGGGCAAGGTTAGGAGTGAGCATTTTGAGTTGCGGGGTTGATCGTGGTTAGTGGCTGTCGGTGTCACTTCTCTCTCGCTGTCCAGCTCATGCTTTTAGAAGCTGCCCTGTGCTCCATCGCAGAGCTGGACGCAGCGGTGGCTTTGTGCGGAGCAGCAGCACTGTGGGATGGGMTGCCGGGTGGTCCCTGGAGCGGGGTGGGCAGCTTGCGGTACCAGCCAGCCCGGCCGAAGGTGCTGCGTCCTCTTGCTGCACCCCRAGCGTTGTGGGGCAGAGCAGGGCTGCGAGAGACCCCGCCTGCACGAGTGTGGAAGTAACCTCCATGCTTACACTGTAGAATGATGCTGACTGTGATTTTTAAGCTCATTATAGCAGAGTGGAAATATCCATTGGTACCAGGGGCTTCTTAAAGCCTGCTCAGTGTGAGGTCACGAGGTGCAATGCAAAAACCAACCCTGTGTTTTTGGCTTCCGCATCTGCTAGAGTCCGTTATAAATGCCCCATTGAGAGAAGGCACCAACTGCGAAGGCAGAGATTCCTGAGCTGCCTGGGACAGCCTTGTAAAGAGGATATAGTGTGCGCAGGAGGGAGGGACTGAAAGTAGCAGAGATAGAGAGGCAAAGGGCCAAAGTTCAGGACAATCCAGCCTTTCAGCAGAGAGACATCCTAGGCTGAGAACAGGTCTTGAAAGGGAGGAAGGAGAGCAGGAGTTGAGCTTTCTGGACATGCCACTTCGAGAGGAGCTTCCCTGACTGACAGCTAAGGAGCGCAAAGCTGTGCTTTGACATCCAGGCCGGCTGAAATCGGATTTCTAAAAATCCGGGACCTCCCCCTCTTTGGCCCTTGCTGTCTCTCCATTAGTTGCATTAGGCAAGTGTCCTCTCCCAGAAYTTACGCCCGCCCCAGCCGTTCTGAGGAGGGTAAAGCTCAGCACCCCGCTTCTGCTGGGACCGCCTGCTAGGAGAGCAGTGTGCGTACCTGCCTGCGGGGAAGCGATCCCCATTAGGTTACGCTGATTTGATAGCGTGCCCTGGGGAAAGGTGCGTGCTTTTGCATCCCTCCGGAGGGGACGGGGAAGGGCAAACCTGGAGTTGCCCCACACCTCCCCCTGCCTGCTCAGGTGACGGGATAATGTCCTTTCCATCTAAAGTCTGTCCTTCCTTGCCCCCGAACCGTGATGTTAATCCCATCGCGACATGCTTTGTTAAAACCACCTGTAAAACCAGCGCTGCTTTGGAGCAAACGGCTGYGCGTGCACGCATGGGAGAGGCAGTATTTAGGAAGGTTAATGCTTGTTGTTATAGAGATGGGGGTACATGTAACGTTCCCCAAGAGGAATGACAGAGATTTGGGTTGTGCTTGGGAGTGGATCAGGGCGACTGGGTGCGTGGAAGAGGGAAGGGTCAGTTTCTGATTATGGAGAGAGGGAGGGAAAGGACAGTGGTTAAAAAAAGATGACGGATGGGTGTTTGGAGTGAGAAGCAGCAGGTCTGCGCGTGTAGAGGGGAGTTCGGGAGCTGGGTTTAGCGACGATGATAAGGGGATGGGTGATGGGTTCAGGAGCGTACGTGTGGGCTGCAGTTCATGTTGAAGAGAGCTCAGGCAAAAGGCTCTAAACCCAAAATATACAGCTGCTCGCATTCTGTTACCCCCCACCCCRAACAGTGTGCTCTTGCACTGGTGGTATTGCAGTTTATCTGCATTCCTGCRTTGGGGAATGAAGATCGGAGTTGCCTGGAAGCTTCTGAATTAGGCCAGTAGGAAATGTGCAGAAATCTTTAACACAACCACCTTGCAGAAGGATCATCCATTTACACTTTCCATGCCAGCTCCTGGTATACCAGTGGGGAAGAAATCAATAGCTTGCTGAGACAAAGGTTCAGCAATCTTCTCGGTGCATTGCAAACAAAATGTTTTACGATAATGGGAGCTGCTGTAAACAGCCTCCTGTCGTGGCCTTGCTATGTTGCATTATGTAGGGATTGCATGGCTTAAGGGATGATGCGTTTTTATGCACTATGGTTATATGCTTAACGGGTTTTTTACTATGTGAAAATGCCAGCGTTCAAGGGCGACCCAGCTCTAAACTGCAGAGCTGTCTGTGTTCTCTTCTCCAAAACCGCAGCTGCCGGGGAGGTCTGGCACTGGTCTGCAGGCTTCTCCTGCCAGGAAAACCCAGCAAGCGTTTGGTGGTATGCTGCGCATTTAGAAACACGTTTCAGACAAACAAGAGAATTTCAGCAAAAACAAAAGTTGCCGTGCCCGATTTCAGCCCTTGACAATATTTGGCTTTGTCCCGGCAGTGGATCAAGACCTGGGGGACACCCAAGGGGGATGCTTTTCTCAAGTTAAGGCTTTTTGAGGGGGGTTTTAGTGCCGAGCAAAGGGAGGCTGTTGGCTCCMAGCCACATTGGCTTCAGAGGAAGGAAGAGAAATCGGTATAGTAAGTTTTGCTAGGTCAAAGAGCAGAAGCACATGCTGTAGTCATGAGCAGCTTTGCTGGTGGAGTCCAGCAATAAAAAAACACTTGCAACAGCTCAGCTGCCTCGGCTCTACCAGCCACTGCCGCTCTCCAAAGGGGTGGCTCTGGGCTGAAAAAGAAGCCATTAGAGTGAATTGAACTCCCTGAACTCCCTCGCCATAGTGTTTAGTAATAATAACGCTAATCGTGAGCCACTGCATGGAGGGACGAGCAGGATCAGGCCCCGCGGACAGTTCGTTTGGGCGAGCGTATGAGCTGGGGTGTGAAAAAATGGGATGGAGTGGAGGTGTGGCTTAGCAAGGAAAACCAGGCATCTGACCGACATACCTCACAGAACCACGGGGAACCTGCCGGCTAAATTACCAGATGATGGCAGTTTACTCTTGAAGTATCGAGCCTGTACGTCCAGAATAAACACCCAGGGGAGACTGGTGTAGCCCTGCTCTGTATATGAAGAATGGAGCAATAAGACCACGTATCCAGACCTTAACCTTTGTAACGCAGCACGTAGTAGGTGGAAAACTCTTGTATGACCCTGTCATTCGAAATAGATAGAGGCAAAACGAAGTGTTTTTTTTCTGTCCTTAAGAACRTGTTAAAATGGTATAGTTTTGCATGGCTGGGTGTATTAGAATGTGTTCCTGTGAAACTGCCATTTTTATAAGACTGTACTAGCCCTGCTGTCATTTCTGTGATTATATGTACGCACATCACCAGGTTCTGCGTCACTCAACTAACAGGGAGAGGGGTAAGAGACTTGCTGCATTAATGGAAACTGGCTGAAAGGCCGCTGCAGTTGACTCAGTAGGATCGTACCGCGCTCAGCGGTACCGCTTGGCTACCTCAGTCAATACAACGGCACTGCAATTGTTTATTAGTCCCTGTTCCTGGAAGTSTTGGCCAAGGACAAAGAAAGGGCCTAGTTGCTAAAACAGACGGGGGAGGGGGGCTCGTCCTCCCTGAGCCCAGTTGGTGTTCTGGGTCATCAGGAGTCGCTGCCAAGCGGCACGACAGGCCGCGTTCTCCAGGCTGCTCGCACGTTCTGGGAATGGTTGTAATACACGGCAGGCAAAGGAGGAGGAGGGGAATAAAAAGAAAAAAAAAAAGAGTGCAAAACTGAGTGTTGCACATGAATCCATCTAACCTGCAGAATGTGCTCCACAGATCTGTTTATGTATTTTGCCTGGAGACTGTTTTGGAAATTAGCAGCTTTGAGAAGGAAATGCATGAACAAGCAAGTTCCTCCTTTTCAATTGCATATGCCTCACTGAAGACTGCAAATACTTTTGAAGTCTACAGGGTCAACTTTTTCCAAATATCCACACAAGTGTGAGTGACCTAGGATTTGCCAAAATTCAGATTCTTATCTTTTCTCCTATGTCTTCTTGCCCTTTTTTGGAGTTGGGATAGGGCCCCTGGGCATGTCACTCTTCTTTCTCAAATCCGCTATCGTATGCCATCAGCTGGGCTTACTTAGGTCAGCTGTTTTGGTTGCTAAACCTGGGGACATTCCCCAGAGGAAAAAAAAACTTCATGCCCCATCCGAACGTTTAAAAAAAAAAAAAAAAAAAAAAAATTGCTTTATCTAAACTGGCCCAACCAGCCCTAATTCACATTCCTACATGTCTCCTTTTACGTGTTGGCTCCTAGCCGTGGATACAGGATTGTACGTACCATTAATATGGGCCTACTTCATCACTGAGGCTCTTGGTCTACCTTTTCCACGGCACCCTTCTGTGCAATGGCRAGACGAGCGCATCAGATGATAGATACATCACCGGCATTTCTAAGCCTGGACCTGTGTTCTGGTTTCTTGCAGGTATTCCGAGAGCAGGCTATTGATGGCGAGACCCTGCCCCTCCTGACAGAAGAGCACTTACTGAACAATATGGGGCTGAAACTCGGACCTGCACTGAAGATAAGGTCACAGGTAGGAAAATTCCCGATGTAGCAGCAAGTGGCACGCTTTAAAGTTGTCCCTAGCTGGAATAGGGCTGTCAAGAGACCTGGTTTATTGAATGTAATTTATCAAGCAATACTCGTTTGTTTATTTATTTGTAATTCTGGTTTCAAGAAGGCTTGATCGGTC
Organism: Oceanodroma leucorhoa; assembly: GCA_030449065.1. Lineage (NCBI taxonomy): Eukaryota > Metazoa > Chordata > Aves > Procellariiformes > Oceanodroma > Oceanodroma leucorhoa. The sequence goes on along the minus strand of JASVER010000040.1, from coordinate 4,246,733 downwards.
CTCCAAAATGTTCCACATCCTCGTTTGCAGCCAGTCACATCATGACTCTTTCAGGAAGAAAACACGGACAGTATTCAGTGTCCGGGGGCAGAAGCAAATAGTTCAGGACAAGTGGTGGGAGGGAGTAACAGGGATGCAGTGGGAAACTCCTAAAATGGACCAGCTCCTGCTAGAAAAGACACATTAGGCTCTCCCCACAAATACCGGCCAGGAAAGAAAAGCTGCAAACAGGCGAGGCAAGGTAGATGGTTTCACATCAGCTGAGCCTGAAAATAGTCATCCCGAAGTACCCAGAGTTACCCGATGGGTAAAGCCATCTCCGGAACCCGTTGTGTCTTTTTTCTAGASGGGATGCAAGTCCTTTTGCTGCTCRTTTTCTTTGTAACTAGACGGCTCTTGGCAGTTCTCCTTTTTAGTGAGGCTTGAAGCACAAATGCATTTAACACGTCTCAGCATCATCTGTTGATTACTTTCCCTCCCCAGTGAGTAATGGACCAGCTCTTTCCCTTCTCTGCTGTGCTAGTAATAGACTTCTGTAACATTTTTATCTCTTGCTAGTCATAGCTTACTGGTCTTGCTGATGGGCCGTGCCACCCYCCATCCCCCCTCGTGCTATTCGTTTGTGTTTTGGTACACTGGAGGTAGAAATGGTATTTGCCTCTGTTGATGGTGGTGAAGGTCTCTCTTTTAGGGRAGGGGACTGTATTGCCTTCTCAACAGACTGGTTTGCTGTTGGGCCCTTATAGCGATGTTTCTTCTTCTCAAAAGACCTTTTTTTTTTTTTTTTTTTTCCCTCTCTCCTGTGTGACTTGGCTCCCAAGTCGCTGCCTGTAGAGGTCTGCTCTCCTAAAATTGCTTTGCCCTTCTCCTGCCTTCCCTAAGCTGGCAGTCATGGTCATGGGGACTTCTAGTTCAGGTGCCTCCACTTCCCCTTGGTTGGACTCAACTCTAGGAGAACATCTCTGCTAGCCTCTTTTTTTTTTTTTTTTCTATTTAATGATCAGAAAATGGCTTCTGACACATGTCAAGAACAGGCTGTTCTAGTGTGTTCCCTAAGGGATTATGTCATGCAAATAGTTATGACAGTAATGTGCATGTGCACATACATGGGTTGCACAGATAGTAACTATTCTGGCATAGTTTCCCTAACCCACAAGCTATACRTTTGTTACATTATGTTAAAACAATAAGAGCAACTTTACTACTTTCCCTACAGCCCTCACTGTTTATGAGGGGTCTAATAAAAAGGTTCTGTGGGCAATTGTTCCCTGTGGGTCAATTCAGTAGGAAATAAAACTCTTATGTTTCTTAAAAACAGAGAACGCCAAATAGCTCACAGACATTCTTAGCTCGGATTTGCTGGGGGGAATATGAGATATGGGCTGAAACTAGAAAAACCCTGCTTCGATTTAATCAATAGTGTTTAAAGTTCTATAATAAGGCATGGTTGGGCGGGGGAGTAAGTGGGGAGCGAAGTCCCGATGTTGCTAACTGAATAATGCCGCGGTTGTCTGGTTTGAACACAAGCCCGTGTTTTTGTTTAAGCTTAAATGTGAAACAGCTGTGTAGGTGCTGGAAAGTTGTGGGGCCTTTGGCCCTTGCTGGGAGGCGAGAACTGCTTCAGGAGAGTTTTCTTCGGTACTGCAGAAGAAGGGAGAGGCTGCAGGCTTATAGTTTCCTGTGCAGTTAACAGCAGCCACCCTGTAGCCAGATTTTTTTTTTTTTTTTTAATTCCCCCCCCCTCCCTCTTGCTGTTGTCCCCGGGCCCCTCGGCCACCTTAAAGCACTTCTTGCTCTTCAGAAGTGGACATCGTGTACAGTCCTGCCAGACAGTACCCTGGGCTGGATTAGCAAAAGGAGAGCAGGAGAGTTCTATCAGATTGTCCACCCCGGGGTGCCTGTTAATGAACTAACAGGAGCGGCAGGAATCGGTCGGCCCGCTTCACCGATACACCCTCGCCTGAAGGCAGCTGCAGACAGGCACGTCCCCAAAGCCTCCTGTCGCAGAGATGACCTAGGACCCGCTGCTTACCACCACCCTGCTCCTCATGGAGGGGATGACCTGGGGTCCATGAAGGATGAAGAGCACTATCACAGTTGTCCATGCAGCCCTATCTAGCCCAGGTAAACAGGCTCCATGTTTCCATCGTCCCCCCAGGGAGACCGGATTAGTTCAGGTCAGAGGCTGGACTTGGTTCAGCTTTGGGTTGCACACTTCCTTTCAGCCCGCACCTCAGCGAGGCCTTCGGTCTCGTTCTGGCCCAAGAACGCAGAGCAGGACCACCGGCAAACCACAGCGCAGGAAAAGGGCCGGCACTACAAGGCCCAGCACAGCTTTAGCCCGAGATGTGATCTAGGGTAGACCTGGCAGTTCCAGCTGAGGCCGTGCACCAAAGTGCCCGGTATAGCAGAGCTGGGGAGCWCTACTGCAGGACAGAGTCTCCTTTAGACGAAAGGAGAGAGGAGGAAACCTTCCCTCCTCTGCTCTGGTAGGTCACCAAGGGGTGGTGTGGTTTGTTTTTTTTGTTGGTGGATGGGGAATGGTAGCTTTTCTGTCTGCAGTTCATTTTGGCGTACAGAACCTGGGCTTGCTGTGTGAAAATGCACCTTCTATGGATTTCCAAAGACAGTTTGTGCACATTCTCATCCCTTTTTGCCCCCCCCTGCATTTATTTCCTCTTTTTTATTTTTCTTTTAAATAGGTCGCCAAGAGAGTGGGCAGAGTTCTGTACATGGCAGGCTTCCCCATGGCTTTCCCACTGCAACCTCCTGGTTTACGGCCACCAGAGCGGGACCTGCCCCCGGCTGATCTCCGGCCGTCCTCCACAGGCAGCGTGGCCTCCCCTTTCAGCAGCGGCCTGCCCTCCGCCAGCCGCGTCTCACCAAAGCAGGAAAACGGAAACCCCTCCATCATTGCTGGGATCAATGACACCACGAAACCTCCATCTTAACTGCGGGACAGCTCTTGACTGCTTCTGGAACTGAGAATCAGTTGAACAAACTGAAGGTAATGCATTTTGAGAGACGAGGAGAGCCTCCCTCAGCAGTGTGAGACATAGGAGTGAGAAAGGGAGGTTTTTAATTTTTTTGGATGCATTTGCTTTTTGTTTAAAAAAAAAAAACAAAACAAACCACAGACATTTTAAAAACTGTAAAAAGGGAAGGAAAGAAAAAACATCCAAAGATGTACTGAGACAACGCAAGTGAAGAGAAAGAAAATGATTCTGGAGGTTGTCAGCAGCATTCCCATGCCCTTTCACACCCCTTCTCGCTCACCAGCCTGGGATGGAGAGCCGTGGACAGGGAACGAACGCTGTTCTTTGCCATCACAGAAACATGGCTTTCAGGAACTTCCAGCTGTGACTCCTCGCAGGGAAGGGGAACRGGCCCTGCTCCTCCCAATGGTACTCAGCACCCCTGAGCAAAAAAACCCATCAAAAAATGAAACAACCACCTTCCCAAGTATCTCCTCCTCCCTGGAAACTGTACTCAGTTCCTCATTCAGGTGTCTATGCATCTCTAGCAACTTTGAAAACAATACCAAAGACAGACAAAAAAGAAAAAAGAAAAAAAAAAAGAAAAAAAAAAAGGCAAGTTCCGGTCCATGTTTACTTCAGTGTGGACGGTACAGCACAGGCGGCTCAGTGCTGTCCCACGGGCTAGGGGCTGCGCTCTTCCCTGGCACGTTGTCCCTTTCAGCACACACAGAGAACGGACTCTGCCTGTGCTCCAGCCCTGCAGAGGTTTTTTTGGGTTTTTTTTTTCATTAGATGTTTTGTTTTAAAGAGAAGAAGAAAAGAGTGTGTGCTTTGGTGGGAYGGAGGGTCACAGGCCTCACTCCAGTGTGGCCCCCTCCCTCCTTCACGTGTACAACAGACTCATTTATACGTTTGGGGTGGGTTTTTTTGTTCGTAGGGTTGGTTTTGTTCTTTTTAAAGCCTTGTTACAGAGGTGGATGTAGTTGCACATTCTGGCCTGCTGTGGACCATGAGACGGATACCTGTGCGTTCCCAGAGGAGGGGGAGGGATGCTGGGGGATTCAGGCTAAAAACAATGGGTAGAGTTTTTACTACTGTGAATGAGATGGTAACTCCTGGGGGCGACCTCCTGTGACTTGTACAGTTGTGAACAACAATCACATGTGGTACTTTTTTCTCTCTCTCTCCCCCCCTCCCCTTTTTTTTTTTGTTTAAACGTTGCACGTGCTACCGTTTTTCTTACAAAATAGCTTGGTGGTACATTAGCTTCTTTATATTGTAAAAAAAATAAAAAAAAAGTCATTATCCATCACATCACGATAAAAATGCTTTCCAGCAATCAATTTAAATAAAAAAGAAAAACACTTAATTTACAAATGGTACCTAGCTTCCTGAGCTCCTTGCAAGTGGTTGCTTTACCCAAGAAGTCTCCTTTCTTTCATCGTGTGTACACTGGGGCCGTATGCCTTACCGCTGGTGTTGGTAACTCTYGGTGCATGGGAGCTGCTACGTTTCTGGCCTAAAAGCCAATCTGAGGGTTAGTTCACAGCTGCTAAAAGGCAGATAGCACCTTCCCCAGCTAAGTTGGAGAAAAAGGAACTCAACTCCCTTCTCTTTTGGAGGAAGAGGTAAGTTAAACTCTTTTTCTTCTGGTTGRGGCCTTACAATTCTCATCTTTGCAGTCACGTCCCAGGCTCCCGTATGTGATTGCCTGAAGATACAGGCTTTACCAGCTGTAGGGAACCTCAGTCTTGAGCACTCCTGAAACCCCTAATGAAGCAGCAGGTGCTTTGGCCCCCTCACAGTGGGCTAGAAATGATAATAATAATGATAATAATAAAACTTAATTACAAATGTCTGAGGTTACTTCCTCCCCCTTATGGGACGAAGAGTATCTGGATGCATGGCTAGGAAGGGCAGGTCTAGTAATTACTGTACCTGCAGCTGGGAAAAAGAAACCCTCTCTATTCCTATCCTGCCGCTAAGCTCCAAAAAGACGTAACAAACTCTGAATGAAGCAAACACCCCACCACACTACAGCAGTAATTACCTGTGCGGTAATGATGTCTGGAAGCAGGAAAGGAGCAGCTCTCAGTGTAGGACAGGAAGAGCATAATTAGCTCTTTACGTACACCGAGTTGTTACCACTTACACGTGTGGGTGAGAGGGAGACCGCTAGCCAGGCCACAGCACGTTTGAGTTTTTATGTGCAATAAGGCAATGTTTCTGAGCTTCTGACGCCATGAAAATAGAACTTTTAAAAAAAAAAATGAGAAAGGCTGTTCTTTTAAAATGTTTTTWWAAAAAAAAGAGCATCTTGTCCTCTTGTGATGTGCAGGAGTAAGGATGCCTGGAGGGGAACACGTAGGCAGTGCAGAAGGCAGAGATGAACAGGTCTGTGCAGGCAGCTYGGCCACCCCTAGTGCTGACAGACAGCTACTGACCTCACTGAAGGGGGGCAGAGAAGAATAAAGATCGTATTTAGTCCCRTCTCTCTCTCTCCTTTTCCAAAAATCTGCATTAACAAATAACAATGCTTTTGAAGGGCACAGTTAATTTTCAGGAGTGATTCTGTCAAATATGCCCTGAGAATACTTAACTTCTCTTACCTCTCTCAGCAAATACCCTCTCCTTCCAGTTTATTTTCCAAAGAAACACGCTAGCTGCCAGCCCTGCACACTAACAGTGGTTGCAAGAGATAAGCTGTTTATGTTTTCCCAGCAGATCGCAAATTGCCCTTACCCACCTTGAGCTASACAGTGTCCTCCCAAAAGCACCACTCCTACAGGAAGACACGTAATGAGCTGCATCTAGAAGCTGCCCAGGTGATGCAGTGGTTGGCTTTGAGGTAMTACAGAAAGGCTGAGTGCCCAGCCAGCCTGCAATCACCACTGCTGTCTTCAGGGCTCACAGAACAAAACTCTGTTCACCACCAGCATCAGCAGCTAGGACCGGCCCCAGAAAGAGGCGATTTTACGTCACTACAGATAACCGTAGGTCGGTTACAAAGCACAGGCTCAGACTTGTCCCTTGTTTTCGCCAAGCAAATGTATCCTGGGCAAATCCAACAGCCGTCGCAAAATGAAAGTATGTTTCCTACATTATTAGTTTTGCCTGTTCTTACTCCTTCCTGCCTGCACAACCTCCCATCTCTGCCCCCCCCYCMMTATCCTAAGGCGCTTACTTAAAGTTAACTTCTTTAGCATGCTTACAGCCAGCTTGATTGAACTGACTGAGCATCAACTTAGCTGATGTTGCTGATAAAGGCTTCCATTTGCGGTGAAGACACAAAGCTCTGAAACTGTCTGTGCAATCCTTAAGCACTTCCTGGCAAACAGGAGGGTTTGGTGAGGGCCCCRGAGCAAAATATGGGGCGACAGGGGTGGTTGGCTGAACAGACGGGAGGAGCCTTAGACAAAAGAACTTGTCCTTCCCTTGGTCAGCTCACTTACGCTCCAGCAGGAGCTGAAACTGAACCCCATGCTATTTAAAGCAGCAGATTTTAATGAGGGCTTTTTATTACCTATGCTGAGCAGTTTTACTGGCCTTGACGTGACCACAATTTTACTGTTACCAAAAACATAACTGGTAGAAAAAGCTTGAAAGTCCAAGTAGCGTCTCTGCTGCGTCACTGAGAAAGTCCTTGGTGGCACCTGGGGCTGGCCTCCCACCCTCCATCCTCCCCAGCTCTTACCACCTCTTTGAGAACCAGCTGCAGGCGCTGAAGGCTGGGTGATCCGGTACGCAGCAGCTCTGTGAGGGATAAGCTTGGAGGGGGGGGTGGCTGTGAGGGGGCTCAGTCATCATCAGAGAAAGCCAAGTCCTCCACAATGTCCTCTTCTCCTTGGGCTAGCTGCTCGAGGTCAGATCGTGACATCCCACGAGTGCAGCTCCTCTGCTTCCGTGACCCTTGGGAAACCCGAGCGGCTTCCTTGTCTTCCTCTGTGGGTGGAAAGAGCGAGAGGTGTAAATCCTGCTTTACTGGGAGTGAGAGTCAGGCGAGTCGAGGCAACTCATTGCTAATTAATCCCAGACACTCATTAATTTATTGGCGCCACTGCAGCTCGCAGATAGTGGTAGGAGAGCGCTGCAGGGTGCTCGGTACAGCACTGGCTCTGAAGTACTCGGGGCGACAGGAGAGGAGGCCTAACGAACTGTGGTGCCCGAGGCAGAAACACAAAATAAGAACTGGGGGCACGAGACAGGCAGTGCCTCCAAACCTTCAGCCCTCACAGCTTGGGTCAGTCTTCCTCACGAGAGACGTCAGGCTGGGCATTAAGAGCTGACAAAAAGAAGCTGTCGTAGGTAACGGCAAGACTCCCAAACGCAAAACTAGCCCCAAGCTCCCTCCTTTTTGAAATGATATTTTAACACTGGGGAGCACAAGTGAGAACTGGTTTCTRGGGGCTGTGCAGGACTATACGTGTCCTCATTCCCAGTGCCCTTCCCTCTCATTCCAGCAGCGTGGCTTGAGCTTCCTACACCTTGCTTCCAAAGGGGGCCCTGCGGACCATCTTTCTTAGGCTCTACCAGCAAAGCATCTGCTCAGCACCAATTCCTACCGCCGGTCTTAGGCCCACGGCCTCTCACAGGTTGTGGAGGGCRGCAGCAGCAGCCGCTGTGGGACGGGGCTGCCTCTCCCTCAGCACTCCCYGGATCAGCTGCCAGGCTCTGCCAGTTCAGCCCACTCGCCAAAAAGGATAAAAAAACTACCTCTGGCTGCCCAGATCAGGGGCYGGATGCTCACCGCAGTTCACATCTTTCAAAACCGCACTGGTGTCACCAGAGCATCAGGACCACAGACTCCAGGGCACTGAGAGCACGTGCAGAGTTCTCCCCTAAGGCTCTGGCCTGCTGGAGGGTGGGAAGCTGTCACGGACACAAGCTCCTCGCTGTTCCATTGCCCGACCAGGCAGCAGGCACGTGTGTTTTGGTAAAAGGCACAACAGGGACGCTCAGCACACAGAGCTAAAGACTTGGGAGGGGCGGCTCTGCCCCTCTGCCCTGCCTGATCCATGTCTGAAGTGCCACAGGCCAGGAGCACCCGGGCCTGAATGTCGCTGCCGCTACGCCAGTGTATCCAGGCACTAAGGGACTCTGCTGGCTCTACACCCTGCTCCTACAGCCCAAAACAAAGGAAGCTGCCATTAGGGGTGAAGGAAGGGAGGCTCAGAGTTCCTGCTCCCCCAGACACCAAGGAAGGGTGCTTTTCCTTCAGCTTGTCCGACTACTCCAGTAGGCAGAGAGGGAAAACTCTTTATCCTTTACAGCATTGTCAGAACACGYATCAAATACCCATCTATTCTCAGCGCCGAGGTTTGGGTGTGCATGCCAAGCCCCAGCCATCTGCCATGCTAAATCAGTCAGATTTTGCTCTCACTTGGACTCTTTCCCCCTTCCTGCTCTCCCTGCTCCCCAAACTAGCAAAGAAAGCCTGCACACAGGAGCTTTTGTGGCTGTTCCCCACAACCGCACATCACACCCGATGGCATGCCGAGGAGCCGAGGCTTGGCACTCTAACACAAAGGCCTAAGCAAGTGGCACACAAAAACCAGCAAAGGAACACCGCAGCAGCCAGAGCCCCTGGCAGGCCCAGCTTCCGTCTGCTAAGTTAGCGGAGTGACTTGGCAGACACAGGCAAGGCTGAGCCGACCGTGGTTAGCTGCACTCTGCTGGGTGCTGAGCAGGCTCTCTAGCCGGCTGTGGCTCTGTGCRAGGGACGGAAGGGGAAGATACTCTCTCAGCTGCAACAAAGCCTGGCTTGGCGTCTAGCACAGCCCTGGTGACACCGCYGGCAGCTTTCTCAGTAGCCGTTTAGATAGCCGTTGTTCTGGCCTGCTAGGAGCGCGCTGAACTGGTCGCCTCGCAGGCTGACACCCACCGCTCTTACCGATCGTGTCTCTGGGCAGCAGCCGCTAACTGGCAGAAGTGATCAGGACCAAGCACAGAGCGAAGCCAGTGGTTCTAGCACGGTCTGTACGCACACTGGCAAATGCTTCAGTGCAGAAACCCCAGACGAAGATCTCCGACCAGGCTTATCCTGGGAGGAGCTGTTGAGAAGCAGCAACTAAAGGGTTACCCCCGTGCAGCACCCCATACCCCAGGCACGGCTCAGATGGAAAGTGAAGTGCACCCTCCACACCCCCGTGCACGTGTAACGCCTGGAGAGTCTTGAAGGAAGGTTTCTGTACCCTGTTGGGGTGGGCCGTACTTCAAGAGTTTGTTTGCGCCTCTCTGCAGGAGGCCCCTGAAAAGAGATGAAAGGGACCGGTGGCTTGTTAAGAGCAAGGCCTGCAAAGACGTTAACCCTTTCGTTCTCTTCTCAGTATAAACTCAGAACTGCCAGGTCTCCCTGTCCAGGGCGTGTGTGTGTCTGCGTGTAAACGTCCCTCCTGACACCCTGCAGCTCAGAACAGCAGCACAGCGAGAAAAGAGGAGACGGTTCCTTTGTAGGGGAGCTCCCASAATGCAAAGGAGCCTTCAGTTACCAGTGCTGTCAATAATTCCCTTCCCCTTTGCCCATCTGCACTACTTACCATCTGAGTCACTGTCTTCTTCCATTTCTTCCTCGTCCTCTTCTATTTCATACTTTCCTTCCTCTTCATCATCATCATCCTCGCCATAATCCTTGCTGCTTGCTTCTGAACTGTCRTCTGATGCCTGCTTGGCTTTGGCTTTACCTGCAAGTATTTTTACTAAGTAAATGGAAACATAAAGAGCAGCACGCAGGCATACGGGCAGGCAGCATATGCAAAGGGCAAAGTACCGCCATCCCAACATTCACCCTCAGGAGTACAGTCATACACACACCGTATTTCTCCAAAAGCCMCGTCCCCTTGCGCTAGAGGCCCAGAGAAGGAGGCATTTCACTTCAGAGGCACCTGCTAGAGGCCAGGAAGGCCAGGACACAGAGAGTCAGAGAAATCAGCTSAGAAGCCCCTAGCAGGGTTTTACTGCCAAAGCCCAGGATTTGCTGCTGCCTGGTATTTATGGAGCACCACCGGCGCAGCAGCCGCGTCCGTCATGAAGATACCTAACTGTCTGCCCTGCTCAGAGAGACATGAAAGCTAGGAGAGGAAGACAGRCAGAAGAGCACAGTGAGAAGAAACGGGCCTACTGAACAGACATGAGAAAGGAGAAGGAGTAAGTCACGAAGCTGAGACCAGAGAATGGCTGGTTCCAGTGAGAAATAGCGCCTGCGTATACCCACCTCCACCCCTCCATGGTTATATGTAACTGGAAACAGTGGTAGACTCCCTGGTTCAGGGCATCCTTGTAAACCTCTCTTAGCTTTACTCCCTCTGTTAGTCATAACAAAAAGGTCTAGGAACAAACATTGCTGCAAATTCCCTCTGCAGATGGCTAGCCAGGTCCAAGGGAGCCTGGGAGGAAGTATTAAGAGCTTCTGGGTGCTTGGCCTGTGGGAAAATCATCTGCCTCTGAGCCTCTGGAACTGGACTTCTTTTACTCATGTCGAGTTCACTTCAGTGGAGGAATGCTTCTCCCCTCTCTCCCTCCTCCAGACAGTGTRAGCCGCCAGGCATTTAAATGACAGAATACAAATTCTGTACAGAGGGAGCAGAAGAACCAGCTGCTTSTTGCCTCCTTCCAGCCACCACCCCTGAGCTAAGCCCAGCTCARTGCTGCAGGTTGCCCGCCCTTGCTTACAAAACTGCTGAAGCAGCTATTTATTCACCCTTCAGACTCTCTGCTTGGAAACTGGCTGTACATCTTTCTCACATTGTGATTCTTGGGTCCCACCATGGCACCTATTTTTTGCCCCATCCTCCCTCCTCAGCCGCTGACCTATGTTACTCACTGAACTGGATACAGAGCCATTAATAAGCTGGCTGCTAGCATTCCCAGCTCCCCGTCACCGCCCTGCTCGCTCTGCTTTCACCCATCTGTCAGCTCTGCCAGCACGCAGCCTCTGTGCAATTGCCCCCCGAGGGAACGGAAGCCACATCTCACGGACGGAGCGATCTCGGGCGCCCGCAGCCATGCGGAGAGCACCCGCTCCGCGGGAGATGGATTGCAGTGCTGTTCACCACACCACATCATGTTGATGGGCACCTGAGCAGCTCAGGCAACAACCGAGAGGGGCTCGCTCTCATCCATCAAGCAGCACTAGCAAAACCACTGACAGATCCAGCTACCAGCTCATCTGAGAGTACGCAGAGAAATCGCTGCGGGCAGGAATTGGGTATCGGGCCCTCGGGTCATTCCTGCATGCCACGACACAGGCAGCAGGCCCCTAAGAGGAATTTATTGAACTTCTCCAGCCTCCTGCTCCCCTCCCCTAAGCTCAGCCCCTGCCTCCCCTTCCACCGATGTACACGCTACAGCCTTCACACAGAACTCAAGCTGCCATCCCCTGAGGCAGAAGTGTATCAGCAAGACTCCAGAAGACAAGGCTTAGGGTGCTCCGGTTAACCAGTGCTTCTGCCCTCTTCCTCCTCAYTCCGCCTCTAGATCCTCAAGCTGACAGCCCACAGCAGGAATTTTGCCACTGAGAAGGGCCATGATTATTCTGCTAGGAAATGAAAATGTCTGACCTCTCCTTCCACACCCCTGGCCCCCACCAGTCTGGCATTAAATTGATGTAATATGATTATGTGAGGGATAAATGAAGAAACCTGTTCAAGTTCATTAGAGGCACACCAACACCTAATGTGGACAGATCACTCATTACAGCCAGGCCCGGAGAGACGCTGCAGCCACACTCCCTTCTCGCCTTTAATTGCCTCATGACGAGGCAGTCCAGCACCTCTTTCTAAGCCATTAATAATTTCCAGGAGCAGCCGCCCTTCCTCCCAGAGATCTGTCAGCTGGTAAATGAGAGGAACGCATGAACTTCCCCACCCCCACCAGCGACACACAGATTGATCAAATCCATCCTCTTCCCTCCCCGTCTCCTGGCTCTTTCCGCCCTCGCCTGCTCGGGGGTTCCTGAAATGGGCAAACTTGTTTCTCTCCMCTCCTCAGACCTTGCAGAGACCCAAGCAAGGGAGTCTCTCCTGCCTGCCAAACGCGTTCTCCATTACAGAGAGCAGTTTGCCTTGATGTGATGGAACTGTTTGCGTCCACCACCTTTCCTGCAGCCTGGGGAGGGTGCCGGGGGTGTGCAACCCTGCTGAAAGGAGCRGGCAGCTTTCGGCTTCCACCTGCACAAGGTAGGGGGAATCTCCCCCCAGATCCACAAGATTAAAATACGGTTGCAAATTCATCACTCTCCTTCCTTTTCCTGTGCAGCCATATCTGCAATACAAYACTGCTTGCAATTTTTTCCCTGGTGTGGCTGCCCCAGAGCCAGGTGTAGACCAAAMCAAAGCAACCAGAAGTACACAGCCAACAGGCAGCGTCGCCTTGTTAGAAGGCCCACTGTGCTGGGATCCCAGACACGTGAACTCCAAGTCCCATCTCAAACCCCACTCCAACTGTGTCGAGATAGCCCTCCCTCTCCTGCCTCAATTATTACGCCTGAATTTTTCACATTGACTCCCTGAGCAGGGACTACTCCTGCCCAGCAGGTTACGCAGCAGCACCCCTCACCAAACTGGATCTCAGTTGGGGTGTCCCAGTGCAACGCAAGATGCACTGACAGGGAGCTAACCAGCGCTCCTAACTTCCAGGTGCTGAAAGGAGCGGATACGGATTGGTGCTGATGAATTTACTGACCGAATTCCAAAGAACTGTCCACCACCCTCTCTGTTCTTTCAAGAACCCCGAAAATAAATAGAAGTGCTGGTACTGACAGAGCAGGGGGCTCAAACCAGAAAGAAACCCAATGAGACTTCTATAAAGGTGACACCAGACACAGAAACGTTTGTTATCGCTAGTCTCGCTAGGATTCAGAAGAGATTCATTCATTCATTCATGCATTATTGGATTCGGCAAGGCCCGAGAAGTGAGAATGAAGATTCAGATGGGTGGGAAGCTTYTCCTACCAGGGACCTGTGGCCTACAGCAAAGGCTGAAGTCAGGGTTGGGACTCAGGAAAGAAGAGACTGAAGACCTGCGAAGCTTACGGAGCTAGGGAAAAGGCTGCTGCTGACAAAGATAAATGGCTTATCACGGTTTTGGCTGCTGTGAGACTGCTAAGGCCTAAGGTTAAGGTAAGGAAGGATCAGAGAGCTTAACTACTGCTGGGTCCTGCAGGACCTGAAGGTCTAGGAAGAAAGCCTGGGCCAAGGGGAGCGCATGGCCTGCTATCAGCCTAATGCAAAACTGGTGTTAGGATTCAGAAGAAGACAGGCCTAAGAGAGAGGTTTATGCCTGGATCCTACATGGTCCATTAAAGCAGGCTGATGGCTGTAGCTAGCACAAGAGGCTGTCAGTGAGTTCAGTGGGCAGTCGGCTTAAAGACAAAAAAAARTGCTTTTTTCAAATAATGTCTACGTTAAAGTTGTGGCATGTCTTACCGTGTTACCAGAGGATGCTTTGGAAGCCACATTAACAACGAGGATCAGGCACAACCAGGGAACCAACAGATTCATCAGTGGATATTAAACAAAACGGTCTCTCCGCAATCCTCAATTCAGAACCTCTCTTAAGCTGCTGGCCACCCTGTAACCTCCCCTGCCCTGAACATACTTTTTCCTCTTCCCTGGTGTCTCCATATACTGCAAGAGCACCGGAGGTGTTTCGCTTGCACCTGCATCTTTTCGCACCTGCCTGTTATCCCTCTCCTCACCACATGCCATTATAGTGCAGCCCTGGAGCTGAAGGGCAGAAAGATTCAAGGCTGTAACACCTGGCCGGAGCTGACTTTTGCCTCTGAATCACTCCCAAGGATACCTCCAGGAGCACCTGCCCTGTGGGAATCCACTACCACWATGTGACGCCCACACCTGCATCTGCTCCCCAGCCCATGCCGTAGTTTCTCCTGCTTTCCGGGAAATCTAGGATGCTTCCTATTCAACTCCAGGGCAGTCCCCAGTGGCCCCTCCTTGCCCGCTCCAGGGATGCTGTTCCAGGAGGATTCTGGAGGAGATGCCTCTGCCAGACGCTGCTGCTCCTGCTCCCCAGCGGGAGGAGAGCAGGGACGGGTGGTTCCCATCTGGGAGCAGCGCTGACCGGGGCCAAGGGCTGCACGAGCTGCAAACACCAAACCGCTGGYGGCCATTTCCCCCAGCAGCGCCTGGGGCTGGATGCAGCAAACCTCCTTCCTCTGCTACAGCCCAGCTGAAAATGGTGGAGGTGGGGGCGGACAAGARGGGGACGCTCAGAACAGAAGGTAAGGTAATGCACAACTGCACCAGTGCCGCTGGAGGACAACAGCATCTGCACGTTCCCCCCCTCCCACGTCCAGGGACAATTTTCCATCATCTACCCTTGGRCCCCCAGGAATGAGTAATGGCAAACTGTAAGACTAGGGAGCTCCCCAGCCCCTTCAGTTTGGGGAAAACGTGCCATTCACTCCCTGACTGGGATTGTAAAGACCGCTTTCAGAAGCCTGCTCTGCTCTGAGAAATACAAAGGTCTTTGAGGTAGAAGTTAGTCAATGACCAAGATGTTTTGGCTAGCAGTGGTTAACCCAAGAACTCTAGCYGCTCTCCAGACCTACCCTCTTCCAGTCCAAGAGAGATTAGGGACAGCATAAACTGAAATCAACATTTCACTGATACAATAGTTAATTTAAATCAAAAGAAAAGGTGAGGGGGGGGCTTTGAACAGCAGCTAAATAACAGAAAACTGATGATTTCCTGGCTTTTAGCAGGCAATTTTCCACTCCTGTAAATTTGGTCTGGGACCTGACAGGCCGAAACAACTGCTAATTGGAAGAAGAACATTCTATCAATGCAGGAAAGATTCTGCCAAGCCAAATGCTGTCGTTGGTGAGAGATGGGAGCCGTTTTCACTATGCCTCCATACCCAACATCCCACCAGAAAACCACAATGATGCTGCACCAGCAGCAGGTTCTGAAATCCAGACTTTTATGTAGTAATCATCAGGGGGAAGAGAGTTTTCCAGACCAGGGCAACCATCCTCACAGATTTAACCCATGCGGTTGCCTAAGAGGATGAGCAACAGACCACTGCAACTATCTAGCTAGGACTTTTCTGGCAGGGAATGCCTTCCCTTCCAGAAGTCCCTCCCCCTTCTTTGCAGAGACCTACATATCCCCAGGACTCCGGAACTGGCTCTTCCCAGTAAGAACTCTGAAAAGAGTTTTGGGTGCTGCTGCTAAGCCTTGCTAAGGAGGAGCGCATGGACGTCTCTTGGTATGGTTGATCTTTCCAGTGAGCCTCTTATTCTTCTCCCGCATCAGCCTTGGCATTCCCAAACSATGCCCCTGCTTCCATTCCCAGAGCAGGGAGGGCATAGCCCACCAGCCCCATCTCTTCCTGCCCACGTCTGGAAGTAGTGTTGTGTCAGAAGGGCTGATCTGCTCTCATGAGCTCCCCGGATCCCCACAACACATCAGTGTCACGGTTACTTTCATAGCACCAACCTGTCTTGGATCAGGTCTCTCCCTACCACTTTTCAAGGAGGTCAGCATCACTGGACATTCTCAGCTATATTTCTTGTTTTCCTCTCCCAGAAGGTCCATCCAAGGCAGTCTTATCTTCCTGCCTASATTTCTGCCATCAGCTGCTCAGCACGTCTCTCTTGGAAGCAGTTTGAGGCTGATCCAAGATGAACCAAAGTCCTTCCATTCTCCCAGACTCTCCTTTTGCCTTATTTGAAGAGAGGAGATTGTTATGCCTTCAAACCTCACAGGTAAAGAAGCAAATACACAGGCCACAGCAGCTGCAGGGCCTCCCAAATGCCCTTGCATCTGGCCACCCGGTAGAACAATGGCCACAAAGACAGGGAACTGCAGCAAATTGAAGCACTGGCTTCTCTGACTTCCATCTGCAGCCAGCCCTGACAGTTACTGAATGCAGAGCAYGGCTGGGAACATCTCACACCCCACACAGAGTAAGAACAAGAGCTCATTGTGTGCATCTCCCAAGACACAGGCGCTTTTCCCAGCCTCCCTGTTCCCTGTCCCACTGCAGAGTCACACCATTGCCTGGAGGGGACTTCACCCTATGCTACAGAACAGACCCAGTCCTCGGCTGTCTCCACCCAGCACCTCAGGATCCATGGTGGGGCTGAGCACAGTTGCTCCTCGAGATGGAAGCTGCCTTCAGGRCCTTCTCCCTCCCTCCAGAAAACACCCTACTAAGAACAAAGGCGACGGCGAGGCAGCTGACCCAGGAATGTTGGACGGCAAGACCCATTACTGACACTGCAGTGCTGATGCGCGCTCAGCGACCAGATACCGCAGACTAGATACCGCAGCCGTGGGACTCATACAAAGAGAGCAGGGAGAGCCCTTTGATATCACGAGGACACGTAGTCCTCATTTGCACTCTCTTCACAATGTATGTCAGCCCCTTAAATCTGCCAAAGAACCTCAGGACAGATGTCACAAGCACATGCAGAGGCAGGGGGGTAAAATCCATGCCTAACAAGGAGATTGCAAACCTTTATATTCAGCAGATTCCTACAGCGAGCGGCCAAGCACCAGGAACAAGGCAGAAGCTGCCTACATTAGGTAGCAGACAGACAGCTGCCATAGACCTTGTATCATCAGTAACGTTCGTGACAGGCATGCCTCGTTAGGATCCCAATGTACATCCAGAAGTCCATCAGGCCAAGAAACCTCCCAAGCCTACATCAAGCCAGTTCCTGGGAGGCACAGGAAGAGACCCTGGGTTTCCCTGGCTCCCAGCAACCTGCCTTCTGAACTGCAGTTATCGCTGTGTCTTTAGAAGCCACTGGGGTTCTTCTAAGGCATCGACTCATACGGCAGGCAGGACAACCCCAGATCTCAAGGATATATCTCAGCAAATCACTTTGATGTCACACTGATCTCTCAGTACCTTGGTGGGTCATGTGCTCACTTTTGCTCTCCTCCCATTCTTGGCCGGGTCACCTACAAAAATCCACTGACTTCAACCTCAAGCTATCAAACTAGCATTTTCCAACCYTCCTCCTGCATCACAGATGCCTATGAGGGAGACAATGCTCAGTGGTTCTGTGGTAAGTCTCAAGATTTATCCTCACGCCTTTCAATGTGCACAACAGACTAGGACTTTATCCGTAGATTATATCTCCAAGCAAGAAAACTGCAAGTTGCCCTACTATATGAATGACAATGCATTTAGAAAAGCTGTGACATCCCAAACATTCTAAATTACAAAAAGAACATCTAAATTTTTCCTCAAACTATGTGGTGAACTTCTCAAGCAGGTTCCACAATTTACTGTGGCCCCCTCGTGGTCACAGCCAGAGAGTGACATCACTCCATTTTCTCTAGAGGCTCTAGACTTTCTTGGCTTGTCAAGAATACTTGCAACATCAGTCACTATAAAATAAATAAATCAGAAGTGCATGCAAAGAGAGGATAACCATTCTTCCATCGAAGATCCTTGTTCTGGCAGCCAGCCCCTGTGATAGCCACTGTTTGCAATGACGTATACAGCAAAGACCCAGCATGCTGTCAGGTAGAACAACATTCTTACTCTTCTTTTATAGGTGCGGAAACAAAACATGGATTTCTGCACCTCCACTCACGGTGCAAAAAGAAAGCAAACACTTTTATGTTGTCCAAGGTGAGACTTGAGCCCAGAACCTGCACAGGTTATAAGCACAAGAAGGAGAACTCACTCTTTGGGAATTACCATATAAACCATGGCTGCTACTTTGAAGCCTTTGAAAGCAGGGTCTGTGTTCAGCCAAACGTCCCCTGGTTCTGGGGCTATCATGCTGAGGTCAGTGACTGTGGCAAAAGAAAGGTGCTAAGGAGAGGAGAGAGTATGGGTCATGTACAGAAGACGACTAATGCAGGACTAAGGCTTTAAAATGAGCTGGAGTGACAAAGTAGGAAAGGCAGAGAAAGACAGAAGCCTCCCAGCTACCTTCTGTCTGTCACTTTAAAAAGGCTCCAAAAGACATCATCATCCTGTGCTCTCTCTGCCGAACAGTATTACCTTTTGAACCAAACGTGGCCAGCACGCAGCCCTCTCAGGGCAGGGCCGTACTGACCCACATCATACAGAATTCTGGACAAGGAGAAGGTATGCCCAGCCCCAGCCCCATACCTTTTATAGGGAATCCAACATTCTCCTCATCAGAGTCACTGTCSAGGTCAAAGAGGTCCTTGAATTCCTTCTTATCTTCTTCCTTGCTTTCATCGTGCTTCTTACGCTTAATTTCTGGGAAGTTCAAGTCTTCAAGCTGGAAAAAAMCAAAACCAACAGTAAGAACAACCTTAATTTGTACTCTTAAACATAAAATGCAGAGCTTAAACACAGGAACTTGGCTTTGCCCAGTATGTGTAAACCACACTGCCAAGAACAGTTGGGTCTGCCTGCTGCCAAGTAGGGGAGCAACAGATAGATTTGYGAGTCAGTTACAAAGGTGAATGATACATGCAAAGCATCACTGCTCTATTGATCTTTACCTAATAAACGACTTTTGCTAATGGGCCGTCTACTGCTGGTACCTTAGCATGGATAAAAATGCAAGACATCCACGACAAGCTGGCCGTCCTAAATCTCTGGACTGAAAGCCACGCAGGCCCTGTGAGCTTGGGCAGCCAAGCACAATCAAGCCAGGCTGTGCTGGTCACCTCTGAAGTAGCAGTTTTCCACCAATGCCAAAAACTGTGACAGCTATAGCAAAGGCACCGTCTTTTTGGCTGCAGATTTCAGCACAGTTAAATGGCAAGGTGCTGAAGATGCTTAAGGTCTGTCTACCCCATGGCTTCCCCGGTTGCTAGCCCTTAAGGAGATCAATGGGCCAAGAGCCTTGCTGCTGCAGACAGCCAATATCAATGCCATTAAGTACTTGCAATTGACACCACCTCACTGCACTTTACACCTCTCCGGAGGGGGATTAGGGGGAGGATTTACTTGCAAGGGCTCAGGCCAGCAGGGCAAAGATAATCAGAATGCAAATTAAATCCCAAGTGCTCTCTGAACATCAGCTGCCCGCTGCCCGTGCCTGGCTGCACACCTCCTGGGAAGCACTCATGCATTAGTACACATTAGCTTGCCTGGAAACATTCGCCCTGCGAGTAATAACTCATTTGCTCTCTCCCACCCGTCAGACCACCCCTCAGCACACTCCTCTCTGACCACATCCACTTCAACCCTGCCGTGAGCTTCCCCCAGCGGGAATAGCAGCAAAGCACAGTCTACACGGAAAGGCAGCTCTCAGCAGAGAGAGAAAAAGAGTGAGAGCACGGGGATGGAGGGGAGAGACAACGAGAGACACGGAGACGCGCATTTGCTTCTGCAGCTAATTCCAGAAATTTCTCCCAGCCTGTTTCATGGTTATGGTCCCCAGCTGGGCAATATTGATTCTGGGAGCTGAGCACTTACACGCGATAGCCTCCAGCAGCACCAGGATGGAAAGTCAGAAGCTGGCCAGAGAAGGGGAGAGGGGAGCAAATCACCAACCACCATTTGCAGGGTCCTAATTCTAAATCATCTTCCCACCTGCTCTTTTCCACTACGAGATGCCTTTCCTTCCACCGGCCCCGCAGAGACCTGCTGGGCTGTCTCTGCGCTGGGAAGACACGTGAAGAAAGCAGCCCATGACTGGCTTTCCAAACAGCAGCCGTTGCATGCCAGAGAACAGGCTTGGGAAGCAAAACGCAGCAAGAGCAGCAATCCCGCGTCACTGCCAAACGGCTGCCCTCAGCTGACCTAATGACATGCTGTAGCCAYCCTCTTTCCTAGGGTGGTTATGCTCCAGCAAGCTCCGTCGTGGGGCAGGGGAGCTGCTACGGTGAAAACATTTTCCTTGGCCCCTACCAGTTCTGGTGGACAAGACAGGCTCATGCTTCACTCCTCTCATCTGTTCTGGCATATAACTTTATGGAGGGTGGGAGGGCAGAGGGAGATGCTCCAGAAATAAAACACAAAGGTCTCAGAAGCTAAAATGTATCAGCAGCTATGCTTCTAACCCAGCATTAGGCTGCGATCACAGACACAGTCCCTGTATCTGATCCCTTTCATTCCTTGCCTCTGCAAGTGCCTCAGCCAGGTCATGCTGCCATCATCCCAGCCTCGGGGAGAAGCACCGGTGCTTCCTGCAGCCCAAGACCTGGACCACCGTGTCCTCCCTCAGTAAMTCCATTTGGGTCAAGGCCTCTCATGTCCCAGAGATGGTCCCTCCAACAGGTGCTGGGAACTGTACCCTGTGGCAYGTCGTTAGTACGGCTGAGCCGACTCTGGAAGTCTCCCAGTCACAGGCAGCAGCTTTGGGCCCTCTTCTGTGCCAACAGACATGCTACCTGTAGAGTCCCGGTCTGGCAGCATCGGTAGCTATCGCTCTTCAGCAACAGCACCATTTAAACAGGAGTCCAGCATTGCCTAACCAGGAAATAGCTGAGGTTGAAAGTGTCACAAACAGAAGCAGAAACCCAGTTTTGACAACAAACAACTGCTGCGTCAACTGCCCAACTCCCTGTTGGCTAGTCCTGTTCTCCATGACCCCGGTCCCTGTTACTGCTCAGCAGCAGTAAATGAAATGCCAAAATCATCCGAGGTCTTATTCTCCCTCCTCACACATCCTGAGCACGGGATGTTTCCATGGAACACATCACTTAGTAGGTTTAAAGTGGAAATGGAGCTGTGTATGAGTAAAATGTCTCATGTACATGATGTGGAACAGTCTTCTCCAATTCTCCAAACTTCTCCAATTCAAGGGAGCAAAAGAGAGAGACTTACCTAAACATTGTGAAAAATTTCTCCAGTACCCTGTGCAGGGCATGTACTGCAGAGAGCTGTTAGTTGGGACTTCTTTGTATTTTCATACTGCCTAGGAAAAGTCCCCTTTTCCAAAGGCAGCCTACAGTTTTGGGTGACATCAGTACTGGTTGAACTCAACCTGAGCATATTAAAAAGGACCTGGTGTTGAATCAGGCTGAGTTGTGCTACCTCCAACTTTCTGAGACTCCACAGGAGTGCCTTCAAGATGGGCACCTCAGAATAAAGGCACCAGAAAACCCTACTAGCTGCAGAGTGATCACAAAGCAAACAAATGAGACTTGTACTGAGCCACAGCTCACAGATACAGCCTGTGTTCATCACACAGCAGCAGTAATTAGGTAATTTGGGGGCCAGTCTTTTAATCCCCAGCTAGAGGGTTACTATCTACTGAATCTCATGAAGCCGATTAGTCTACATCCCATTAAAAACCATTGGGAAAAGCAAATGGAATGGGCAGACGGGGTCAGCGTTGTTATATAAGGCAAGCTGCAGCTCATAGCAGCTGAGAGCCAGGCTGATTTTTTTTCTGTTATTATTTTTTCCCCCAATGGCTGCTAATGGGACATGGATTTTCCCAGCCCTAATGGGCCTCATGGTGTTCACTCTCCTGCTGGGGCTCACAATGCTGCATCATTAAGCTAGCAGTCCCCACCGAGAGAGACAACAGCCCCATTCACCAAGCAAAGATGTCAGGCAGCCACAGGCCTTTTGGAAAGCTAACTCCAAAGTCTGTCTCTCTCTACTGTTTATCTGTTCAGCCCACTTTCTCCAAGAGAAAACAAGTCTCTGTCACTGCCCTTCAGACTTCCCCTGGTTTCAGAAGTCACCCTCTTGAGCCTTGCTATAGGAAAGCAATCCCCCTCAAGGGGAGCTCTGCACCTCAGATGGTCCTGGCCACCCCAAGGAGCTCCAGCTCCCCTCCTCCCTTTAACATGAGACTTGTCTACACTGAGGCCTGATCTCCTCTCCCCTTCCGATACGTGCTTCAGTACCAGGAACGTGTCAGCTCACACCAGCAGGGCCAGTTTTGGGCAAGAGATTAGCCCCACTCACAGCCATCACTTCTTACTGCTTCTTAGCTCCCCCCCTGCTAATTTCCTTTCTGCAAAGGCCACATTCTCCTGCTGGGTTTGGACAGAAAACAAGTGTGCTTTTTGTTCCCTCTGCACGGCTGCCCCAGGGAATTTCAGCCTCCTTATCTCAGGCTGGTATACAATACTGAGCATTTCTAGGATCTCCCAGGTCTTCTGCCACGCTCTGGGACTTGGCTCAGAGCCAATCATCCTCATGTCCCATTGATTATTTTAATTGTTCCCCACCATACGCTGGAGACACCAATTATATCTATTTCCTGCTCCCTGGCCAAGAGCCTAGCTCAGCCACTTTCATTGCATTAGCATCGAGACAGCTTTCCTTTAGACTCCTAATGTAAGCAAGYTCCCACCCCCCCCTTCTGCATCCTGGAGTGCAGTGCCACGAGGAGGGGCCAAGGAGCCTTCCCTTGGGCAGGAGATGTGGGAAATGGCAGTCGGAGCACTTCTGTCCGGACAGCAAGTCCCACCTCACAACCAGCCACCTCCACATGGGTGAAATAATAAAATGCAAAACAGAACTCATCTCTGATATTCCCTTTGCTAAGAAGAGAGGCATCTTCCCCTCCCTACTTTCTTGCAAAGTTAGGTCACATCCTGCAGAGCTGGGAATAGAGCTAAAGGCCTACACCAGCTCAACCCATTCTGTTTTACTGTCAAGAAAGCAATGCAATTTGCAAGAAATGATGCAAACTGCCTAAAGCCATGTGAGAAAGCCCATGAATGTGGGGATGAACACATAGAACCGGAACTGTGCGTGCAGTCTAAACTTCAAAACTACATCACACGCTTGTTCCAAAAGTAACATCCACATAAGGCTATTGCCCCAGTTGCTCAGACACAGTCGGATCTGTTACCCAACCTACCCCTGCCAGTACACACAAYTACTCTTATCACTACCGCCTTCAGCTTCCTAGCCTTGAATTCCAGAGGCTGCTGTACCAATGGGTCTTGAACAGCATGAGCCTTAACACGGACAGAGGGAAATTCACCCCAGCGCTACTTCACCCTATCTCACCTATCCTCTGTTAACTTGGGCAATCGAACAGGCTACAGGCAGAGGACACAGATGGTGCTCCTAGAGATCCCAGTAAGAGAAATCCGCAGGGAGCCGAAGACACATACTAGGCTGCCGTCCAGCCACACTCATGCTCTTTCCAAGAATGCCCAGCCTACGCACTCACACAGCTCAAGCCAATTTCAGCTCACACCAGTGGAGCTAGTTTTGACCAGCCACCATCCTGCTGCCAGGACATGGCTCTCTTGTCTTCCCGTGGCACAGATGATATCCAGTAAATCAGGCATGTCATTCTTACTCTTTCTTTGCCGCTGATTTCCAGCTGTATCTCCTTCTCTCTTAGCTTCTTCCACTGAGCATAATACTTGGTCAGAGGTGTCCCCTCCTCTTTGACCTGCTTCTCCCATTGTTSCTGTGGAGAGAGGGGGTGCAAATTTAAGAAAGCTTTTCAAGGCAGTTTTCCAATACAACACAGGGTGTCAAGAGCAGAGGTTAAGACCCTTTCCCAAACCACCTTTTCCCAGCTTCTGGGTAGGAAATTGGCAACCATGACTAAGAATGCAAGCAGGACTAAGTGTGAATTCAGGCACAATCATTTAAGCAACTATTGAGTCAGGAGTGGTGTGACTGACAACTCTCCTTAGGTAAAGCAATGCCTGGGCACTGCAAGGAGATCAAAG
This sequence comes from Oceanodroma leucorhoa, assembly GCA_030449065.1. Classification (NCBI taxonomy): domain Eukaryota; kingdom Metazoa; phylum Chordata; class Aves; order Procellariiformes; genus Oceanodroma; species Oceanodroma leucorhoa. The sequence continues at coordinate 4,223,191 of JASVER010000040.1, read as the reverse complement.
AAAGATCTCCAAAGAAAGATTCTCCAAAAGATGAAATGGACAGGGTGGCCAATGCAACAGCTTACTTATGCAACACCAAAGCACAGGATACCAATGGCACAGAAGGACAGCATAAGGTCCTCAAAAAGGAGCATCTATATTGTGGTGCATAAGATGCTTTAGCTTATGGAAGATCACCAAATTTTCTCAGCATGGTGGCCTGAAATGTGGGTTCCCCGATTCCTATTTCTTCCTCCTAGAAGAGGCCTGATTCTCAGAATTGCTAAGAACTCACAATAGGCTCTCCTAAAATCAGCTCAATGCCTTCTGGGATCCACTATTACTATCTTGGCCTTGAACATTCACTTCTACTCTGGCTCCAGTGAGAAGACACTGACACAGAAGTCAAGTTAGCTGATGCAGTCCACTGTAATGAAAAAGGAATTACTTCAACTGAAACCTGAAGGTAGGAATCAAAGGGACAGATCAGAGGATCTATCAGGACAAAATTTGTCCCCTGCTCCTTCAATGGAGGCATTTGATCACCTCCTTAGTTCTTGCATTTTAATTCAGAAAAACCTCATGCAAGCTTTTACAAGACCTAAGTACCAAAGATGTCTGATTGCCTTTTTCCCCTGTTCTACAGCCAAGTGTTTATTTTTGAAACAAACATTCCCCTGCAGGGTCTTGGACTYGTCCCAACCTTGAGAGAGCAGAGCATAAAGTGCTGAGCCTGTTTCCGCTGTCCAAGCAGGGAGAATAAGGCGGTGCAAACACCGTAAATGGTGGGAAGCAAATTAGATGGTTAAAAATTCTTTTACGCTTCAATCATTTGGCATGTTAGTGCTGAAAGGGGGGTGGTGGTATGTCATATTAAAAYACATTTTTCTTAACCTGCCAACATCCCTTTAACTTAAAACCCACACAGAACCGTACCTGTTAACTGGATTACCACAGTGCCCAGAGGCTTTGCATTACCCCGCARTAAAAAGTCAATCTAATGTAAGCAGAAAGACATGACATACAAGTAGGAATTGAAACAGGCAAAGGAGGAAGGGAACGAGCAACAGGAACAAAGGTTAGCATAGATACACTCAAAGGTCAACACGGATCCAAAACTAGTATCCTGAACCCAGGGTTGAGAACAAATCCAGAGCTCTGTATGGGCAGCTCCTGTTTGAGGGTGGGAACAAAAGGCCAGACCATCTTTACAGCAGAAAACACAGCAGCAGCTCAAATATTCTTCAGCAGATCCCAATTCAACTGCTTCTGGGGAGCTGAGCCCCAAAACTAGGGAGCTATGGTGTGTTGGCTGCAGCCTGTGAGCCAAGGTGCGGGAAAATGTTTGTTTAAAGAGCAGCGTATGAACAAGAAGACAGAAAGAGCAGGTCTTCGCAAGGGATAGCAGCGCAGAGCTCCCACCGTACACAAATAAGCAAGTACCCAGTGTATATTGTGAAGTGAAATACATCAGCCTACGCCAGCTCTTGATTTGGCCCATCGCTGGGAGGGAAGCGGAGATGATCTCTGGTCTTGCAGCTGGCACCAGGAGCTGAACTTTGGCAATTAAATGGCGACCGGCTTGTGTCACCTGCACTCTAATGGCGCAGAATCTATTTATGCATCCTACAACAGGCGCTATCAATACCGCATCAAGCCAAACAGGCCCTTTCTGGTAATCACAAGTCCCAGACTCACAACCCCCACGGGACTGTTTGTAACACGGCTCCAGGTCTGCAGGGCTGGAGCCTGCGTCTGCTCTCCGGTCTCCTCCCCGGCAGGCTGACTGAAAGCACAGCTGATGTACTGCCGACTCCAGCAGCACTCGCTAGCGGAGACGCCAGCCAGCAGACAGCACCGCTTTACTGTCGGTCTGACCCACCGCTACGGCAAGAGGAGTAATTCCCGAGAAGTACAAAGTCACCCCATTTATAGATCAGGCTCATAGCAGGCTGCCAGCTGTAATCAGGCAATTTCTTGATGCTGCTTGGAATGGACTGCTTCTGAGAAAGACTCTGCCTACAGAGAGAAAAAAGTCAGTTTGTTCTGTCTGATACAGCTTTTTTGGTTTTAAAGTGTGCTGGAATCCAGAGATAAAAAACACCATTAAAACACTCCTGTCTTTCTAGTCAGAACGCCTCAATGGGAGTTTTGAGAGAATAGATGCCATCACACCTACTTTAACCATTTGCAATTCTCCTTCTATTACTGCTTTTGCATCACTGTGCTGTCGGGCAACACGCAGCATGGATCAAGCCCACAGTGCTAGCACCTGTACAAACGTAACAAAGATCATCATCACCCTCCAGAAAAACCTTCCATCTGAAATGTGAGATGGGGATGAATGCAGCAGATCTGGAAATCCCATGGAAATGAGGCAACGCTTTCCATCAGCTCACTCCCTCACTTCACATGTCATTAAGCGTAACAGCCTGCCGGGCTGCACTGTTCTTAAACGAAGGTTCCCCGGTTCAGCGCGAAGGTCTGCCTGGGAGCCACAGAGCTGCAATGCAGCTGGGCACACGCTGCGGGTCCTGGTGCGCTCTTCTCCTTCCCGGCATTTTCCCCTGCCAGTCCAGGGCCCACACTAGTGCAGATGAACCTAAAATCAGAGCTGCGCATTATGCATCTGGACTCAACTTCAGCCGCAGGCTCCACTTTTTTTGGCTCCCCTCACAAAGACCTTAATTAGTATAGTAACCTATTAGCACTGTCCTCTCAAAAAAGCACTGACTCAAATATTAACCTGCTTCTTACAAAAAGAGTAAAGTTCTCAATCTTAAACTAATGTGGAAGAAGTCAGGCTGAACACATCTGGCGTGCCTATCCCTCCGTACCACAGTTCCTGGGATGCAAGGAGGGATCCCTCCACGTTACGTTAAACATCGCACCACCATGCTCCCGCTGCAGTGCTAAGTTCAATCCCCAAGCTGTTTCTCCTTTAAAATTATATAATATAGATTCTTAGATAAAATCCAGCTTTCTAAAGCACGCCCACTACTCAGGAGTGCAGATCCGATCACATTCGCAACCTTTATTCCCCTCATTTAAACCTATTTCTCTGTAATTCCCCCCATGAAAGCCACATTTCAGCACGCCGCATGGAAGAATTAGCTCAGAATTTGGGCTCTGCTCCCTACAGTGGAGCAGGCACAAATGCATGGATGTGAATACCAGAGAGCATTTGCTTTCAATTGCTCTTGCTGGCAAGGGGGACACGCAAGTATCTCCCCTCACCCCTCTCCTTCCCTTCCCTTTTCTGGAAGCGTTTGCTCACGAGAAGTACCAATGMCCCACATATCTTGGAGACAGCCTGGCAAACTAAACCCAGATTTCGGGGGGCACTCCAAATTGTTCTGGGAAGTCCAGTCTCTGTGGGAGCTTTGGCCCTTCTTGGGAATCTACAGCATCTGCTTGCAAAGAAGTAGGGGGAAAACACAGGGCCACCTGGGCACAAAACCTGCCCTCCGGGCACGAAAGATAAGCCACKGCGGCTCTTCCACCCCAGAGAAGGACCGAGTGGGCTGTTCCCTCTTCTCCCAGGAGCGCTGATACCCCACTGCCAAAGGAAGAGAAAGGCTCCCTTCTCCCATAGGGCAACACCACAGCGCAAAAATACCGATCGCACAGGCAATCCGGGCATCCTCCCTGGGCAGCACTTTACACTGTTGCTCTATCCCTTAAATGGGAGAACAGCCGTCTCCAAACAGGCTTGGCAAACGGGTGCCTTAACCGACCCCCCTTACTCAAGGCAGGCTGCCTGTTGCTGCCCCTCCAGAGCCAACCCTGGCTGATTCGTGCTACTCAGCCCCCCCAGACGTCCCTGGGAAAGCAGGTGCACCAATGTCAACCAGAAGACATACAGGCAGCAAGATGTTAAAATAATCATTTCGTTCTTACACAAGGGACTGCAGCCAGAGTTGCTGGGAAAAGCAGACAGTGGCAGAGTTGTTGGAAACCCTGTTTTATTTAGCCAACGACCTTCCCCAGCTCCTCTGTTTCACGGAGAGCCCTAGAGGCTGAAATCTCTACCTCTGCAGCGGGTGGGTGGTCACAGCATTGCCCGCAAAAAATACAAAGCAACAAAACCCTAACCACTTCGCTCCAGACAGGACTGTTTAACAAAACAGTCCAACCCAGAATGGCATTTACAGAACCAAAGACTACTTAGTCACTTCAAACCCAGTTCCATCAACCCCTTAATCCCAGAATAGCGMTGCTGTGTCCTGGCATTGATATGTCAGGATTTCAAAGGCTAATTTTCCTGCAGTCCCTGCCCCTTAGTGTCTGAAGACAAATTAGTCTGCACTGCAACTTCTGCTCTGTGCTGAGCTCCATGCCAACAGGTGGAGCTTTCACTGATGCGGAACTCCAGACTTTCCAATGGCACCATGTGGCCAGGGAGACCACTCTGACCCATCAATTACCTTGCAGACAGAGATATTTTCACCTCTCTCCTGCCAGGCGAGGAAGAGTCAGACCCACTACATCTTCTCACACAGAGAGGCATGCACACACACAGTTCACCTGCTATGAGGCTTGCAAAGGCTGCCGTGCTGGATAAAAAGCAAAGATAAAATGTCCAACCCAAAGGACACACAAACAAAGCTTCATTAACAAGGCTTCCTCCCCTTTGGCTTCATTTACATAGGGCCTGGATTTCAAATGCTTCAGAGTTTAGGTCAGGTCAACAGGTCCCCAAAGAAGGATGGAGCAAAGCAAAAGAAAAAAAAGCTTCAAGCAAGGACACAAAGGAATGTCCTTACAATATTCTACACCATCCCTACGAGGACCTGGCTCCGAGCAGGCAGACTCCTGGAGCAGGGGAARCAAGAAGAAAGGCAGCATCTCTCAGCCTGTTAGCCAGATGGCCAACTATTAGCTAACACACCCTCTAATATACTGTTTTCTACCTGTGGTACAGTTCCTTTCCTAAGATAAGAATGGGGTCTCCATCATCACCATAGTCACTCCTCTTCATCTCATCACTAAGGTAGAATCCTGACATTAAACTCAACTGCTCCCCCGGCCCTGAGGCACCCAGAGCCACTGCAACTTTTCGAGGTGTTGAATGTGCTCAGCATTTTCTCAGCAGGCTGGGTGCTTAGGCTGCAGACAGAAGAATATATAAGCATCTMTTTTGAGAAGCAACTGCAGTGCCCAGGATGCCTGATCACTGCTCTTGCGGCTCATAACTTTCCTGATTCTATAGCTCTGCCTCCACAAGAGCCCAGGAAAATGGGGAAAGGTTTGCCTCAGGATCCTGAACTGCCACATATCAGTCTGCCAATGGCTTGGTTCTACACTGCTGGAGACTGGCCTCTGCARACCAGGAGGAAACAACACGCTTACAGAGGTGGCAGAATCCCCTCTATCACTTTAGGCACGAACTGGCACCTACGTATCAAGAATGGGGTGAYGAAATCCAAGAAGCTTCTCAGCAAAGGAGATGCCCCAGCAAAGCAAGGCGCTTCCATGCATGTGTGTTATAAATAACAGAAGGGTATAATTTACGGACTGTGTTTTCCATGAGGCTCTTGGCTGCAGAGTCTTGCCAGCCATAGCATCAGAGCCCTGCTGAGTTCAGTTGTTTGTGAACATCTACCCCACCCCACACACTCCCGTTTCCATGATCTCGTCGTCCCTCCTCCCTCTGCCACCCGCTCAACCCCAGCAGCCAGAGTCTGACTGTCTTTCCAGGAAGCCCAAATCGAAGTAGCAGACTCACCACAGACTCCCTGCTGGCCACGCCGAAAGTTGCTTTCTGACGCCTGCTGGCGATGTAGGCAGAATTTTCCTGCAGTTTCTCCAGGAGCTGCCGGATAGGCTTGCAGTAGTTGGCAATCTTGCATTCCTTCAGGAAAGATTTTAGCTGGGAGGAGGAAAAGGAGAGGAAGAATGAAAGCAATGTAATAGTTTCCATAAACAGATCCCATCAGCAAAAGACCATTTCCCACCCCCAGTGACAGACAGCATGGGGCGCCTTTTCCCTTCAATTCAGACCATACTCCAATGYATCACCCATATTCGACCCTGGGGGTCCTGCCACCCTGGGCTGGGAGGATGCAAAGAGTTGCAGCGACAGGCCAGATGTTTGTATGCAATCCAGCACAGGGGACTTGCTCAAAAACAGCTCTCTGCACCCTTTAACACTACTTCTTTCTGAAAAAAATGCATCAGTGGAGTTCAAGCAGCCAGCAGGAAAAAAGTCTATGCTCTCTGGGCCCTCAGCTCCTAGCTGCCATTGTAGTTACAATATCACTGTTTCCCGCACAGCCAAATAGTAAGAGGGACTGTGGACCAGATGCATGGAGACCAGGAATAACAGTGGATATCTGTGGATGCTAGATGGCCAAAACCACAGGGAAGCCAGGATTAGAATGGGGAAGGGCGTCTGTGGGTTAAGACTGTAGAACACCASTGGATATTGGAATGGGAATACCAAATATAAGAGGCTGTGGATGAGACTGATGGCTGGGATTGAAGGCAGAGCTTGAGAAGAGACTTAAAATCAGGATGGAAGTGTCTGTGGACTGGGAGTAAGGGTCTTTGGCATAGCTCGGTTGGAAAACTTGGTGCTGGTACAGCAGCAGAGCTGTGCGTCAGGACAGATCTGCAGGGTCACACGGGGTGAAGTTTGCTTAATGTCTGACTGTACCAACCCAGCTCCAAGTGGCACCGCTGATTTTTCAAGGGCACAAACCCACACACCCACCACACAAAAATTTACAAAATAACCCTCTCTGTGGACAAGTTGTGCAGCATATGCCTAGATAATTCTTTCTTTTAGACCCAAGGCCTTATGTGTAACCCTCAGGACATGAGCTAATCTGCCAGGAAACCACAAACCCTACTGCTGCCTGAAAGGGCAAGGACCATCCTACTCACAGAGAATCTGCTCCTGCCCCCTCTCTGCACCCAAAGCASACTTCACTACTTTCAGACCATGAGACTTCATTGCAAACAGAGCACGTTCTTGTGTTGTTTTCTTTTTCGATCTCAGTAGCCTTGTCCACAAGCAAACCTCTTTACTCCCCACCAAAGATGTCCCCTCCCAATACAAACCACCCTCCAACTCCACTGCACTGTTCTGACACCTCCCAACTAAAAGCTGAGGCAGCAGTGGACACTGTTGCTGACAGAAAGAGATGGGGGTGTCCAGATTGACTCGTGGCTTGAATTCCAGTTTACTACACTCTCTCCTAACAGTTTTGACCAACCCCAAGACAAACCTCTGGAGTGCTGTCCAAATTCTGCAGGCCAAGCTCTTTGCTAGAGCCATATATATATATATATATATATACACACACACATACCCCACAGGCACTTGATTTAGAGAAAGAGAACCAACAAGGCAAAAGAAAATGGTTAACCACAATGGAACCTTCATCTCAGCTGGCATCTGCAGATGCTATCATGGTAGAGATAAAGGGTTCCTAGTCAGCAAATACAGTACTGCCTTCTCTACTTAYGGCTTCAAATGTTCTGCCTCAAAAGACAGAGCTGGGGGAAGGAGGAAGATGTCTCCCTCCTGTCAAGCCTACATGTTGGCTTGATCTTACMTGCCAAGTGGGTAGGTATTGAATGTTAATCAAGAGGTGACAGTCACACCTAGCCCCTCTCTGTCATGACACTGCTCTCCTGATGGGTATATTGCTGCAGGATCTGCTGTCTGCTACACACATGGAGAATGTCCCCCATTACCTAGCAGCAGGGGTTTCTCTTGTCCCTTTAACCCTAGCATATGCCCACCTGCCATCATACATCCAACTCAGAAAAATGTGAATTAAAATGAATACCCTTCCCCCTTTCCATAAAGCAAACAACCCATCAAACAAGTACAAAGAAACCATCAGCAAAATTATTCTTTTGCTGGTGAAGCCTGTCCTACCCTCACCCCCCCTTTCTAAAATATTTATTTTTTTATAGGTGCTGCATATTTATCTCCACTGGGAGATGCATTTGTCATTCGACTTATCTCACTTGATCCCCACAGCTGCAGCCCCAGATCCATTTCATCCGCTGCCACATACATTATTAYTTTTCTTTCGCTGCAGAAGTGTCACCAGAAATCCTGCAAAATCTCAAGCTCTATCTGTGCAGTTTGGTGTTGTGTGTTCACTCTCACAGCCGTATGCTTCATTTCTTCTTCCTCCCTCCTCTCTCCTACCTCTGCAATCCCTCACAGTCCCACCACTATCTGCCACAGATATTAACAAAATGTAATGAGATCTCAGTCCTGTGTAAAGAGGCAGGGAACACAACCAAGAAGGTAAAAGAAGATAGAGGAGAGGGAGAAAGGGACGCTGTGTATGCCTTTTTCCACTCTGCCAAATACAACCATATCTTTCCAGAATAAAAGCAATCAGACATACGCGTGTATGTGTGTGTGCATATATGCCGTTAACATCTCACGTCGGTTCCTAGCTAAGCAGCTCTGTGATTAGTGGGATTGATTCTGCTGAACTGCCAGCCTTGAACACCAATGGTATATACCAGCAGAGACCACAGCAAAAACCCAGCTCTTACTGTAAACGACACAGGGAACTAGAAATGATCTGCAGCAGCTGGGCGTGTGTGTTCCAGGGAACCCAAATCAAGCCCAATCCCCCACTCACAAAAAGCAGAGGGAATATTCAACTCGGGACAGAGAGCGAGCAGCAGCAGGAGTGGCTGCTGGCAAGGCAAACCAGCACCTCCAGCCCAGCTGCAAGGCTTGCCTAGATCATGCCATCTCCTGCCTCCACCCAGCAGTACCTACCCCTTACCGACACCTGCCCMGTTTTTCCCTTTAACCTCCCACCTCTGCTCTGTGATGCCTGTCAGGGCTCTAGAGCAGGGAAGAGGCAGTCTCTTCCAAGCATCCAGACACACAGGCTCCGCACTCTGAGCTCCTTACCAGCCTGTGGAGGCAGTGACCGCCATGGGGTYGTCCCAGCGGCCGGGCAAAACTGAAGCCTTTGAACTGCCTCCCACCCCCACTGGCTCTCCTTTCCTTTGATCTGCCCGGGTGCTTCCTGCCTTCCAGGCAAGGAGGTTTTAAAGTTCAATTTGAAGGCAGTTCAGCCTAGCTTCTCCCAAAGCCGCTGACCAGAAGACGAGGAAGGCAACCCTTGCCAGCTGGAACACAGCCCCCGCGACACGGCACCGAGAGAAGCGTGAGCTCATCGGGGAGGAAGAATCAGGACAGATGGATTTTTACAGTTAACTGGTACCGTTCCAGGAGAAAAGCCTCCCCCCCCACACTTTCCCGAAGGCTCTGAGATTTTGGGAAGCTAACCTCAGCACCCCAGCCCAGCAGACGCCACAAGGCTGCGGTTAGTGGCAGCCAAATAGGAATCCGATAGCATTAATTCTCTGCAGAAATACAGGCTGGTCCCAGGGTGTGTTTGGAAGCCACAGGGCGCTTGGTGCCAGAGGGCCGTCAGCCGTTTTTCATTCCAGTAGAACATCGGCTCCGACAGCTTCGATGCTCTCAACAGCTGCTGGCTGAGAGGAAAGGGCTTTGTTCACCGCCGATAAGCGAGAAGCACGCAAAGCAAGAGCAAGCACCGGAGCAGCTCTCCGAGCACAGASAGTGCCTGTCAGCTCACATGAGCCAAAGCTGCCTAGTGCCAGTTAGGCAATGGCCTGTGCCAGGCTGCAGGGGCCCGGCCAAGAGTCATGCGCCTGACAGATGCCAGCCTATTACACACAGCAGAAACAAGGAGATTTGCTTCCCAAGCAGCCTGTGGGTCCCAACCGAGTCATTGCTCCCACGTTAACCAGAGGGATCATAGCAACAAGGTACGCAGACCCAGGGTCTCACRGCAGACACCAAAGCAAAGCAGAGGTTCACGTCCCCGTGGAGGTTATGACGGCAGGCCTCTGCCAAACTTGTATGACACCTGCCACTCATGAGTTAAAAATAGAGGGGGCTGGGAGGAAGGGAAGGAACAAGTTCCTACACGTTTGCACTGAGCAATCTTGCTGTTCACAGCAGAGAGGCCACTGCTCATTCAAAACTGAAGCCACCCAGCTAGCCAGGTATTAGGGAAGGATTATGCACCCAGATGCACAGCGCTATTCGGCGGTTTTATTGCAGACAATGAAGTATGTAAACATGAAGTGCTAGGAAGAACACCCTGCACGGTGGAATGCCAGGGGAGAGGCAAAGCAGACTACTTTGCAGCACTGCTGTTAGGTGCAGCAAGGAGGAGGGAYGGAGGCTGGAATTGTACTGTTTTGTATGGAGGGACCTGGGGAGAAAGTGCCCCAGTTGACACTGTGAAAGGAGGGAAGATTGCCATCTTGTGGAGAGCACGTGAGGGAGGCCGCAAGGCAAGGAAAAGTATGGGCTCACAGAGCACAGGTACTGCTCTGAGACAATACAGCAATTCGGACAACTCTGAATTGCCAAGAACTCATCTGTGTTCACTAGTCTAAAACACATCTCCAGAGCAGTTATGCAGCCCTCTGTTCCACTTYGGCTCCCGAAAGAGTGGCTAACTCCACAGCCACTTTCACCTACCTTCAGTCTCCTAATTAGACRTGATGCCTCTGTTCCTCCCCAAGAATTCCCCAAAACGCAAAGATAAACTATTATTAAGAAAAGGTAAATGGCTGTCTCCTCACATTGTGAGGGCCATCTTGAGTTCACTGTTAGTTTAAATGACTTTACCCTGGTTCTGGGCACATTCATGGCATGACCGAGAAGCATCTTACACCTTACCTGAATGACAGTGGGGAGAACCAACTCGGGGAATCCAATGCTGTAGGCTTGGCAATGGAGATACTCAAGCATCAGGTCATAGAGCTGTTCAATGAGTCCATCCTGGGTAGGGGAAGCAGAATTAGAGATATCAGATAGGAACTAAACCCCACAGCGCCCAGATTGGGAAATGAGTCTCCAGCCTTACAGGACAGGAACACAAAGCATATTGCTAGGGCAACTCTGTTGTTCACAGAGAAGCTGTGCAATGTTGGCCACTGRGGTTCCACTTACTCGGAAGGCCTTCTCCTGCAGGTTGGCATTGGAAAGCTTCAAGATCACTGCGAAGTTTATAGGCTTAGCACTTATACGTCCTGGCTTCTTGTTGAAATCCACTTGTTGGAAAACCTACAAGAGAAAAAAACTGAGTGTAAAGATRATCATACCGCAAAACAAAATAGGTACCAAATGACTCAACTGAGATCATGCAGTTTGTGGCAGAGCTGAGAAGACGATCTAGAAATCCTGATTCCTGCTTGCCTGTTCTGATCACTGCAGCACAGCTTTCTTAAATACCCTAGCAAGGGACAGTTAGGGAGCAAACACCAACCACACTTAAAGCTTTAGAGACCKGAGTGTGAAAGATGCCACAGAAGTGTGAGGTAAAAGGAAACCAACACAAGCAACAGCACAAAAAACTAGAGGTTTGCTCCTCAGACCCATGCTTCTAATGGTCAGAAAGATTGTACTACAAAGCTTGAGTGAATTTTGGAGCTGTCTCTTAAGGTGCGAAGCTTTTCAACAGCAAGACTAAATGTTGCTTATACCAACTCCACTGTCCTTGTATTGTCACTGAAATAATTGTCCCAGGAAGCAGAGACACCAGCAAGTCCTTTTCACAAACACCCCTTGCCAGGCAAAGTTTCTATTCTAACACATTTCCCATTGGTGTCCCTTGTACGAGCCATAACTGAACAGCCTTTGAATGACTGCATATTATTCTCCATGGACACATTTCATTTTATAGCAAGGGACATGGAAAAAAACTGGCCCCTTCCCAGAGTTTGAGAGGAGACCATGCACCCTGCTTATCAAAATGACGAGCACACACAAGCTCTAGGGTACAGCCGGATGCCCAGTAGACTAGTATGTAACATCAAAAGGCAGACCTGCACCGTCGCTTTTGTGTTTTTTCCAGAGCTTGTTTAATGACAATGGTTGGGGAGAAGAGTATTTCTGAAACAGAAGGTATGAAGCTAACATAGTAGAAAGAAGAAAACAGAGAGGAAGTTTATATGTGTGTGTGACTGGCTTTCCAGGGTGGCATCTCAAGTTTGGTTTTAACTAAGAAAAGCTGTTATTGCCTTAACACTTAACAAATTGTAATCAAGACCAAGAACTATGAAAGCCTTTTCCCCACTCCCTCCTTTTTGGGAGGAGTTTCCCAACGTCACTGGGGRAAGGGTAACATGAATGAATGAGAATTTCCATTCTTCACTTCCCTGAAAGGCTACATTTGGCACACAGGAAAGCTATCTTCAGCTGAAATCAGCTAGAGCCAGAATCTGCCATGATCCCCACTGCCCTGGGCAGCCATCAGGCAACAGGGTACACTATCCCAGTAAACCTGTGCACTGCGCTGCTCTTCCTCTGAAGCTGTGATGCGGGAAGGAGCAAAAGGTTTCTAAAATGAGCAGCAATACAAATATGCCCTTTCCCCAGCCTGGTAGGGGCAGACCTCAGGAGAAAGATAATAAGAACTGCAAAAACCACTTGACCCGGGGTAGATTCCCAGAGAMCCCCATCAGGGGATAACAAATGGCAATCAAGGGAGGTGTTCACTAGCAATGGGATCTCATTTAAAAAATAAAATCAGCCAACAATTAGTAATCATTTGCATATCTGATGACAACCATTGAGGGGGGCTGATGAGGAGAATATCCTGCCCACCCATACTTTTGAACACCTCAAACGCAACCTACAGTTCCTGTCCCCATCCCCAATGCTTTTAAATCGCACTCCTGAGCAGGAAATAATTTCTATTCCCTCTATGCAGCAGCAACCCATTCATCATCAGACCCCAACCAGCCCAGCAACATGGGGATGCAGCACACTGATTGCTAGAGGGTGAGGWGAGGAGGAAAGGGAGGGTGTTCAGGTCACACAGATGCCCCCGGGCCAGAAAAGCATGGAGACGACTATTGATTTTTTACATTTTATTTGTCAATCCAGGTTATTTGGGAGGGAGGGACAAGCTTGGTGGCTTGTGAAAACAAAGAGCCCTAGCCTAGGGAATCGATGCTATAAACCTCGTTATGCACGGTTATTTCTTTGGCCAAAACAGCGGTATTGATCCCTGAGGTCAGATGCATTAAAGCGAAAGGCGTCAGGCTCTGTGGGATCCYAACATGCCGCGAGGCAAGCGGGGAAAATGCAACCAGAAGTTTTGAAACTCTCCCAGGAGGTGCTAGGGAGCCGGTCAGGACATGYGGGAAGGGGGGAAAATGTGGTTCCCATCTCAAGACTGTGCAGAATGGATCGGCTACAGCCAGACTGAAGGAGAGGATGACTGATGTCTAGGAATYCTGTGGCAGGGTGGAAAGGCGATAATGAGGGACTAGAGGGCCAGAAAATGTCACAAGCCAACAATTTGGCTTAAGTGATAACCACTAGCAGACAGAGGAAAGGACAGGGCAACACAGGCAGGAAGGAGAAGGGTTTTGGCAATCTCAAGCTCAGTCGATTTCCACGTGGCTAGTGGGAAGGGGGCTCAGATAGACAGTTTACACTGCCAGAGTGCTGCAAACCAGAGAACCGACTGCACCCGCAGCACTCCGGCTGTATTGCCCCATCCACGCCCCCACATTTCTTTCGCTCAGGCTCTCGGAAAAGCCTCCTGGCATCTGCTTTGTTCACCCCAAAGCTGGCTGCCCCAGGCCAGCTCACAGCAGGGATACAGTCCTTTGCTGGGCCTGCCTGCAGCTTTCCCTCAGGTCTGTCCGTCACCCTCCCACTTGGCTGAGGGAAGGGCTGAGAGAGCCTAGTTAAGCTGCTCCGGCAGAGTCTGATTATTGTCAAGTTCAGACAAGCTGCCCAACTTTCTCCAGAAGCTGGCTTGAAGCACTCAGTCACAAAACAGTTAAGGATGGAAGGGACCTCTGGAAGTCATCTAGCAGAGTCAACTAGAACAGGTTGCTCGGGGCCACGTCCAGTCAGATTTTGAGTATTTCCAAGGACAGACACTCCACTATTTATCTAGGCAACCTGTTCTAGCCTCACCATATAAAGTAGTTGTTTTGTTTTTTTCTCCAATGCTTAAGTGGGACCTCCTATATTTAATTTTCTGCATATTGCCTCTCATCTTGTCACTAAGTGCCATTGAGAAAAATCTGGCTTCAGCCTCTTTATTCACAGAATGGCTGAGGTTGGAAGAGAGCTCTGGAGGTCACCTTGTTCAACCTGCCCTGCCCAAGCAGGGCCACCTAGAGCCAGCTGCCCAGGACCAYGTCCAGATTGCTTTTGAGTATGTCCAAGGATGGAGACTCCACAACCTTCCTGGGCAACCCATGTCAGTGCTCTGTGACCCTCACAGTAAAAAAAACAAACAAAAAAAGCGTTTCCTGACATTCAGACAGACTCTTCTGTGTTTCAGTTTGTGCCCATTGCATCCTTTCCTGTCACTGAACACCACTTAAGASAACCTGGCTCCATCTTCTATGCACCCTCCTTTCGGGTATTTTACACACATTAATAAGATCCTGAGCCTTYTCTTCTTGAGGCTAAAAWGTCCCAGCTCTTGCAGCCTCTYCTCACATGACAGATGCTCCAATACCTTCATCTCTGTGGCTCTTCACTAGACTCACTTCAGTATGTCCATGTGTCTCTCGCCCTGGAGAGCTCTGAACTAGACACAGCACTCCAGCTGTGGTCTCACTAGTGCTCAGCAGAGGGGAAAGACCACAGTCAAACTACGGGCAAAACTCTGCCTAATGCAGCCCAGCATGCTCTTGGCCTTCTTTACTGCAAGGGTGCATCGCTGGCTCTTGGTCAACTTGTTGGCCATGTCCTTTTCTGYAAAGCTGCTTTCCAGGCAGTCAGYCCCCAGGATGTTGGTATTATAGGGTTACTCTTCCCCAGGTGCAGGACATTGCATTTCTCTCTGTTGAGCTACATGAGGTTTCTGCCTACCCATTTCTCCAACCTGTCAAGATCCCTCTGAATTGCAAGACTGGTGTTATCAACAACTCCTCCCAACTCCGTTATCATCTGCAAGTTTGCTGATGGTGCCACTCTGCCCCACCATTCAAACCATTAATGAGTATGATAACCAGTATCAGCCCCAGTATCTATCCCCAGGGTACATCACTAAGGGCTAGTCTCTAGCTAGATTTCATGCCACTGATCACTGCATGAGCCTGGAAGTTTGGCCAGCTGTCAATACACCTCACAGACTGCTTATCTAGTCCGCAATTCATCAGCTTGTCTGTGAGGAAGTTATGGGAGATGGTATCCAAAACCTTGATAAAGGTTCTCTCTTGATAAAGAGAAGACAAACAACATCCTCTGCTCTCCCCTCATCCACTGAGCCAATYGTCTTATCGTAGAAGCCTATTAGATTGGTCAGGCATGATTTCACTCAAACAACCCCTGGTACCTGCAGGGCTGYGATCCAGAATTTAAGAGCTGCAATATAGCGGTTGAGGGAGGAGAATGAGGAAAAGGAAAGATACGTCTTCAGTTGGTGCAGTGGTTCAGCTTAGTCTGTCTAAAGTTACAGTTTTTCCTCTCTGTGCAAAGGAGGCAAAGAGCCCAAGTTTTGTAGAAAACTAATTTCAGATCTGTGCTTAAATGTATGACAATGTCCAGCATTATCAATTCTCCAACCACAATCTTCACATCAGCCGATTTCCTCTGACACAATCTGCTGCCCACTCCCATGTGTGTTGCACCCCAAGCCCCTGGGGACTTTCTGCGAAGCAAGCTGCACATCCAAAACAAGACTCAAGCCATTTAAGTGTCAAAGTGAAAAACTCGTGCCTTCCTAAGCATGTCAGGGTTAACCTCCTCTCCCATCCCTCCACAGGAGAAGCCAATTTTAAATTGGCATGCAAAGTCTGCCTGTGGGGAGATTTCCACCTTGTTTATCCACACCTGCCTTCCAGCAGATGAGCCACCAATTTTCCTGCTGCAGAAACTAGTGCCTGTCACACAGTAATTGAAGTGATAAAAAAAAAAAAAAGCCTGGGATCTCACAGACCCTTCAAGGGGAGTAACAATACAAAAATAAAAGCCTGCCTGCTTTACAGTCTCTCCCAAGCCACCTCCTCTTATCTAAGATGTAATTTTAGCAAGCTGCTTCTTTTGCTCCATCCTGGAAAGCAGAGTCAGAGAGGAGACAGCACTGGATGCCCACGCTGGGGAGCATCAGCCCTTGTCAAGACGCATCAAGCAGCCAGCTCTCATTTCTATTGGCAGGGGCTTGGGGAATTCCTGTGCCTACGGGAATTGCACAAACATTCAATCTGCCATCTCTTGAAAGCACAGCAGCAACAGGGCTGAGACAAGAGGTAGCAAGGGTTGGGTTTCCTTGATGGAGAGGGGGAAGGGAAACAGTTACACAGTCACTTCTTACACAAGAAGCTTCACAGAATYTACACTCTAAGGCCATGCAAAGCCCTCTCCAAAGTGCACAAAAAGTAGGGTCACAAACTCCACAGCCATTCTTTTACTGCRCTTGGATTCAGCTGCAACAGTGACAGAGAGAGCAGCCTTTCCTTCTTCCTATAAAATGGAGCACACCTTATGCTAGGAAGGCTTCATTCTGCTCCCCCCACCCCAGTCAGGCCCCTCAAGTCTACTCCTGCTTACTACCAACACACTGATCAGATCCCTCAATCTCMTGATGGTTTGGATAATGGGCTTAATGGGTTTTGTTTCATGACATGGTGTGGCATGGGACTAATCTCTATTGACGAAGTCACTGCTGAATTTGTGAGCTGGTAGAAACAGGCTCATAGTTAAAGCACTAGGCTGGGCATCAGAATGCAGATTCTCCTCCCACATCACCACAGCCACCTTGGGATTTTGGGCAGGTCACTTCCCCTCTGTGTGCTAAAGTTTCCTACCATCTCATCTGCACAGCTGGAATACATCTCCTGCCTGACGGTAGCTTGTGGAGACACACTAAGGGTTGTAAGAGTGTTCAGAGAGGAGGGGGGAGTTGGGAAGAGATGGAATTATAAAGGGAATAGCCCTGAATGCTCTTGGGAACTTCACAGAGTATTTGAGGGATCCCTTGCAGGAGATARGCAGGAARRARGGAAAGGCTGACAGCTGCAGGGAGATATGGGAGTTTWACATCATGCCAGTCACCTTGGGTTAYAGAAGTGAAAGCAAARTAAYTGTTAAAGTAAYGTGAAAGAGYATGCAAGCAACACACATGCACACAYTGACCCTGCCCCCATCTCTGCCTCGTCACCAACACCTGGACAAGCTAAGCCGAGTAGTGCCTCACAAACAAACACAGCAGGATCGGATGTGGTCAGGGGCTTGTGGAAGCTGGGAGGAAGCTCAGCGTGCAGTGTGGTAACGTCTGGCTGGGGCCCGACACACAGATTATAGCCGAGGTGTTGGGGCCAGAATGCAAAGGGGGGGGGGAAGGCCCTGAGGGGGAAAAAGACTTTATGTCTCAGAGCACTAAAAAGTAAAAAGCAGAGAAACCATCCTCGCCCCAAGCTCTACTACCCCAGAGTGGAGATGCCTCTATCACTAAATCTGGTTGGCAGAATTTCAAATATGCATGAACAAGAGGAAGGAAGCAGGCGGATGGCAAAGCCACACAGGCCAGGGCCAAGGAGCAGCCAAGGAGGCGGGAGAGCAGGAGGAGATTTATAAACATTGCTGCCTTCCACAGGCTCAGAGGATGTGGTTTGCAAAGGACGTTTACAACAACACAAAACCACAAAAGCCTTTGCTTCAACAGAACTTGATTAGGAATGAGCCCGGCTGACTCAGGTCATTTATTATAGAAGTCTCCGTCCCTCCTCCTCTTCAGTGCCCAGCCTCATGCTGACCTGCTGGGGCTTCTGCATTCCTCACTCTGCCTCACTCACGCAGCTTCAGTGATATTTGGCTGCACCACTTCTGTACTACCTTCTCASAGCGGCAAGGCTAGAAAGACCTATGTGGAGAGATGTCAGGCATCTGATAWGTGGGAAAGTTGGATGGTCTCTTAGCACCAGGTCTCTTTTGCCAGGCTGCATTCACAGAGATCTTTTTCCTAAATAAATTCTTAATTCCTGAAGGGCTTTTTCCTTCCATTTCCCTTTGTCTGCAGTTAGGAGAAACTCTTCCTTTTGCTAAGATATGAACACAGCAGCAGGATCAAATAACAACAGTTTGAGGAGTTACTGCAACCAGTTGAGCCTCTGAATCTCTTCTTTGGCAAACCCTTTGCCTACTCCAGCTGCATTAATTAAACCACCTAGGAATGTATTTTTGCRCCCAGCTGATTTCAGATACTCTCTGCTCACAGGCCAATAAAAGTTTAATCCTATTTGCCAACCAAACAATATGTTCTGTCTGRTGCTGTTTGCCAGGGATTTTAGGGAGTAACCAAGTTGGGCAATCTCAGGAGCTGTTGATGGGTATAGTGAGTGAGTGTGCTTATTAAATAGTAGGCATCAGCCGTTGCTAGATCAGCACGAACCAACTAACCTCCAGGATAAATGGCAACACTGGGATGAAAGTCCTGGTGTTCTCAGACAACAGTGTAAGCGCACGGATGCAGTGCATGCGCAGAGGGTAGAAACGAGACGTTGGTACCAGCCTAGAGAGGAAAAAAAGAAGAAAGGGTATTAAGCCAASTTTATACAGGAACTGCAGCCTTCAGCGACACCTGAGAGCCTTTCCTACTCTACAAAAGAAAGACAGCTTTAGTATTGCACAGCAAACTGTTGGAGCTGCTGAAGCTATCGCATAGTTGGAAGTAAAATTCACACACGTTAAAGCTATAACACAAATTCCTGCAACCAACGCACTAGGTTCCCAGCTTCTACTGGGAGGAAGTGCTACAAGACAAGAGCTTTGCAGATGAAGTTTATCACTGATGCTGTTTAGTCAGGTTCAACACTTTTGGCTCTCATGCTCCCAGCACAGGTAGGTAGGCAAGAAAAAGTGTCAGGAACCAGTAGTAAAATGCTCATCTAAAGCAGCAAGTTTGACCAAGAAAAGAACTCCCCCCAGCATACCAGAAGGACTACAAGGAGGAAGATGTTTCCCATTTCAGGCTACATACCCTCTGTGTACCCACAGAATTCATGCTGTCACCTGAACAGTGACCTTTTTAGTGCAGGAATGTCACTGAGGCAGAAGGAGCTGGACTAGTAGTGACCAGCATATCAGAAACGACAGAGTGGGAATGAGAATGACCTCTCACAGCCAAATCTGTTCAGCTCTCTCCAATCCAGAGGAGCACCTGAGCTATTCCTATCTCCTTCAGAGAAGCAACATGTACATTTGAACAGCCAGTAATGAGCATGGAGGGGAAGAGGCCAGACTTTCTTTGACCCACACTTCAAACCATTACGCACTCAGGTATTAAGAACAACTGCCTTTGTAAGGCTGGGACTGAGAAGGGTCAGGTCTCCCAGCACCATGTAAGCCAGCAGCAGAGGGGAGAATGCAGAGTCACCCCTAAAAGACACCAGATCTCATTACTGTACCACTCTAGAAACCTCTCACTCTGAATGACCTGTACTTGAAGACATGGATGTCCCCAGAATTAACAAGGATTTTYTTTTTTTTTTTTTWAAAAAAAAAAAAAAMCCACAGTTCCCAGACAACAGGCTCAAGTCTGATAAATGAACCCCTCCCCAAAGAGCTTGCTGAGCAATCCAGGAGAGCAAAAAAAAAAATATGCTAGACCAGGCACCATAAATCACCTRCATCTCCCCGCTCCAAATAGTGAAATAATTATCATTGGATCCATTACAGAAATAAATCTACTTTGCACCCCTGAACTGGCACCACTGGAGATGACGAAAGCCATTCTCAGGAATTAATTGATCGAGGAATAAACCTGTTAAGTGTATAGATTTACTGTAAACCAAGACCATTAATTTTAGAGTGTGCGGCGATGCAACAATCTGCTCAACTTCCCGATGGCTGSATGCACAGGGAATACAAAACACAGCTGGGTCCCAGCTCTGCTGAGGAAGGTCCAACTGCCTAGTCACTCCAGGGCGCAGCCGGGGGGTTCAAACTGACTCACGTTTCATCTCAGCAGAGAGTGCTCTCTAAGGTCTTACCATCACTGTCTCTTGGAATGTCTGYTGTACTTCCCCCATGCCACAGGCTGTGGTGTAGAAAACAGCCTAAAGGCTTCTCAAGGCTTATTTTTACTCGCTACAGCTCCTTCTGTTATACTCCTGGGTGACCACAATCTTCCTCTGGCTAGAGAGGACAGAGAAAGCTTCTTTCAACATCAGCCTTCACCCCACCAGGACAGGTCACCAAGGGAAGTTGCTCAGGGACACCAAGGCTGTGCTTGCTTTTCCGTGGAGGATACTGTACCTGCTTTCTCCCCTATAGGTGCTGAGAGGCCAGAAACCAAAACTTAACAGGCACCAAAAATCCTCATTTAACTATAAGCCAGGGAGGAACTTCATTTTTATAGCTTAGACTGGGAGCAAGGTAGAAATCGAAGCAGACATGGTCGGAAAAACACTTTATGGGATGAGGGGAAAAGGGGTAACAGAACAGGATCTTCTGGAAAACAAAAACCAACAAAACCCAAAAACCATGAACTCAGACAAATGCAAGCACACAGATCAAAAGGAGGAACTTAAGGACTGTGGAGTCAGAGAAAAGCACAAAGCAGAAAAAGGGAGAGGGAAATCATGTCCTCCACATTCCACTATCTCTGCAATACCTACAACACTGCCCCATTGGTCAAACCAACTGCAACCTTTCAGCTGCTTGTCCGAACAGCATCACTCATTATTACGTGGCAATTCCATGAGCAAACTCAGCAATGAGGCTCTTCCCAGCATCACAAAAGTCAGAAACCATCAATTCCAGCACTTCTCTATTCAGTAGTCCAACTTCCCTGGACCGCATCTTTGAGCACAGGTAACTTCCAGACACACATGGGCTCCATTTCTGAAATATGTATTATCAAAAATAATTTCAATGCATTTTATATGCTGGAAAGCAAGAAGAGGGAGCAAGAAAATGAGGGAGCTAATTTTAATTTTAGCAGGCGACCCTCTTCTACTAGTTGTCCTATTTAATCACTTCCCAAATTCTGCCCTGGTCCCTGCCTAGAGCAAAAAGCCCATGACGGATGGTGGTTTCTCCCCATTCCCCTCGCGTTAAGAGGCCCRGGTGGCATGAGGAGCCGATCGGGTCCTACAGCCACCCTGCTCACTGCCCTTCCGCTGGAGCCCGGCGCCACCTCCCGGTACAAAAGGCAGTGGGGAAGGGGAGTCTTCTCCCAGCACTACCACCCTTCGGATGCACCACATCTGGAGCAGAAATGAAAGAAGGTATCCCAGATGTTGCGTAGCATCCTTCCCCATCACCTGATCGCATATACACACCTCTCAAAGCTGAGCAGCTCAGAAAAACAAAGAGAGGGGTCCAGCTCATTCACACCACCTCCACAAGAAAGTCTGCTCGCAGCAGACAGATACTAAGCAGCCCCCAAGCAGACACATACCCCTAAATGGGCCTTCCAGAAATGCATGTACATGAAGCAAAAACCCCCTTGACCTGCAGGCTATATTATTTTATCCTCTCACCTCAAATAAAAACCACCTGCGCTCTGTTACACTCAGTTGCTACAGACATATCTACACCAGGGATGCGGCACAGAGACTTGACTCTCGGTAGTCTCAGTTTGGACAGCACAGCCACCAACACTGAGCAGAGGCTGGATGCTGAGGAAGGAGCCACTACGGACCCTGGGTATAGACTGAAGCCCATGGAGCCACATCATTCCCACATCTGCTAACCTACCTACCTGCTTTTTGTACCCTGGACACTGGCTTGGCTCAGTAAGGAAGCCAGGGAGGGATTTATTTCTATTTTCCCCACCCTAAAATCCATCTGTCTGGTTCCCAGCCCTGTCCATCACACTGACAAATTCTATTTGCCACTCCTGCTGAGACTCACCTGATTCACCTTTCCTTGGCCCCAGATGGCCRACTTATCTGCCTGGACAGGTAGAAAAGTGCCTAGGTTAGTCCACAGGASAACTAAAGCTCTACAACAGCAGTGGGAAGCAGCCTGTGCACAAGGGGGATGGGAAGAAGGATGTATGCCTACTCTAACGATYGTTTAAATCTGCTTATCTTCATCACCACTTGGGAGTTTTTCAAGACCAGGCGGGTGGTGTTCTAAAGCTGAGAATCTGGTTAACAGAGCTAACAGGATTTCAGAGATCACCAGAGATTCAGAAATTCCCTCAATGCTCATTATTAACAGCCATTTCAAAGCACAAAAATTTCACATATGAACATATAAACTGATGGGAAAAGAGAAAGAAATTCTCAGCAGAGACATACTAAAAACAATAAATGTGCCCTAGGTCTTCAAATTCTAACAAATATGCACAAAAAATGCATCTTCTAACTGTATTTACCGAGCTAGAGATGAGGACTTGATTCTGTACTTTGGCACTGTTAGGTCCTGAGGCAAGTCAGTATATTTTTCCTTGCCACTTTGTACAATTGGGAGGATAATCTGTCCAGGCTATTCAAATGCAACTTCTCTTATACAGATAATTTAGCCTAGGAAAGAATAACCTACACCATAACTTTCTCACCACCTAAACATACAGGTGCTCACAACACACCTTCAGCTGGAATACTTCRATCAAAAGCAGCTCTTGGACAATTCCTTACAATGCAAGGTTAAATCCAAATCACGTTAACAGTAACACCCCTTAGTAACTGCTCTGCCACATCAAGCAAGAGAAAGAAGTATAGCCAAAAGAAGAAAAAAATCCTACTTACTTTATACAGCCAATGATGACCTGCGTCAAAGGATAGATCAACGGCTCCATGACCTCGCTGGGATAGATTGTGCTGAGAACCCGACACCAGAAATACAGGCAGTGGATATACTGCCAGTTATAAACAGACTGGAAGTTTTCCTGCAGAAACGGGAAAAACACAGGCACAAACTTGAAAATGTGGCATTTGAGAGGAGTTCACTCTAGTTTCTCTACAGGACTCATTTTATCCAGCATTCCCTAAGAGGACGTTGTGTACTGTTTAGAGAGGAATAACTAACATTCTAGCTGTCGCTCTGATGCTAGTGGCTGACCCACCATCCAGCAAGTTCAGATGCTGCATTGGCAACATTATGATTTGGTACTAGTTAGTGCCTTGAAGGAAATAATGAGCAACACAGACTGCTTTTCTTCACAAGCATGGCTCATTTGAGAGGGATGATTTAATGACCCAGCTCACAGCAGATGGTGGGATGTGCCCAAGCATTAGGAAGCCTTTAACTGTTCTGTTTACCCACAGTCCCTGGGACAGTCCCTGGTCTCCCACAGGTAGGAAGGCTGGAAAGTAGTATCCCCTCTCTGACACCCTTGTACATTGCCTTCTGGCCTCTGCAGACCAGAGAGGGAGGGAAAAAGGGTGTGTAAAGCTACACTACAGATTCAAGCTAGCAAGAAATTAATCTGAATTCATCTGGGTTTCCCCTCTTTGCACTCAGACTCCTTTGGTTGTTACGTAGCAGCTTGCCCTTCCCATGTGAGGCTTCCCTTCCCTCAGCTGTATTAATCAAAACCCCCTAACCACCACCCCACTAACTCTGAAAGGCAGTATCAGTGCTCATTTTAAAGATCTTCCTATGAACACTCACTGTCAAAGCAAGGACCAAATGATCAACCCAGCGCTCCTCCCTGCTTTTGGAAAAGACGCTACCCAGGACAGTGTCATTTTTTTCAATTGCAGAGTAAAAAAGACAGACAGCAGAGCTGAGAACAAACTTTCAGCTCTGTTTCTCAGCCAGTCTTTCTGGTTACCAGCAAAAACAATGCAACAGGCCAGCAGTGTGCCTGMCATGCAATGACACACTCAACCAGCATTTCAGGCTGGCTCAGTAGTATGAGTAGGTGTGGGTCAAGTCTTGCACCAATCCAAGAGACATTGTTTTCAAGAATGTTTGGGCAAGCCCCCACTCTCTCCCTGCCATGTGCTTAAGCAGCCCATAGTGCCAGATTAAATAAAAGCCCAGAAGAGTGCAGGAGTCCCCCTTAAGGACAACCTTCCCWGAGAGTTCTGCAGGCCCACGTATTCCCCAGAATTGCACCAAGAACTTATGAGATTGCACTTAACAAGGTGCCTCAGCGCCAACTCGTGCTTGTTTCAGACAGACTTTCAAGGCCCAGGTCACCTCCTCTTTTGCATGGATGAAGCAAGATGCGTTAAGTCCTGAAACAAYGACAGAAGCCCTCAATTGCAGCCACTGGACCAAACCTTGCAGTAGGGACTTAAGCTGCAGCTGGAAATGGYAGAGCTCTCCCAGCTCTCCCCAGGTCACTGAGAYGTACCAAGAAGCTCTGTTCTCAGCTTCTCTTGCACAGAACAGACAAGCAATCTGCTCTTGTAATCACCTTCCACAACCACCCACTGCTCAATTTAAATTAATTGGCTTATAAATTGGATTTGTATATTTTGGTTGTGCTGTTGTCATTTAAAGTTCCTACAACCCTCCCCAGCTGTGAAATCAAGTAGATTTAGGTCTTGTCTGGGCCAGGACTGAGAGTGTAAGAAGCCAATGCAATCCAATTAGGGCATATGCAGCCCAGACTTCATTTATCTCTACTTATTTATCTCCATGTCTGACCAGCCAGGAGATTTAACTGGTCACCAATCCTGCAATGTTTGCGAGCAGCTGAACAATTAATCTATAGGGGTCTGTTTTGCTAAACATGAATAAAGCCAGGATTAGCAATCTGACTCAGATTTCCGAGGTCAGACTGGAGGTGGCTGAAATCAGGGCTGCTTCCAAAAGGTCTGAGCTGCTTTGTTCAATTAAGTCCCTTAAATAGTATGGACTTCACTGAAAAGATGCACACACCCGGGTGGTTCCTAATCTTCTTTACCYTGAGGTTTTGCAACAAAGGCTGCAAACAGCAGCTTCACAGAATGGAAAAAGGATGCCCAAGGCAGAAGACAGAAAGTGCATCACAAACTCTTCCAAGCTGGGGAGAGAAGAGTGACTTCAACCCCGCAGTTGTCTTTCCTCTCCTGCCTTGCTGAAATTCTAAACACAGGCAACTACGAGGTGATCTCCGAAGCTCCCAGCCCCTGGCAAAAAATTCCTTGGYACATTATGAAATGTGTTAGACACAAGTACTGACACTTTACAGACACTACCAAAAGCCTGAAGTGGCTACTGTAATTTTCCCCTCTCCAYGCATTCCCCATAGGAGGGTACGCTCCTTCCACACTGACGGGTACCTACCTTCTTCTTTATCGTCATTGCACTGCGCAAGTGAATGGCAAGCTGACGGATATAGATGAAGGCATGCTGGTAAGAGGTATGTGTGTCCAGGGCATACATCTCTGCCAGCGTGCGCTGCATGAAGTTGATCATGGGCAGGACATTGGGAGAGGTGAATCTGGAATTCTTCACAAAYGCGATGTACATTTGCTGTGCAGGAAAGAGGACAAGACACAACCGCATAAACCAGAACAAAAACATTTTTTCACTGACCTTTCCCACCCAGGTATGYCCAAATCAGGGGTGAAGTGTTCCTTTTATAAGACAAGTCACTTCAAAGGAATATGCAAAAATAATAATCCAGCCTGCTCCTTCTTCAGGGGAGACGGGAAASAGTCTGTTTAGCACAGAGCTTGGAGATGCCCCTGCCTTTGCTTCTCTGCAAGAAGAGAGAACTGTGGGATGGCTTTCAGCCATACATGCTTATGGTTGGTCACAGCTCTCTTTCTGTAACAGTGGTACCTAAGCAAACTACACTTGGGAACCCCAGCTATTAGCTGAAACATCAGAGCAGCTCACTGGCACCAAGTAGTGTGTCAGCATTTGAGGAAAGCCCTCAAGCATTTGGAAGATGAGTATTTATCCAGTAGACAGATGAATACCTGAGGCCTTCCCTGCTAAGACCCTGTGTGCCTCCAGCAGGAAGAGCAGTAGTATAAAGCAGGGTATCACTCTGACCTAACACAGAATTTCTTCCCTGTTTAATTTTCCGGAGGTAGCCAGCATCACCTCCAGCACCTGCCCTACCTAATAGGCTGCAGCTCATGCTCTAAGGTCTTCGCACATAATGTGAGAAAAAAAAGCTGCAGAGTACAGCAAGTACCAGCCTTACCTTGAGCAAGGGACTTAGGTACACCTCTTTCTTGTAGCGGCAGATTTTGTTCAGCACAAGGAAGGCCAGGACTCTCACTGTTTCCTCACCTGTRCTCCACAAATTAATTGCTTGCTGGAACAGAAAATAAGAAAATACAGATAAGTGAAGGGACAAAGAGCCCCYTCCTAGTTACAGACAGGCCTGAGCTTCCCTGCTTCACACCGAAAAGGCAAGCAAGGAGGAAGATGACACAAAGATGGCAGGCTGTATTGTCACTGAATCAGTCACAACAGCACTGGCAGCCATTCTGTCCTCATACTCTAGCTGTGAGACCGCACAAAAGGCAAAGTTGATGTTTCCACAATCAATAAAAGAAACTGTCCAAAACTAGCACCTCTGAAAAATATGTGCACTTTTATTCATGTGCCTAAATACACATTTGAGCTTCTGAGCACAGGCACCGGCTTGTGCATGTGACTCWATCTCCTAGGCTTTGCAAAGCTTCCTCACCATCCCCTAGACAGCAACACCACACTAGATCACACATTTGGCCAATRCATCTTCCAGCCCAACAAAAAAAGTAATTTTTACATCTTACACTGAATTCYGCAGAATACAACTACACTACAATTACACTCCAGTTCTCGCCAAAAMCACCAAATTCTAGTTTCTCAAAGAATGCTATTAAAGATGCATTTGTCTCTGGAGAGGGGACACCAGGGTTTGATTTCTGAATTTATCCATCTTTTTTCCCCTCTTGGCAAATGGGTTGCAATTCCTGAGATACATCTCCTTGTGGTAGTTCCAACTTAATTCCAGTTCCCTGGACATTCCCTGTATTAATTCAAATGACAGAGCAGCAGCAGGGTTTGGAGCCAGARACAGGACCTGTGTACGGCAGCAATTCTGCTGAGACATACCCTTAGTCACTCTAGTACAGACATAATGACGAGCACCCAGTGCATCATAAAAATATCTACACCAGCTGGAAAGGGTTAGGTTAGTCTGTGCAGAGCTCTCTAATGTCTCACCATTGACAGGTAAACTCATTCATCTGAGTTTTACCCATCTCCACACTGCATAAAGCAATCACATATAGGTCTCTTCCCTCAACTTCTTGAGAAGCAAATTAATAGATTTTGTTCTTCCCAGGCCTGCCTGCATTTGCCTGTTCAGAGTATAGGTTCACTTGGACATGGCTGGCCCTGTCAGGAAGCATCTRCTACAGCAGGACCACAATCATGGCTGATGCCACCAAAAACTAGTTACCTTATCTCCACTAAGGAGCTCTAGAGGAAATCAGAAAGATTCCAGCTGCAGGGCTGAAAAAGCCTACTCAAAAATCCTTACCRTAGCAGTGAGCAGACTGCTACACTTTCAGCTATGAGGTGTAACAGCCTCCCATCACTGCATACCAGTCATCTTTAGCACCAAAGGGTTCCCAGCCTCATTTAAATGTTGTGTTGCAGCTTTTCATTTAAATGTCACCCTGTTGCCCTCTTCCGCTCTTCCACGCCTCCTTTGTTGTTCTTTAGTGCTCAGCAGTTGTGACTAAGTTTCTGCAAAAATATTCCACCCCCAGCTCTTGAGAGTGAAGTACTATCACAGACATACACAGGCTCGGCACACAGGCAGCAATTACTCCATCTGCRATGAGGAAGCAGACAGCTTCCCCAGAACACCTCCGTGTCACTTTGCATAGGGACTAGCAGTAGCTACATGCAGAGCCACATGCCCACTCACCTCAGCGTGAGAGTGCTTCACGGCACCTACACGGCCTGTAAGAGAAGCAGGAGTCCTTTCCAGGACCAAAAGAAAAGGGAAGAGGAGTACAAGAGACCAAACTGTCAGGGGATCCAGCCCAAATATCATGAGAGGCTCATCTGAAGGGCTAAAGAAAATACCTCAGATCCAAATGACATATCATAGCACATCACCTTACCTTGAGAAGTGCACGGCACTGCTTTGGAAAGGACAAATAATAAGGCACTATGGAACTGACATGCTGAAGGACTGCTACACCGACKGAGGCTTCTGTTAAACAAGACAGGAGCTATGGAGGGAAAACAAAACACGATCCCATTTAGTGTGTAGTCCTCATCACCTCTTCCTTTACCATTAAGCATCTGTATTTTGCTRTTTCCAAGTATTTCTGTGTTACCAAAGGACTGGAAGAGCAGCCTTCCCTAGGAAGAAGCTCAAACAAACCCCCAAAAGCTGTATCAGGAAAGGAACAGACATATGKCGGGTTAAATAACTCCCCTGAAAGTACATCATCCTGGACTTGGATGGCTAATGGCACCTGAGCTCATCACATAAARCCTCATTTGTGTATACTGCAAAAGCTAAGTCTATATACAGTTTAAGACATCTTACAGATGGCATGACACCAATGCCTCTGTCGTCTCACTACAAAYGGTCAAAGCACAATGAAGGCACCCTCAGTCTACACAAGGCTTGGAAACAGACCATCTGAGCTATCTGATGACTTACKGGATTTCACTAGGATTTCTTTAATGGGAAGCTGGAATACTGTTGAGTATCAAGAGGTTAACTCGAGCTCAAGGAAGAGGTTAGACAAACTATTTAAGAAACAACATCTTGGTATTTCCAGGTTGTTCAGCTCAGTTCACCTGGAGCCAAACCCAGAGATGTTTGCAGTTTCTAATTTGAAGACAATGGCAAGCTCAAAGTCACTTCAATTTGAGAGAGTTCTGCCTGAYGCAGTGCTCCCTCTTGCCTGCGATCCCAGTTGCTGGAAGCAGAGGCATTTTTTCTACTTTTAACTTTCCTCCTCATCCTCCTCCTTGCACTGCAGAGATTCTGGACTGAGCAGGTCTCCTTTGCAAAGTCCCTCACACACCAAAAGGAAAGAAGATATTGTTCAGAAACTACCATGCCAKAAAAACACTGTTGTGAAGCCTGGGACTGAGGGCACTCAGTACAGGACAAGGTATTACTTCAGTGGGACTGCATTGCCAGCTTTTCCTTTTCSACTGCAATCTTTAGTTCTGCTGCTGGCGAGAGGCACCACGACTTAAGAAAAAAAGCTCTACTGATCAAAATGCTCTTTCTGCTAAGTCATTCTGCCAGCTTACAGCTAAGAGACATCAGCACTTTCTTTTCTTTTCCTTATATCCCCTTCCCTCAGCTTCTGAAGAACGAGTATTTCAATGTTGTCTGTTTTTAATATTCCAAATTTGGGGATGCATGATGAAGCAATCTCAAAAAAAATTAACTGGGGGCAGGAATTTCTTTCAGAAGTAATCCATGAATTGTCTCAAACACCAGACATCAGCAGCTTTGGATGGATGGGACATCCTAGTGGGATGGAGCATTATCATACTTGGAGATGTCATGAGAGGAGCAGAGGTTGTCAACATCATCTTAGTATTTACTACAAGAAGTAGCAAGACCATAGTGCCAAAAATCAAACTGAAGATGCAGAATGCAGGAGCATAGCACTGCAAGTTACTTTAAAGCCCACTAAACATTAATTTGTCAGACAAATTAAGACAGAAAGAACTGCCAGGATGTTAACCCAGCCCTTTGGTACAGGCTACCTATTTTGACCCAACCATCCTACGAACCTCCAAATTGTTAGCTAGACCAAATACTTCCAAAATAAGACAGGGTGGACACACAAATCTGATGCCCAAGGCTTTGAGACTCAGCGAGATTGCGTCTGCTCACTGCAGTCTCAGCCAGTAAGTCTTATTTATTCTCCACTACAGAAGAAGGCATAGAAAGCAATACCCAAGGTTCCCAGTATAACTATGACTAGAAAGTCACCCTCAAACTGGAGAAACTGTCTTTTCAAAAGGAAAAGCACCTGAGGCTAGAAAAGCTACCTGCTTTGTTAATTATCTTCTTGATTGTTTGGCTCTCCTTTTAGCAGTGGTGTTTACAGATGCAAAAGCTCATCTGCCTCATTCCAAACTATCCTGAACAAAAGCCCAGCAATGCACACTGACTGACCCCAGTAACACAAACATGCTGAAGTTTCTTACTTGTATAGTACAGCTGAGGTACACTTTTATGTCCAGTCGCAGCTTGCTCCAAAGGGGACTGGTGGAAGGGAGGACCATTCTGGAAATGAGCAAGAGTTGGGTTTAGCTTTAAAAAAACCCCACCAAATAAATTAGATTTCAGCAGCACAAAGAACAGTGAGTTCACTTCCTCGATACTGCCAGTGAGTAAAGACAACTGCTTGCAAAGCAATAAGTAAAAGGAGTAACAATTTTGTAAAAACTGCCTGAAGAACAGTRTTAGAAAATTCAATTCAAAGAACTTCCCAGCAGAGTACCCAGATCTCCGGAATTGTGATACAAGAAGCTGTGACAGCCAAAAAGCCTGATGGAGACCTGAATCCCTCACACTGATGTTATCTTCTAGTCAGGCATTCTGCAGCCACTGCCTGAGAACACAGCAGGCTGGCTTGTAGCAAGAAAGTCTTCTGGGGATCAAACTAGTTAGGAGACATTTGCTCAGTCTCTTCTAAATTTTTGACGCTGCACTCAAAGTAGTGCCCCCAGGCCATCCCAAAATTCAGGCACGGTCTGTACAAGTCAGGCCTGGGGAGGAAAGAGGCTGGTATTTACACAAAGAACTGGAATTTACTTCTCAGACTAGGCACCACTGTCAACAAGGAATCTAGAGTTTAGCTCACCCCTCCATCTGTGACAAGGAAATTAAAAATAACTGCCACGAAAATT
Source organism: Oceanodroma leucorhoa (assembly GCA_030449065.1). Classification (NCBI taxonomy): domain Eukaryota; kingdom Metazoa; phylum Chordata; class Aves; order Procellariiformes; genus Oceanodroma; species Oceanodroma leucorhoa. Next base: position 4,192,464 of record JASVER010000040.1, on the reverse strand, counting down.
ACCCTGCAACTGAAAGCACTTCTGAAAGACATTCAATTCTCACTCTACCCAACAATGGGAAAACCAGAAGAGCTCAGACCATGAAGCAAGTAATAAAACTGTGTTCAGGTGAAACTCCAGAAAGGACTGAGGTAAAAAGCTTCTGTGAACATCTAGTAGGAAACAGAGACAGGGGCTAAATAAGGCTGCTCCAGCTTGCAAAACATTCTGGGAACTTCACAGCCTTGTTTATGAAACTGGGCTCATAGTCCTCAGCTATGGTATTGGTTCATCCAGCAAGAGCTCAGACTGGTAATTACTGAGTTTCCAGCACCTTTTCCAGTTGCTGCTGGGTAAGCCATGCTGATACCTATTCAATTATGGGCCCAGCCTGACTCAAACTCTTTAAGTACCAACCCACACAATAGCCAGAGAATTCCCAGCTCCCAGGCAGCAGCTGAGGTTTCAAAATTGTCATTCCTCCTCTCTAGTCAAATCAAATTGCATTGGCGAATGAGATACAGAGGTACTGGACCAATGCTGCCATTCTGGAAAAAAAATGAGTTTTATCATTCTTTGCCCAGTTGCATGCTTGTTTCCATTCCATCTATGCTCTAACAGTGAACAGCTCAAACTCAGACGATCCAGCCCTCAGATCACCAGACTCTAGGACATAATACAGTTGCTAAAGTCCTGGATTAACTAATGTCGCATACTTGCGATACTCTCCCTACAGGCAGAAGGCTTGGTCCCTTTCTCTGAAAACCAACTCACAATGCCTTAACAGTGCTCCTGAGTGCAAGCATATGCAATTCCAGATCTCCTTCTGTTGAAGCCACACGTCCTCTGCAAATGGCTGGAGTCTAACATTACAGAGGATGCACTTCTGGGGAAGAAAGGAAGAACCTGGCTAAGACAACTGTGAATATAATCAGGCAACTTTGCTAGTGTTTAGCAAGAGCTGCCACCTTTTTCCAGCTTCACAGCCAGGTTGCAGTTCTGAAAAACCCCAACCAGCTTTCTCTCACCTGCAGTTCTCAAATCTCCTCAGACTTACTTTTGTTTGTTCTTTGGGGTTTTCAGAAGAAGCAGCTTCTGCAGGCAGCGGAAGAGGTCCCGGACACAGAAGGACACAAGGGCATTGAACACTGGTTAAAAAAAGTCAGTAAAGCATTTGTAAATGATTTTCCATATATTCCTGGTTTCTCTCAGCTAATTTGAAAAGAGTTCCCAAGGAACTGAAGCCAGTAATTCCCACGGCAGAACTACTGCGTTTCCACAAGCTCCCGGAAAACATCAGTTTGTCTTACCCTAGAATTTTTTATCTAAACAGCAAGATTACAACGGACAGCTTTCTGGCACAGGCGCCATCTCTTTGCTCCAAGCACAAAAGCAGCCTGACCTATGACTAGGACTCTATACTACCACCAACCTCCCCCAAACCATAATGAGAATTAAAGGCACTTTTTAATGAAAAAAGAGTCACAGAAATGGACATGCGAATTCTATGTAATGTCTTACATTAAAGAATGAGATTTTACGAAAAGCAACGAAAGAGATACAAAAAAGCCCTATGCTGGGCAAGAAAGGATTAAGGAGAACATGTGGGTTTAAGTAGTCCCACCCCACAGTGCCCGTTCCAGATGGCACACAGTAACAAGCTGATAAAACACAGTGAGAAAGTACAAGTAGGCGGGCTGCAGGTCACATCCTCCGAGACACTAACAAAGRTGCTTCCCGCTCAGCCATGCTGTTGCAAGTCTAAAACAGGACTGTCCGCAAACCCTGAAGCTCATACAAAAGGGGGCTAGGCTAGAGAGAGGTTGCATCTCATTTGTTCCACAGGCATGATAATCCTGTAGAGAAAGAGATCTAAACACGCAGTATTTTGAGAGGTCCTGGCTAGGGGGACATCAACTTGATAGTGCAACTGAACTCTGAACTGTTGTGAGTTTATAGAATACTATTTGGTAAGAAGACTTAAGAGAGTCTTGTAGGATTAGTTCTAAGAGGGCTCAGCAAGAAGCTGCAGCAACAGTTGTCCAAAAATCGTGCCCTGTAAGCGTATAAACAGTACCTAGCTTCAACTTCACTTTAAGAAGTCTGGTGAAGGAGGTGTGGTACTTTTCTCAGCAGACTGCAAGCCCAGCTGCACAGTGAGAGGTACACTTCCACACTGGGACACCCGAAGAGATACCATTGCGCAGACTCACCACCAGGAAGAAGATAAGCTACTTAAGTGAAATGAAGCCTATGAAAGGGTAAGTTAACTCCTGCCAGTACTTATCCGCACTCTCTTCCAATAGCTAAACCTTCCCTACCAAATGACTACCCTTCTCTCACAGAAGTAGTATGGGGACTAACTCACCTGCGGCATCAGTGACTTGAAACTTGCTGGGATCAGCCCCACCATTATCTCCTTTGGTGGTTGCTACAGATGCTTTAAATGCTTGAGTGATTTCATGGAAAAGTTTTGGTGTTAGCCTTCTCTGGGGAAAGAAAAAAAAAGGATTGCTGAGGAGGAAAAGCAAGCAGTATTTTGAAACTCTGAAGCACTTTACTGGGACAGGAGTACTGGAATTCATCGTAAGTTTGGTTGCAAAAAATAGCTCCATCCTATAACACGAAGGAAAAATGTCAAGACAGTGTTAACATGCTAGTGGCCTTCACTTGTTCTAAAATGGACTTCTAGGGCTTGTAATTAGTTGGGGGTTGAGAAGCAATGAATCAGCTGCAAGCAACTATCYAATTTGACCTTTCCCTCCCCCTCTTAGTCAGAAGCAGCAAGCCATTTCATTACTACTCAAAATGTGACTAAAAAAAGTTCTTGGAGCTGCTAAAGGCATAATGCTTAGCAAGASGATGAAAAATCAGAAGTTAACCATTCTAACCTCTTCTGAGCCACACAAGTTTCTCTAGCTTCTCCCTCAGATAGAGTGCAAGTACTCTAACCTTGCAGCCCAAGAAAAATTGCAAAGACAAATCGTGCTGAAGTAACAAGAGCTCTAGGAGTATGACCTTGTATGTAGGASATACATCTTCTCTCTAGATTTTTGTGAAAGATGAACAAATCAAAAGATGGTCTTTTAGAGGCAGCGACACATGTGGAAGAATGTTTAAAGGAGAACACTTAAGTGCCTTGTATTCCAACTCCCTGCTCACCTCTGCAGCTTTTTTCCATTCTTCAACCATTTTCAAGCTCACGGGGATGAAAGAAACTCTCTTCCGTTTGACTGTTTCATGTTCTTCTTCATCTTCATCGCTTGCTTCCTAGAGAAGTTGGTACCAAGACTGAGAAAAGGCTTATACACTTCTTTTCTGGCCCTGCCTCTTCTGCTGAGTAGCTACTGAAGAGGAARGCAGGCAGGCAGCAGTGAATTTTATTAATGCTGTTATCAGCACTTGGTGTAAAGCAGTAATGAAATTACGGGTATCACAAATTCCAAAAAAGCTACTTAAGCCCTGCAGCTTTGCTACATAAATACAACATGCAATAACATAAAACATCAAGGAGAATGGAAATCACTTGAGGCAAAACAAACTCTCATTGGGAAAGGAGACACAAAACCAAAGCCACAGAGAAGGCTCTGCTTTCACAACATTTAACAAACTCCCCATGCTCAGTTCAAATCCACAGCTGATTTCTGGATTACAAGCCTTYACACCTGCAGATGATCTTGGGGGAAGCTCCTCCCCAKCCATCTGTGCCACTATAAGCCCAARTATATTCAGGCCTGGCACTGAAACTCAAATACTTAACATGTAAGTAATTGAAATAATTGATTTCAGCACTCCAAAGTAGGGCCTAGTACCTCCAGTGTATYAGGTGGTATGTGCAACCCCTCCTCCTCGTCAGAACTGTCTGAAGCATCAAAATTCAGCAATGTGCGATCRTTTTCCTCCAAAAACTTATAAAATTCAGGATCTTTGTCCTTCAGCCGGGAGAGCTGATCTTTATGTTCAGATGCCTTTCCCTTCTTCCTGGTAGATAAGAATTAACATGTGTTTATTCATTGCTCAAACTTCTGCTGATGCTGTAAGAAAAACAAGTAACTTCTGGGCACTAAAGCACACCTGGGGCTAATTTGAATGGTGATGGGTTTATCAGGGCTGTGGCCACAGCTCTGTGTCACATTTAACACCTGCCCTAGAGGACTTACACAAGGTTATTTTCATTCAACACTAAGAATTCTTGATAGCAAAYTATCAGGTTGTATTCGGATACTGACCAGAGGTCATGCAAACATCTTGCAAAACAAAAAAAATCTGTTTCTCAATTTCTTAGAATTACTCTTGCAAGCTTTTTATAAAGAATACTGAAAGCTATATTGCCAGAGAAATCTGACAATGAAAGCTTGACAAAATCTTATCTGGTAMTAAAGAATTGTTTTGGCTTCTAATAATGATTAGGAGTGCCTAARAACTACTTCATCATTTTCTATCTGCAGATACTCCAATGTCTTTCAGTAAAAGCAAATATACACAAACTGAAGAAAAACAAAGTAAGCTTTGCCTGACTCCAATACACCCTRTAACAGATTAAAAGCATACCCAAAGCTTTTCTCCACTGCAGTTACTGAATTGACATAGGTACGACTGAAAACCTGACGTCCTGTACCCCGTAACCACACTATGGTCTTGAACGCAGCCCTTTTAGGCCCCTCTGACCCAGCTTGTCCCAGAACTAGCTCCTTCTGTGACAGATGCTACAACGAAGTCCCGCGGTTACTTACAAGAGCAGGCAAAAGTAAAAACCCCAACCAACCAGGGATCGCTTGRATGTGCCCAGATGTGCCCAAAGCGGGCGGGGATGGCTCACGGCGGRCTGCCCGCAGGGGCCGCCCGGCCGAGCACGACCAGCGGCGCGCCCTTACCTGCCAGCCGCTCGGGCCTGGAGCGGCTGCGTCGCCTTCCCATGCCGCTGCGCCTTCCCCTTGGCGGGCCTGGCGGCCTTCTCCTCCTCCTCCGAGCCGCCATCAGGCTCCGACTCGGAGCCGGCGGCGAGGAACTCGTCCAGGCTCAGCTCCGCCAGGCTCCTGGCGAGAAGAGGTGGGGGGGAGCTCAGCGGGGCGCCGGGCCGGCGGCGCCGGGCCGGCAGCGCCGGGCCTACCCGCTCACGGCGGCCTTAGGGCCGGCAGCGCGGGGCTGACGAGCCGCACCTGGGCCGGCGCCGCCCCGCGGGCCTCCCTCCCCGGCGGTGCCTCAGCCCGCGGTCGGGTCGGGTCGGGTCGGGTCGG